>BLSH010367318.1:1136480-1147879 GCA_018402905.1 Glandirana rugosa
GGTGACGTAGGTCAGGACTTGTGTAAGGTTGGTGACGTGGGGGAGGACTCGTGGACATGGTAGGTGACATTGGGGTGGGGGGGTGCAGTGGTTGGAATGTGTTCAGGACTGGATGCAGTGGGTGAAACAGGTGCTCAGGTGGGGGTGCAGTTTATGGTACAGGTGCTCAGGAGGGGGTGAAGTGGATGGAACAAGAAGGGTGCAGTGGATGGAACAGGTGCTCAGGAGGGGGTGCAGTGGATGGAACAAGAGGGGTGCAGTGGTTGAATAGGTGCTCAGGAGGGGGTGGAGTGGTTGGAATGTGTTCAGGAGGGGATGCAGTGTTTGGAATAGGTGCTCAGCAGAGGCTGAAGTAGATGGTACAGGTGCTCAGGAGGAGGTGCAGTGGATGGTACAGGTGCTCAGGAGGGGGTGCAGTGGATGGTACAAGTGCTCAGGAGTAGGTGCAGTGGATGGAACAGGAGGGGTGCAATGGTGGAACAGGTTCTCAGGAGGGAATGCAGTGGATGGAACAAGAGGGGTGCAGTGGTGGAACAGGTGCTTAGAGTATATATACAGCTATTTACCCAGAAAGAACAGCCATTTACCTACACATGCATGCAGCCATTTACCCATACACACTGGCGTAGTTACAAGGGTTGCAATGTCGAATCTGATCCGTGTCCCTCTGGCAGATGGGCGCTGAAACACTCCTTTCAGCACCCAGCTGCCAGAGCTAATGGTAGACATGATAGCTGTCTGGGATTCAGAGTGTAGAGGCAAGAGTAAGTTACTAGCCCCATCTCTTAGGACCAATGGAAAGGGCTTTGCGACGGGGGTCAGGGAGGCCCTTTATGGTTTCCTGCACTGGGGTGCTGAAGGTTAGGTAGTAACGCCACTGTGAAAGTCTGTTATACAATGATGAGACTAAATAGAATGTATACCATCTACTGATATGAGGGGCTCCTGTTATATATACTGCACTTTGTTTGGGGAAAGTCTGCTCTACAATGATGAGACTGGAGGAATGAGTCTGTATTGAGCGCTGTGATCGGTCTTCTACCTAGCCGAGCACCAGCAACTCACATTATCCTCTCTACAATCTGTGCATGCACAGCCCAACTTTTGTCCAGCCAGGTTTCCCTAATGAGGCAAGGTTTTAGAGCGCAGGTCCCCTGGGAGTGCAGAGGGGTTGTTCAGGTAGGAAATGGAGCATGCACACTGAAATAGAGCCACTGTCAAAGAGCGCACACTGTGCGCATGCACTGCAGCTGCTGCCTGTTATGGCTGTCACAAGCTGGGGCTGGTCATGTGCAACATGAAGGAGAATCCTGTTATGTAAAACTGACATGCCTATTAATATTGTATGTGCTCTTTCTTGTATTCAGCATCACCTGTACTGAAAATGCAAATATTTTCTTTTTGCAACTTCAGGCAGGTGGGGGCTGAGGTATAGTGCTGCATTGTGTGTAATGGTCAGTTGATGGCCTTGGTAATAGAAGAGTATTGCTTCCCCAAGGCTTTCTTCATCTTCAGTTGCATAAACATCCTAATAGTCAATGTATACATTTTACAAAATATTCCCTTTGTTTCATTCATGAGTCCTAAACAGTCAAGACAGCTCAGTCCTCTGCCAGTGTCCCAGTGTACCCACCAGTCATTGACAGCTCTTGTCCCCCTGACTCTCTCTCTGGTGCTAGGGTCCCGGCTCAATCCAGTGCCAATCCTCAGCCATGGTGGGCGGGGCGCTCCGCATCCTGCACTGGAACTGCCTGTTGAATGGCTTCTCCACTGCTATCTCCCACCAGGAGCTCTTCCTCTATGGGGAGTCCTGGAAGGACCTACTGCGGCCTGATAGGGATGACTAAACCTCAGAGGTCATGAAATCCCTTCTCTTCTATGAGGCCAAGTTCAAGGAGCTCTATGTCAGTACAGCACTGAGAGAAAGAGAGAGAGAGAGAGAGAGGGAGAGGGAGAGGGAGAGATAGAGAGAGAGAGAGAGAGCACTGACACCAGCACCAAGACAGAGGACACTGAGAAAGAGTGCCCCAACACCAGCATTGAGATAGAAAGAGGACACTGAGATAGAGCACACTGACACCAGTGCTAAGAGAGCTTTATCACTTGAATTATTTTTCCCATTATGGGCGTGAGTGGGGCCTCATGTCTAAGTTTTGCTTAAGGCCTCACAAAGCCTAGAGCCGCCTCTGCTGGGGAGCTACAATTCATTGAGGGAACCATGAATGCCAACATGTACTGTGACATAGTGAAGCAGAGCATG
This sequence comes from Glandirana rugosa, assembly GCA_018402905.1. Classification (NCBI taxonomy): domain Eukaryota; kingdom Metazoa; phylum Chordata; class Amphibia; order Anura; family Ranidae; genus Glandirana; species Glandirana rugosa. Next base: position 1,138,741 of record BLSH010367318.1, read on the forward strand.
ATCCTCTCCCTTTGGAGACTGGGCCGCAGGGCAGTATTCCAACATAACAACCCCAAACACACCTCCAAGACGACCACTGCCTTGCTAAAGAAGCTGAGGGTAAAGGTGATGGACTGGCCAAGCATGTCTCCAGACCTAAACCCTATTGAGCATCTGTGGGGCATCCTCAAATGGAAGGTGGAGGAGCACAAGGTCTTTAACATCCACCAGCTCTGTGATGTCGTAATGGAGGAGTTGAAGAGGACTCCAGTGGCAACCTATGAAGCTCTGGTGAACTCCATGCCCAAGAGGTTTAAGGCAGTGCTGGAAAGTAATGGTGGCCACACAAAATGTTCACACTTTGGGCCCAATTTGGACATTTTCACTTAGGGGTGTACTCACTTTTGTTGTCAGCGGTTTAGAAATGAATGGCTGTGTGTTGAGTTATTTTGAGGGGACAGAAAATTTATACTGTTATACAAGCTGTACACTCCCTACTTTACATTGTAGCAAAGTGTCATTTCTTCAGTGTTGTCATGTAAAAAGATATAATAAAATATTTACAAAAATGTGAGGGGTGTACTCACTTTTGTGAGATACTTTATATGTTTGTGTGAGTTCTAAGTAGTTATCTAGCAAAAAAAAATGATTTTAACTTGAAATCAACAAGTACCAGAAAAAGGTTTGGTCTTTAAGTGGTTAAACTGACCTAATTTTACAGACTTACTTTGATCTAGAACAGAACATTGCAATGTTTATAGTTAACATTGAAGAATGTTTTGAAACTTGGCAGACTGCCCAGAATGTTTTGAAACTGGCAGACTGCCCAGAATGTTTTGAAACTGGCAGACTGCCCTGAATGGCTCTGCACTTGTTACATAGAATCGAGGAAGTGTTGGGTTGAGATTGTCAGGGGGAGTTGAATCGAGATTGTGATCTTTTAATGATTAATTGTGCAACTCTAATATATATATATATATATATATATATATATATATATATATATATATATACACATATATATATTAATAATAAAATAAAATTCAGCGCACACAGAAATCTGAGACAGAAATTGATTGCAAGCTAAGCACAAAAAAGGCAATTCATAACCTTCCTATGTATAACAAATAATCAATTGGTCAGTGCAGCGCAAACAAAAAGTCTCTTAAGCAGCAAAGGGCAATAATCGGTGATGTCCTTTTTGTAAATAATTATCACAACCATTGGACAAAAATGTCCAACATCCTAAGGATAAAGTGTCAAATACATATCCTGGTGAAAAAAGTGCCTGGATTTGAGAAGCATGCAGGTGAGAAACAAACGTGGATCCTGCCACCATAGACACTCCCAGCCTCTCACCTCATTTACTCGACCCGTAGGGGTCACACAGCATGTATAAATCTCAAGACGTCTGGTCCTGACAGCACTCTCACTGTTTCTGGGATATGACCAGGGAAATCCTCACAGATGTTGTGCATATAAAGACAAATAGAACAGATCTAGTGCTCTCCGTTTGTTTAAAAAAGCCTTCATTTATTAAAAGGAGATTACTCACATGGTTCCGCACCTCCACTGGTGCTAGTATAAAAACAGACTGATGCAGACTAAGAAGGGACCCGGTGGATATTGACGACCAAGGTGGCTTCAAACTCCGTACGCGTTACGTCCGGTGGGCGGGGACTTCTTCAGCGTGAGAATATATATATATATATATTTTATTGGTTGAACTAGATGGACTTAGCACACGCCTGGAATCTGCACCCTGTACATAGCACACACCTGGAATCTGCACCCTGTACAAAGCACATGCTTGGAATCTGCACCCTGTACATTGCACACACCTAGGTGCTGAACCTTGTATGTAGCACATTCCTGGAATAAAGTCTGATGTTTCCTCCTTAAAAATAAATAATTGCGAGTCGCGGCTAAACCCCTCCCCTTCATGACATTGTTGAAAGGGGCAGAGCATGGGTGACCTTAAAATGATGCCCCCCCTGAAAAAAGGTCTGTGGGCCCCCATGGTGGCCACACAAAATATTGACACTTTGGGCCCAATTTGGACATTTTCACTTAGGGGTGTACTCACTTTTGTTGCCAGCGGTTTAGACATTAATGGCTGTGTGTTGAGTTATTTTGAGGGGACAGCAAATTTACTGTTATACAAGCTGTACACTCACTACTTTACATTGTAGCAAAGTGTGATTTCTTCAGTGTTGTCACATGAAAAGATAGAGTAAAATATTTACAAAAATGTGAGGGGTGTCTTCACTTTTGTGAGACATTGTATATTGCTGAAGCACACTCTATCATAAACAATTGTCATTAAAATAAGGTCAGGTCCATAAATATATGGACAGTGACACAATTCTAATCTTTTTGCCTCTATACACCACCACAATGGATTTGAAATGAAACAAACAAGCTGTGCTTTAACTGCAGACTTTCAGCTATAATTTGAGGGTATTTACATCCAAATCAGGTGAACGGTGTAGGAATTACAACAGCTTTTAAGGGACCAAAAGTAATGGGACAGATTAACAATCATAAATCAAACTTTCACTTTTTAATACTTGGTTGCAAATCCTTTGCAGTCAACTACAGCCTGAAGTCTGGAATGCATAGACATCACCAGACGCTGGGTTTCATCCCTGGTGATGCTCTGCCAGGCCTCTACTGCAACTGTCTTCAGCAAGTGAAATGCATGCTCAATCGGATTCAGGTCAGGTGATTGACTTGGCCATTGCATGACATTCCACTTCTTTCCCTTAAAAAACTCTTTGGTTGCTTTCGCAGTATGCTTCGGGTAATTGTACATCTGCACTGTGAAGCGCCGTCCAATGAGTTCTGAAGCATTTGGCTGAATATGAGCAGATAATATTGCCTGAAACACTTCAGAATTCATCCTGCTGCTTTTGTCAGCAGTCACATCATCAATAAATACAAGAGAACCAGTTCCATTGGCAGCCATACATGGCCACGCCATGCCACCACCACCATGCTTCACTTATGAGGTGGTATGCTTTGGATCACGAGCAGTACCTTTCCTTCACCATACTCTTCTCTTCCCATCACTCTGGTACAAGTTGATCTTGGTCTCATCTGTCCATAGGATGTTGTCCCAGAACTGTGAAGGCTTTTTTAGATGTTGTTTGGCAAACTCTAATCTGGCCTTCCTGTTTTTGAGGCCCACCAATGGTTTAAATCTTGTGGTGAACCCTCTGTATTCACTCTGGTGATGTCTTCTCTTGATTGTTGACTTTGACACACATACACCTACCTTGTTTTCCGTGGTCTTCCGGGTTTTTTGGTGTTGCTGAGCTCACCGGTGTGTTCTTTCTTTTTAAGGATGTTCCAAACAGTTGATTTGGTCACACCTAATGTTTTTGCTATCTCTCTGATGGGTTTGTTTGTTTTTTTCAGCTTAATGATGGCTTGCTTCACTGATAGTGACATCTCTTTGGATCTCATATTGAGAGTTGACAGCAACAGATTCCAAATGCAAATAGCACACTTGAAATAAACTCTGGACCTTTTATCTGCTCCATGTAAATGGGATAATGAGGGAATAACACACACCTGGCCATGGAACAGCTGAGCAGCCAATTGTCCCATTACTTTTGATCCCTTAAAAAGTGGGAGGTATATATACAAACCGTTGTAATTCCTACACTGTTCACCTGATTTGGATGTAAATACCCTCAAATTTAAGCTGAAAGTTTGCAGTTAAAGCACATCTTGTTCGTTTCATTTCAAATCCATTGTGGTGGTGTATAGAGCCAGAAAGATTAGAATTGTGTCGATGTCCCAATATTTATGGACCTGACTGTATGTGAGAAGGAGATTGTGGTAACAGCTCGTTACCGCTTACAGTATGCACCAAGCACACTGATTGCCCCTCAGTAATAAAGAGTACCTGTCACCAGCCCATCAAAGTACCTGTCATAGCCCATCAAAGTACCTGAGAATCTGTCACCAGCCCATCTGAGTACCCGAGTACCTGTCACCAGCCCATCAGAGTACCCGAGCACCTGTCACCAGCCCATCTGTGTACCCGAGTACCAGTCACCAGCCCATCAGGGTACCCGAGTACCTGTCACCAGCCCATCAGAGTACCCAAGTACCTGTCACCAGCCCATCTGAGTACCCGAGTACCTGTCACCAGCCCATCTTAGTACCCGAGTACCTGTCATCAGCCCATCTGAGTACCTGTCACTAGCCCATCAGAGTACCCGAGAACCTGTCACCAGCCCCTCAGAATACCCGAGTACCAGTCACCAGCCCATCTGAGTACCCGAGTACCTGTCACCAGCCCATCAGAGTAACCGAGTACCTGTCACCAGCACATCAGAGTACCTGAGTACCTGTCACCAGCCCATCAGAATACCCGAGTACCTGTCACCAGCCCATCTGAGTACCCGAGTACCTGTCACCAGCCCATCAGAATACCCGAGTACTTGTCACCAGCCCATTAGAGTACCTGTCACCAACCCAACAGAGTACCTGAGTACCTGTCACCAGCCCATCAGAGTACCCGAATACCTGTCACAAAATTATCAGAGTCCCTGAGTACCTGTCACCAGCCCGCCTGAGTACCTGTCACCAGCCCATCACAGTACCCGAGTACCTGTCACCAGCCCATCTGAGTACCCGAGTACCTGTCACAAGCCCATCAGAGTACCCGAGTACCTGTCACCAGAACATCTCAGTACCTGAGTACCTGTCACCAGCCCATCACAGTACCCGAGTACCTGTTACCAGCCCATCTGAGTACCCGAGTACCTGTCATCAGCCCATCAGTGTACCCGAGTACCTGTCACCAGCCCTTATGTGTACATGTTACCAGCCCATCTGAGTACCTGTCACCAACCCATCTGAGTACCCGAGTACCTGTCACCAGTGAGTACCCGAGAACTTGTCACCAGCCCATGAGAGTACCCAAGTACCTATCTGCAGCTCATCTGAGTACCCGAGTACCTATCTGCAACCCATCAGATTACCCAAGCACCTGTCTGTAGCCCATCAGAGTACCCAAGTACCTATCTGCAGCCCACCAGAGTACCCAAGTACCTATCTGCAGCCCATGCCTCATAGAATATACCTTGGGGTGTTTGCTTTCCAAAGGGGGTAATTTTGTCGGTAATTCTACTGTCCTGGTGCTCCAGGACCTTCAAAAGTGTGATAGGTAGTAATAAATTAGATGTGTAATTTATGTTCCTAGAACGCCTGAAGGTACTACTTCAATGTTGGACCTCTCTATGTGGCCAGGCTGTGTAAAAGTCTCACACATGTGGTATCACCATACTCGGTGACAGGGGTTATAACCCTCCCTTGCTCTATCCAAAATGAAAAATAAAAGAAAAAGTTTTGCCTATAGTTTTACTTTAACCACTTCAATACCAGGCACTTACCCCCCTTCCCGCCCAGACCAATTTTCAGCTTTCATCGCTGTCGCATTTTGAATGACAATTGCGCACTCATGCAATGCGGTACCCAAATTAATTTTTTACCATTTTGTTCCCACTATTAGAGCTTTCTTTTGGTGGTATTTGATCACCTCTGAGGTGGCGATCCGAGCAGGGGGGGGGGGTGCACTGATAAAAAATCAGCGCAGAACCCCCTCACAGGAGAGCCGCCGATCAGCTCTCCACTACTTGCTTATCCTCTTAACCACTTCAGCCCCGGAAGGATTTCACACTTTAGGACCAATTGCGTGGTCGTGCAACGTTGTACCCAAACGAAATTTGCGTCCTTTTTTTCCCACAAATAGAGCTTTCTTTTGGTGGTATTTGATCACCTCTGCGTCATTTCTGATCGCCGCTATAAACAAAAGAAGAGCGACAATTTTGCAAAAAAACCCAAATTTCTTACTTTTTGCTAAAATACAAATCCAAAAAAAAAAAATATAAAAAAACATTTTTTTCCATCGGTTTTGGCCGATATATATTCTTCCTCATATTTTTGGTAAAAAAAATCGCATTCTGCGTTTATTGATTGGTTTGCACAAAAGTTGCCGCGTTTACGGGCGATGAGAATTAATTTCTGGGGTTTTTATTATTTTTTTATTTTTTACTAGTAATGGCGGCGATCTGCGATTTTTAGCGGTACTGCGATATTACAGCGGACATGTCGGACCGCTCTAAGGGTTAACTGTGTTCCCTGGGCGTGTTCTGTGTGTGGGCTGGCCTGGTTGGGGAAAGGGGATGATCACGGCTTCCATATAGAGGAAGCCTGTGATCATCGCCCTTCTGCCTTCAACAGAACGGAAATCCGTGTTTACATACACGGACCTCCATTCTCTCTCTGCGGGGGGGCCATCGCGGGTAGCCGGCAGCGATCGAGTCCGCCGCACCTGCTCCCTGGACCCCCCCGGACACAGTGAGCGCGCGAGCGTGCCTCCGACGGCGCGCTCACGCTCCCAGCACTAGTTATCGCAGCCGCCGCCGTATGACGGCGGTTTGCGATAAGGAGACACTCTGTCGCCGTCAGACTGTGGTCGGCGGTCAGCAAGTGGTTAATGACCAGAGCACTTTTTACAATTTGGCACTGTGCTGCTTTAACTGGTGATTGCACAGTCATGCAATGCGATACCTAAACAAAATTTGTGTCCTTTTTTTATCACAAACAGAGCTTTCTTTTGGTGGTATTTGATCAACTCTACGTTTTTTATTTTTTGCGATATAAACGAAAAAAAGTTTGAAAAAAAATAATATTTTCTACTTTTTGTTATTAAAAAAATACAATAAACTCAATTTTGGTCATAAATTTTTGCCAAAATGCATTCAGCCACATGTCTCTGGTAAAAAAAAGTCAATAAGCATACATTTATTGGTTTTCGCAAATGTTATAGCGTCTACAAACTAGGGTACACTTTCCTGAATTTACGCAGCTTTTAGTTTACGACTGCCTATCTCATTTCCTGAGGTGCTATAATGGAAGGGCAGTACAACCCCCACCCCTAAATGACCGCATTTTCGAAAGTAGACGCCCCAAGGAATTTGCTGAGAAGCATGTTGAGCCCATTGAATATTTTATTTTTTCGTCACAAGTGATTAAAAAAATGACAAAAAAAAAAATTACACAAAGTAGTAACTGAAATGATATATTGCTCACACATGCCATGGGTATATGTGAAATTACCCCCAAAATACATTCTGCTGCTTCTCCTGGGTAAAGGAATACCACATGTCTGGACACTTTTTGGGAGCTTATCTGCGTACAGGACCCCAAAAACCAAGCACCGCTTTCTAAGGGCGTAAATTTTTGATTTCACTTTTTCCTACCTATCACAGTTTTGGAGGCCATGAAATGCCCAGATAGCACAACCCCCCTCCCCCAAATGACCCCATTTTGGAAAGTAGACACCCTAAGCTATTTTCTGAGAGGCATGTTGAGTCCATGGAATATTTTATATTTTGCTGCAAGTTTCAGGAAAATGACAAAAAATATTTTTTTTCTATAAAGTTGTCACTAAATGAAATGTTTTTCACACATGCCATGGGTATATGTGAAATTACACCCCAAAATAAATTCTGATGCTTCTCCTGAGTACGGGGATACCACATATGTGAGACTTTTTGGCAGTCTTGCCACATACAGGACCCCAAAAACCAAGCACCACCTTCAGAGTTTCTAAGGGCGTACATTTGATTTCACTCTAACTACCTATCACAGTTTCAGAGGCCATGAAATGCCCAGATATTGCAACCCCCCCGAAAGTAGACACCCCAAGCTATGTGCTCAGAAGCATGCTGAGTATTTTGCAGGTCTCATTTTTTGTCTCTAAGTTTTGAAAATTGAAATTTTCCAAAACAAATGAGAGCTGCAAAATACTCACCATGCCTCTTAGCAAATATTTTGGGGTGTCTACTTTCCTAAATGGTGTCATTTGGGGGGGGGGGGGGGGGTTGTGCTATCTTGACATGTCAGGGCCTTCAAAACTGTGATAGGTAGTGAGGAGTAAAATCACCATTTTATGCCCTTAGAAAGCCTGAGGGCGGTGATTAGATTTTGGGGTCCTGTATGCGGCTAGGCTCCCAAAAAGTCTCACACATGTGGTATCCCTGTACTCAGGAGAAGCAGCAGAATGTATTTTGGGTTGTAATTCCACATATACCCATGGCATGTTTGAGCAATATATCATTTAGTGACAACTTTGTGCAAAAAAAAAAATGTAAATTTTCCCGAAACTTGTGACAAAATATAAAATATTTTATGCCCCACATCACCCATTCTTTTAACTACTCAAAACACAAAAGTCCTTTCTGACACTTTTCATTTACATGAAAAAATCTTTTTTTTTGTTAGAAAATGACCCCCAAACATTATATATATTTTTTATAAATCAGAGGCCCTATAGATTAAAATGGTGGGTGTTACAATTTTTTTTTCACAAAGTATTTTCGCAGCGATATTTCAAACGCAATTTTTGGGAAAAAAACGACATTTTTGAATTTTAATGCACAAAAACACACTATATTGCCCAAATGTTGGTGAGATATAAAAGATGATCTTATGCCAAGTACATAGATACCAAACATGACATGCTTTGAAATTACGCACACCCGAACAGCGGCGACATACTATATACATTTTTATAAGCCTTTAAAAGCCTTTACAGGTTACCACGTTAGAGTTACAGAGGAGGTCTACTGCTAGAATTACTGCCCTCTATCTGACATTCGCGGTGATACCTCACATGCATGGTGCAGTTGCTGTTTACATATGACACTAGACCGACACTTGCGTTACCCGTGCGCATGCACGGGGGGACAGGGGTGCATCTTTTTTTTTAATTATTCATTTTGCTTTTTATTTTATATTTACACTGTCCCTTTCATTTTTTTTCATCATTTTTATTGTTATCACTAGGAATTTAAATATCCCCTATGATAGCAATATGTAGTGAAGGGTATTTAAAAAAAAAAATTGGGGTCCATTAGACTCTAGATCTCTCCTCAGCCCATAAAGCATCTGACCACACCATTGCTTTCCCAATTTCCCAATGGCGCTGTTTATACCAAAGTCATGAAAAGCTTGTAGCTTCCGGTTTCTTAGGCCATACAGATTATTGGAGCCATTCTAGTCTTCAATCAGCTCTACCTCTGTGGGACAAGAGAGCCCGAGAAAACCATGGAAGACGGCGGGGGGGGGGGGGGGGTTC
>BLSH010367318.1:1174180-1185284 GCA_018402905.1 Glandirana rugosa
CTCAGGATAACCCCCCCAATCAGTACAGACCCCCTTCAGGATAACCCCCCCAATCATCCCCTCATGCACCCTGGTGGCGGGCGGAGAGAGGATTCAGTGTGCAGCCGCCCGGAGAGTTGCTTGCTTAGGCTCTCACTCTCCGGGCAGCGCGCTTGTGACAGGTACAGGCAGCTACTTTGGGTGGAACTCCACTTAAACTTAAACTGAAGATCTGATTTAGCCCATCCTCAAAATTTTAGACCAATTTCAGTTATAAACAACGACCTTAACATCTTAAGTAAGATCCTTTCAGATAGATTAGCTTCTATCATACCTAACCTAATATCCTCCAATCAATTTGGATTTATCTCTAATAGGGATGAGCCGAACACCCCCTGGTTTGGTTCACACCAGTACACCACGAACAGGCAATAAATTTGTGCGAACACGCAAACCCTACTAAAATCAATGGGACTCAGACATGAAAAATCATAAATGCTAATTTTAAAGGCTTGTATGCAAGTTACTGCCATAAAAAAGTGTATGGGGACCTGGGTCCTACCCTAGGGGACACGTATCAATGCAAAAAAAAGTTTTTAAAACAATTGTTTTTTCAGGAGCAGGGATTTTAATAATGCTTAAAATGAAAAAATAAAAATTAAATGTTCCTTTAAATATTGTGCCTGGGGGGTTGCATTAGTATGCATGTAAAGTGGCACATCTGTGTGTTGTTTAGAACAGTGCCGGAGCAAAATGACATTTTTAAAGAATAAAAGTCATATAAACTTGCTCACGGCTGTAATGTATTGCCGGCTCCCGGCAATATAGATCAAAAATCACTGAAAAAATGTACATGAGCGCCCACCCCAAAATCCAAACTAGGCCCTTTTTTTAAAATGTTGGCACGGAGTTCCCCTTAAAATCCATACCAGACCCGAAGGGACTGGTACGGTTTTTGGGGGGCACCTCATGTCGTTTTTTTCACTAATTCTGTCATAGGGTTCCCCTTAACCACTTCAATACACTGTGTTATATATACTACACTGACTGCACCATGTACTCTGAACTATATTATATATACTACGGGGACTGCACTCTATAATTGTAATGACATACCCCAGTTGGTGGTGGCAGAACACTGTGACCCCTCGCAGTTTCTCTTGTTGGGCACAGGAACAGGCCCCGCTATTGTAAATTATTTAAAAAATTGTAATGACATGCCCCAGTCAAACAGATGCAGAAACATTGGGCCTTGGGTGTTGGTGGTGGCAGAACACATTAACCCCTCACAGTTACTCTTTTTGGGACCAGGAACAAGCCCTGCTGTTAAAAAATATTTTAAACATTGTAATGACATGCCCCTGTACAACAGGTGCAGACAAATTGGGCCTTGGGTGTTGGTGGTGCCCTAAACCCAAAATATTGTTGGAAGCTAGCATCATCAGGATTCATTAGGAATAGAATAGGGCAGCACAGGCCGTCTTCAAGGGATCCCAGATCTCTAGTAAATTCAACAAGTTAGATCAGCATCAGGGGCTTGATAGCTACTGATCCAGGACTGATTAATTTTTATAAATGTGAGCCTATCAACCAAGTCTGTGGACAGGCGCACTCCTTGATCCGTTACGAATCCTCCAGCAGCACCGATTGTCCATTCAGAAAGCACATTGGATGCAGGACAGGCCAGTAGCTTGATTGCATATTGAGCAAGTTCCGGCCAGTGGTCCATCCTCAACACTCAGTAACTCAGTGGATGCTCAGTTGGACAGGTCTCCATGTCTGCTCTTACCCCTAGATATTCCTGCACCATATAATGCAGACGCTGCCGATGGTTGCTTGAACCTATCAGCCCTGAGGACTGAAGAATTGTTTAAAGTCTTCGGTCAGCCGGCTACCTTCTCCACCGCTCTTCCTCTGACTGAAGGAAGCCTTAGAAACACTTTGTCTAGCAGCAGGAAATGGTAACCTCCCAGGGTCTGGAAAGACGTTGCACAAACTTTTCTTCAGGGTATCCTGAAGATGTTTCATCCTCTGCTCCCTCTGTGAAGGCAGGAGGAGCTCTGCAATGTTACCCTTGTAACATGGATCAAGAAGGGTTGCCAGCCAGTAATGATCCCTCTCCTTGATACCACGAACCCTGGGGTCTTTTTGCAAGCTTTGCAGAATCAGGGAGGCCATGCAGCATAAGTTTGAGGAGACATGAGAGTCCTCTGGGTCACGGAGGATGACATTGTCAGAAACTACCTCCTCCCAGCCACTTACAACTCCTTGGGTTTCTGGGGACTGAAAACCATCCCTTGTAGACTGCTGCGTGTTATCCTCTACATTCATGCAAACACAATCCTCCTCCTCCTCTTCTTCCTGTGTGTTTAGTGGCCCTGCAGGAATGCTATCTACATAAAGGGGGCCTTGAGAGGAAAGGAAGTCCTCCTCTTCCTCCAGTTGTTCTGCGTCAAGTGCCCTGTCCATGATTCCATGAAACATGTGCTCTAGCAGGAAGACTAGAGGGACAGTGCCACTGATGCATGCATTGTCAGTGCTCACCATCCTTGTGACCTCTGCAAATGATGACAGTACGGTGCATGCATCCTTGATCAATAGACACTGGCGTGGCGAAAAAAAGCCAAGCTCCCCTGAGCCTGTCCTAGTGGCATACTCACGCAGGTACTCCTTGATGGCCCCCTGCTGTGTGTGCAGCCTCTGCAGCATAGCCAATGTTGAGTTCCACCTGGTGGGCATGTCACAAATGAGGTGGTTGGTGGGCAGGTTGAATTCCCGCTGAATGTCAGCCAGCTGAGCACTGGCATTATATGACCGCTGGAAATGACCAGACTTTTCTGGCCTGCCTCAGAATATCTGGTAAGCCTGGGTACCAGGTCAAGAAACACACCACCGAATTCAAGATGTGTGGCAAGCATGGAACATGTGTCAAGTGTCCCTGCCAGGGGGAGAGAGAAGGTTGGTGCCATTGTCGCATACAATAATTCCTGGCTCAAGCTGCCGTGGCCTCAACCACCTCTGAGCCTGCCCCCGCAGAGCTGACAGAATCTCTGCCCCTGTGTGGCTCCTGCCCCCTAGACAGACCAACTGAAGCACTGCATGGCATCTTTTAGCCTGACTGCTTGCGTAGCCCCTTGAATGCTTAGGGAGCATTGCTGGTGCAGAGGACACTGCTGCAGAAGAGGCCACAGAGGAAGAAGAAGAAGAGAAAGTGGAGGAAGCAGATGTGGCAGAATCATCACCATTTTTTTTGGAGGCGTGGTGGTGGGACTAGCTCCAACACTGAACCCTGTCCTGCATCCTTCCCAGCTGCCAACAGAGTTATCCAGTGCGCTGTGAAGGAAAGATAACTTCCCTGACCATGTGTCAGTGGTAATATGAACCTTGTTGCTGACCGCCCTGTTCAAGGAGGCTAAAACATTGCCTTCCACATGACGGTAGAGAGCTGGAATGGCTTTACGGGAAAATAAATATCTTTTTGGAACTTGCCACTGTGGTACAACACATTCCATAAATTCATGAATGGGGGCAGAGCCTACCAGATGAAAAGGCAGCAGTTGTAGTGCTAGCAATTTGGCCAAGCTAGCATTTAGACCCTGAGCATGTGGATGGTTGGGACAGTATTTTTTTTTATAGTTCAGCAACTAAGGTAGGGAAATTTGTCTGCTGAAATCAACTGCTGGTGTATTGCTAGCAGATTGACTGCAAGTACTTGTGGCATCCATTGCTATACCTTCATTCCTCTCCTGAAGTATTTCAGACATCTTAGATTGCCATGCTATATGGATGCAGCATGTTCGTTCTCTCTCAAGGGGCTTGAGACATCATCATCTGAGGATTCCCCTGAATACAGGAAGAGGAGACCCAAGAAAGGATAAACAGTGAGGATCCATCTGTACCCCCCGGAGGGAGGACCCCAAGACCCCATTTACCGAGGCGTGTACCCCTGCAGGGGTGTGGAAATTTTGGTAAGTGGGGACACATGAGGGGAAGCACGGAAGTCACCTTATTTTCTGTTCGAAACGGCACTGAAGTCACTTTATTGGGAGACTATGACATCTACCATCATTTTGAAAGTCATTGAAGTGCGTTATTGATCTCCTCAAGTGTGAGGAAAAACATAGGATCAAAAAGTTTAATATATACCTATTTTGTGAATGAACCCCTGGAGTACTCTTATATTCTCATGGACTTTATACTGACAGTCAGATTACGCTGCTAGTTATTCTATTGGTTTTCACTGTATGATTACTGCAAACTCCTCAGCAAGTGATTTTGGATTTCAAAAGACATATGTGTTTACCTATTTACCTTCATTTTGGTTTTTCACAGATTTTTACTGACTTTTACGGGCATACCTCACATATGAGTTTATATTTCTACTTTCTATTTTACAACATCTTTCAAACCACCATCTTATCATCTTCTCTAGTTGGACCAATTTTAATAAGGTTTTAGATGTTTTTAGATTGATTTAATATTACTGACTTTTACGGACATTTACGGATTTATTATTACGGACATTTACGGACATTTACAGATTTTTACTAACACTTCTTTTTATCAATTATTTATGATATTTTGTTAATCCAGTATTCTTAGGGTCAGTACCCCACGTATATATATATTCTCAATTATTTTTTACTCACTTTTAGACAGCGCCATTCCTACATTATTATTTATTTATCGTTTCCTATTTGGAAATTTATAGGAAGGCAGCAGTCCCATTGTACTCCATACCAGTCCTAAGCGCAGGAATTTCCCTTATTTGATCAGGTTGTTGATTGTGGCCTGTGGAATGTTAGTCCATTCCTCTTCAATGGCTGTGTGAAGTTGCTGGATATTGGCAGGAACTGGAACACGCTGTCATATACGCTGATCCAGAGCATCCCAAACATGCTCAATGGGTGACATGTCCGGTGAGTTTGCTGGCCATGCAAGAACTGGGATGTTTTCAGCTTCCAGGAATTATGTAAAGATCCTTGCAATATGGGGCTGTGCATTATCATGCTGCAACATGAGGTGATGGTCGTGGATGAATGGCACAACAATAAGCCTCAGAATCTCGTCACAGTATCTCTGTGCATTCAAAATGCCATCAATAAAATGCACCTATGTTCGCTGTCCATAGCATACCCCTGCCCATACCATAACCCCACCGCCACCATGGGTCACTTGATCCACAATGTTGACATCAGCAAACCGCTCACCCACACGACGCCATACATGCTGTCTGCCATCTGCTCTGTACAGTGAAAACCATGATTCATCCGTGAAGAGAACACCTCTCCAAAGTGCCAGATGCCATTGAATGTGATCATTTGCCCGCTCAAGTCGGTTACGACGACAAACTGCAGTCAGGTTGAGACCCGATGAGGACGACGAGCATGCAGATGAGTTTCCCTGAGATGGTTTCTGCAGTTTGTGCAGAAATTCTTTGGTTATGCAAACCGATTGTTGCAGCAGATATCTGGGTGGCTGGTCTCAGACCATCTTGGAGGTGAAGATGCTGGAGGTGGAGGTCCTGGGCTGGTGTGGTGTGTGAGGCCAGTTGGTTGTACTGCCAAATTCTCTGAAACACCTTTGGAGACGGCTTATGGTAGAGAAATGAACATTCAATTCAAGGGTAACAGCTCTGGGTGACATTCCTGCAGTCAGCATGCCAATTGCACGCTCCCTGACATGTGACATCTGTGGCATTGTGCTGTGTAATAAAACTGCAGAGTGGCCTTTTATTTTGGCAGCCTAAGGCACACCTGTGCAATAATCATGCTGTCTAATCAGCATCTTGATATGCCACACCTGTGAGGTGGATGGATTATCTCGGCAAAGTGCTCACTAACACAGATTTAGATATATCTGTGAACAATATTTGAGAGAAATAGGCCTTTTGTGTACAAAATGTGTAGATCTTTGAGTTCAGCTCATGATAAATTAGGTCAAACACAAAAGTGTTGCGTTTATAATTTTGCTCAGTGTGTGTGTGTATATATATATATATATATATATATATATATTTATATTAGGCTGTATATACAGTTGTGCTCATAGGTTTACATACCCTGGCAGAATTTATGATTTCTTGACTATTTTTCAGAGAATATGAATGAGAACACAAAAACATTTCTTTCACTCATGGTTAGTGTTTGGCTGAAGCCATTTATTATCAATCAACTGTGTTTACTCTTTTTAAATCATAATGACAACAGAAACTACCCAAATGACCCTGATCAAAAGTTTACATACCCTGGTGATTTTGGCCTGATAAGATGCATACAAGTTGACACAAAGTGGTTTGAATGGCTATTAAAGGTTACCATCCTCACCTGTGATATATTTGCTTGTAATTAGCGTGTTTGTAGAAAAGGTCAATGAGTTTCTGGACTCCTGACAGACCCTTGCATCTTTCATCCAATGCTGCACTGGCATTTCTGGATTCGGAGTCTTGGGGAAAGCAAAAGAATTGTCAAAGGATCTGCGGGAGAAAGGGATATAAAAAGATATCCAAGGAATTGAGAATGCCAATCAGCAGTGTTCAAACTCTAATCAAGAAGTGGAAAATGAGGGGTTATGTTGAAACCAAACCACGGTCAGATAGACCAACTAACATTTCAGCCACAGCTGCCAGGAAAATTGTTTATGATGCAAAGAGAAACCCACAAATAAATTAGAAATACAGGACTCTCTGAAAACATGTGTGGCTGTTTCAAGATGCACAAAAAGGAGGCACTGAAGAAATATGGGCTGCATGGTCGAGTCGCCAGAAAAAAGACATTACTACGCAAATGTCACAAAGTATTCTGCTTACAAGGGGGGGCGTGACTGGATGTGAGGGAAGCAGCAGCGTTATTTCCAGAGCTCCGTGAGGATTCTGTCTTAATCCGAAAATTAAGGTTTTTATACCCGTTTTACCCGGGCGCAATACTGCAGATCAGTATCTGGAAGCCTCCGACATGCAGTCCGCAGCATCCAAATCCACCAAGGAGGCACGGCAAGACCAATGCCAGTCCCGCTCTTCCCAAGGCCTGGGAAAAAGCTCCATGGTCGCGATAGCAGATTCGGCAGCTGCAAAGGCTTATGGCCAGGGAAATCCCTCCTTACCACCAGCCTCTCCACCAGCGTTTCCAGGCCTGGAGGTATCTCAAGAGGCCATCACTAGACTGATCTTGGAAACCATAGATGCCAGCAGAGCAGCAGTAATGGTGAGAAATGATCACCTTGCCACTGAATGCACCCTCATTCTCCATGAAATTGACAAAATCCGCGACAGGCTCAGCTGAGGATCGAATCTCTGAAGTGGAGGATGTCTCTCATTTGCAAGGCACCCATCTAACTGAGCTCCAGGATCTGGTAAGATCACTCCAGAGAATGGCCGATGACGCAGAAGATAGACAGAGAAGAAATAATGCCAGGGTAGTGGGCTGGAGGGAGCTGAAGGGTGGTTGAGAGGGCCCATTGTGTTCCAACAGGCGCCCGTCCTCCTGGTGCCTTCCCACGGCAATTTTTAGTCAGGTTACTAAACTATAGGGATCGCAACGTGATACTGCCAGAATCCAGGAAAATCCAAGATCTCAAATACAAAAACGCTCATGCCATGCTTTTTCCGGACTTTTCAGCAGAAACCCAAAGGCAACGCCGATCTTTCAATGAAGTGAGGAAACGACTGAGTGAAGAGTGAAAAGGAGATACAGTATAGCACGCTGTACCCCAGCAGACTCCTGGTGCAATGTAAAGGTACTGTAAAATTCTTTGATAACCCTCAAGAAGCATGTGATTGGCTTGATAGGCAACAATAACACTTGTTATGACACAGTAGTCTGGACAGGCATAAGCCTGCAATGTTGCCATGCGCAGGGGATAACTAATCTGCCGCACCTGTTATTTTTGTGTGTGCAATGTGTATGGTTTCTCCCTGGTTTTCGTTAAAGTGTTCTATTCTATTTCCAGATGTATGAAGAAAAGATGTAATGTGTGAAGAACATCTGTTATGGTGCAGAACACATGTGTGTGAATAGCAGATGTTTAATGATTGACGGTTTGATTTAAAGTGATACACACATTTTAAAACGAAGTGTGAATAAAAGATGTGCATAGAATGACGGTTTGATTTAAAGTGACACACACACTTGAAATAATTGTGCAGAAGAGATGTGCAATGATTGATGGTTTGATTTAAAGTGATACACACATTTTAAAAAGTAGTGTGAATAAAAGATGTGCAATGATTGACGGTTTGATTTAAAGTGACACACAGACTTGAAATAATTGTGCAGAAGAGATGTTCACTGATTTACGGTTTCATTTAAAGTGATACACACATTTTGCAGAACAGTGATATGGGTACTCCCGGCTTATTTATACTTTTTTGACACAGTTTGAAGATGATTTTAGAACAGTTCTATGGCCTCTAATGTTAATTAATACTTTTCAGACCCATTTTGAAGATGATCTCCATTTTTGCATTTTTTATGTTTTTATTTTTTTAAAAATATTTAAAGTTATTTCCCTGTCCCCATTTCTTTGTAGGGCACTTGTCCCACCCCTACCCACATTTTCCTTCCTTTTGCAGACCTCTAGGACCTTCCTGGGCTTTTTTACAGCATTTTTAAGATTTTGCATTAAAATTACCCGAACCCGGACTTTTTTTTGAAAAGTCCGGGTCCGGGTCCGGGTCCCGGACACCCCAAAGTTCGGTACGGACCCGAACTTTACAGTCCGGGTTCGCTCAACTCTATTAATGACCCAATGCTTAGAAAATAACAACCTTCTTCTCTCTATGCTGGATGCTTATATGGTTTTACTGTTGAAACCTGGTAAGGACCCTCTTGATTGCTCCTCATACCGCCCAATAGCACTTCTTAATATGGATTTAAAAATCCTGACTAAGGTTTTGTCTACTAGGCTTGCTGGGGTCATCTCCTCTCTGGTTGATTTAGACCAGACTGGGTTCATGCCTGGCAAGTCTACTGACACAAATTTACGTAGACTATTTACTCACCTACAACTGCCTACTTCTCACCCTCCAACGAGAATCTTAGTTTCAATAGACATTGAAAAAGCTTTTGATTCAGCTGACTGGC
Source organism: Glandirana rugosa (assembly GCA_018402905.1). Classification (NCBI taxonomy): domain Eukaryota; kingdom Metazoa; phylum Chordata; class Amphibia; order Anura; family Ranidae; genus Glandirana; species Glandirana rugosa. The sequence goes on from BLSH010367318.1 coordinate 1,183,240, forward strand.
AATACATGGGCAAAATTTTAGAGCATATGGGTTTTGGCCCAGTATATAGGAAATGGGTGGCTATGCTATACAACAACCCCCGAACAGCAATTAGAATGGGATGATCCATCTCCCCCTTTTTTGAAATAGGAAGGGGCACCAGGCAGGGCTCCCCCCTGTCCCCCTTCCTGTTCGCCCTTATCATGGAGCCAATGGTGATTAACCTTAGATCTTCACCAGATGTACAAGCCATAGAAGTGGGTAATATTAAAGAGTGCCTATGCAGATGACATGTTACTGTTTCTTAAAGACCCTGCTGAGTCCTTGCGAGCAGCACTACAACAATATTTTGAACAAGTTCACTGAATATTCCGGCCTGAAAAGCAATTTAAAATTAATCATCCATTCTTCCAATTGATGGGGGAGCTAAAGCGAAAGCAGATACAGATCTCCCACTTAGATGGGTTTCTAACCTCACATATCTGAGTGTTAAAGTCACTGCAGATGTACAAGACTATGTCCAACTGAACCTTCTGCCCCTGATTGGCTTTCTAAAACAGCCCAGGCCTGGCAAAAACTGCCCTTATCATTGACAGGATGAATAAGTCTACTTAAAATGAAAATACTCCCGGTTATCCTCTATTTTCTCAGGCATGCCCCATTGTGGGTCCCTAAATCCTATTTTAAGAAGTTGGATGGAATCACCAGCTCTTTCCTATGGGCACCCAGTTCACCCAGAATAGGGGTCAAAGTGTTACAAGAACTGGCTGGACAGGGGGGCTTGGCTTTACCAGATTGGAAAAAGTATTATCTGGCCAGACAGATGGTGTTTATACATAGATGGCTGATGACAGATGCTGGGGACTCGGCTATGGTGTTAGAGGCGGCTTATCTGGGCTCTTATGAGTCCCTACGCCTGGCAGTATACAGAGGTGTACATTCTACCCTCCCTATTACTCAGTTCATGAAGACCACTATTAGGCCTTGGATGATGCTCTCAGATTAGCATGCCCGAGCTTCCTAGGTATCTCCCCGTTGCCTCCACTATGGATGCCATATTTCCTTACTTGTCCTGATCCTATGGTGTGGGCAGTTTGGGGAATTAAAAACCTAAAAGATTTGACCATGGCTGTTGAACTCCTGACAATTGAAATCCAGACATGACCTTCCCAACTCCTATTTTTTTAGATTTCTTCAGCTTCGGCATGCTTTCTGGAGTCAGTTTAAAGAATTGAGAGTGGAGGCACTTTCTTCCTCTCTGGAAAACATCCTGATGTAAGAAGACCTTCCCAAGACATTATCGGTGTCCTATAAAGAACTGTTCAAATAAAGACTGGCAGCGTTCATAAAATGTAGGGAATGCTGGGAAGCAGAGGTGCCAGACATTCAGGGAGAGGACTGGGATGACCTTTGGGACTGTTACGTACCTGACGGTGGAGTCTGTCTTGTGCAGGGAACAACCGCTCTTGCGCACCCGATTCAAGGACCCCTGGTAGTGTAGACAGAGGCCCGAGAGTGCGGGATGGCATGAGGGCTGGATGGTCACAGATGTTGTAGTGAGATTCCAGCAGGTCGTGCAAACAGGAGAATGGTCGTACAAGCAGGGTTGGCAACGTGCAGGCAAAAAGGTACAAAAAGGGTTAGGCAAGCGGATCGTCAAGTTCAGGCAAGGTTCGTTAACGGGCGGGCAGCGGAGGTACAGAGGAGTAGACAAGCGGATGGTCGTGGATAGCCGGGGTCGATGCAGGTAGCGGACAACAGGTCAAAGCAAGCCGGGTTGACAGGAAACAGGAGAAACACAGGAACAGGTAGGGAGCTGAGGCCCACAGGTCTGGAACGCTGTAGAACAAGCAGCAACTTGGTGCTGGATGTCCAGGGTTTAAATAGGCACCATTTGGCGCCGTTTCCGGCGCGTGCGCGCGCACGGGAGCGCGCGAACGCGAACGGGAGCGCGCGAGCGCGCACGGAGGCGCGCGCACCACCCGGAAACGCCCAGGAACACTGGCAAAGTCCCTTTTACTGACATTGCCCCCCCCCCAAGGGGCAGCCTCCGGACAAGATGTCGC
>BLSH010367318.1:1199303-1209415 GCA_018402905.1 Glandirana rugosa
ATATATTTTTTTTTTTTTTTTTTTATATATATATATATATATATATATATATATATGAGACGTAAGTCTATATATATATATATATATATATATATATATATTTTTTTTTTTTTTTTTTTATATACATACACACATACTAACTCAATAACTCAACACATAGCCATTAATGTCTAAATCACTGGCAAAAAACTAAGTACACCACTAATGAAAAATGTCCAAATTGGGCCCAATTAGCCATTTTCCCTCCCTGGTGTCATGTGACTCCTTAGTGTTACAAGGTCTCAGGTGTGAATGAGGAGGAGATGTGTTCAATTTGGCATTATCGCTCTCACTCGCTCGTACTGGTCACTGGAAGTTCAACATGGCACCTCATGGCAAAGAAGTCTCTGAGGATCTGAAAAAAGAATTGTTTCTCTACATAAAGGTGGCCTAGGCTATAAGAAGATTATCAAGACCCTGAAACTGAGCTGCAGCATGGTGGCCAAGACCATACAGCGGTTTAACAGGACAGGTTCCATTCAGAACAGGCCTCGCCATTTTCGACCAAAGAAGTTGAGTGCACGTGCTCAGCGTCATATCCAGAGGTTGTCTTTGGGAAATAGACGTATGAGTGCTGCCAGCATTGCTGCAGAGGTTGAAGGGTGGAGCCTCTTCTAAAGATGATGCACAAGAAAGCTTACATACAGTTTGCTGAAGACAAGCAGACTAAGGACATGGATTACTGGAACTTAAATGTCCTGTGGTTTGATGAGACCAAGATAAATGTATTTGGCTCAGATGGTGTCAAGCGTGTGTGTCAGCAACCAGGTGAGGAGTACAAAGACAAGTGTGTCTACAGTAAAACATGGTGGTGGGAGTGCCATGGTCTGGGGCTGTATGAGTGCTGCCAGTACTGGGAAGCTACAGTTCATTGAGGGAACCATGAATGCCAACATGTACTGTGACATACTGAAGCAGAGTATGATCCCCTCCCTTCAGAGACTGGGCCGCAGGGCAGTATTCCAAAATGATAACAAGTCCAAACACACCTCCAAGACGACTACTGCCTTGCTAAAGAAGCTGAGGGTAAAGGTGATGGACTGGCCAAACATGTCTCCACACCTAAACCCTATTGAGCATCTGTGGGGCATCCTCAAACGGAAGGTGGAGGAGCACATAGTTACATAGTTAGTGAGGTTGAAAAAAGACACAAGTCCAACCTATGTGTGTGCTTTTATGTCAGTATTACATTGTGTATCCCTCAATGTTGTGGTCCCTTAGGTGCCCATCTAATAGTTTTTTGAAACTATCTATGCTCCCAGCTGAAACCACTGTTTGTGGAAAAGAATTCCACATCCTCACTGCTTTCACCGTAATGAAACCTCTATGCAGTTTGAGTTTAAACTTCTTTTCCTCTAGTTTTAGTGAATGGCCACAGTCTTTGTGTACTCCCTTGCATGGAATAGTTTTGTCCCTATTGTGGGGTCACCATTACAGTATTTGTACATTGAAATCATATCCCCTCTCAAGCATCTCTTCTCCAGAGAGAATAAGTTCAGTGCTTGTAATCTTTCCTCATAACTAAGGTCCTCCAATCCCTTAATTAACTTTGTTGCCCTTCTCTGAACCCTTTCCAGTTCAAGGACATCCTTCCTGAGGACTGGTGCCCAGAACTGGATGGCATACTCCAGGTGTGGCCTCACCAGAGACTTGTATATTGGGAGAATTATTGATTTATCCCTGGAGTTAATCTCTTTCTTCATGCATGCCAACATTTTGTTTGCTTTGCTTGCCACAGCTTGGCTATGCATGCCATTGCTGAGCCTGTCCTCTACTAGGACCCCTAGGTCATTTTCCATCTTAGATTCCTGCAGAGGCTCCCCCCCAGTGAGTAGTTTGCGTTCATATTCTTGGTACTCAAATGCATTATTTTCCATTTTTCTACTTTAAACCTCATTTGCCATTTATCTGCCCATCCCATTAATTTGTTTAGATCTTCTTGCAGGGTTTTTCCATCCTTTGGAGAAATTATTGCCCTGCCTAGCTTGGTATCATACGCAAATTTTGAGATTGATCCCATCCTCCAGATCGTTTATGAATAAATTGAATAGAATTGGTCCCAGGACAGATCCCTGGTCTCTAACACAAGGTCTCTAATATCCACCAGCTCAGTGATGTCATTATGGAGGAGTGGAAGAGGACTCCAGTGGCAACCTGTGAAGCTCTGGTGAACTCCATGCCCAAGAGGGTTAAGGCAGTGCTGGAAAATAATGGTGGCCACACAAAATATTGACACTTTTGGCCCAATTTGGACATTTTCACTTAGGGGTGTACTCACTTTTGTTGCCAGCGGTTTAGACATTTTGAGGGCACAGCAAATTTACACTGTTATACAAGCTGTACACTCACTACATTGTAGCAAAGTATAATTTCTTCAGTGTTGTCACATGAAAAGATAGAATAAAATATTTACATAAATGTGAGGGGTGTACTCAATTTTACACTGCCTGCACTGATAGGCTACACTAGATCTATATATTACATTGCCTGCCCTGACTGTATATACTCTACACTAGATCTATATACTTCACTGCCTGTATATAATCTACACTGTATCTATAAACTATGCTGCCTACACGCCACTAACGAAACTATTTGTGGGGAAAAAACACGCAAATTTAGTTTGGGTACAATGTCGCAGGCCCGCGCAGTTGTTAGTTAAAGCGACGCAGTGCCGAATCGCAAAAAGTGCTCTAGTCCTAAAGTGGGAAATGCTTCCGGGGCTGAAGTGGTTAAACCACAGTATCTCACAAAAGTGAGTACAACCCCTACATTTTTGTAAATATTTTATTGCATCTTTTCATGTGACAACATGCTGCAGAGGTTGAAGTGTTGGAGAGTCAGCCTGTCAGTGCTCAGACCATACGCCGCACACTGCATCAAATTGGTCTGCATGGCTGTAATCCCAGAAGGAAGCCTCATCTAAAGATGATGCACAAGAAAGCCTGCAAACAGTTTGCTGAAGACAAGCGGACTAAGGACATGGATTACTCGAACCATGTCCTGTGGTCTGATGAGACCAAGATAAACTCATTTGGTTCAGATGGTGTCAAGCGTGTGTGGCGGCAACCAGATGAGGGGTACAAAGACAAGTGTGTCTTGCCTACAGTCAAGCATGGTGGTGGGAGTGTCATGGTCTGGGGCTGCATGAGTGCTGCATTCACTGGGGAGCTACAGTTCATTGAGGGAACCATGAATGCCAACATGTGCTGTGACAAACTGAAGCCCCTCCCTTCGGAGACTGGGCCGCAGGGCAGTATTCCAACATGATAACGACCCCAAACACACCTCCAAGACGTCCACTGCCTTGCTAAAGATGCTGAGGGTAAAGGTGATGGACTGGCCGAGCATGTCTCCAGACCTAAACCCTATTGAGCATCTGTAGGGCATTCCCAAATGGATGGTGGAGGAGCACAAGGTCTTTAAGATCCACCAGCTCTGTGATGTCATCATGGAGGAGTGGAAGAGGACTCCAGTGGCAACCTGTGAAGCTCTGGTGAACTCCATGTCCAAGAGGCTTAAGGCAGTCCTGGAAAATAATGGTGGTCACACAAAATATTGACATTTGGGCCCAATTTGGACATTTTCACTTAAGGGTGTACTCACTTTTGTTGCCAGCGCTTTAGACATTAATGGCTGTGTGTTGAGGTATTTTGAGGGGACAGCAAATTTACACTGTTATACAAGCTGTACACTCACTACTTTACATTGTAGCAAAGTGTCATTTCTTCAGTGTTGTCATATGAAAAGATATAATAAAATATTTACAAAAATGTGAGGGGTTTACTCACTTTTGTGAGATACTTCATGGGTGTGAACACAAGATGCAGTTTTATTTCTTTAAAAACACTTAGGGGTCTGTTTATCAATGTCTTCACTCAAGACTCACACAGTTTTGCCTGGTGTACATTTGGATGCTAGAGCATAAATTCTTTAGCAAATCACCCTTGATAAATTCTCCACATATTCACTATAGCTTGAGTGCAAATGTGTATGCACATTGCAAACAGATGGTAAGTGCATGAACATACTGTAGATTTGGTTCATGATTTTGCTTGTTATATACGAGGGGTCTTCAAAATGTTTCCACAATTTTATATATATATAACTTGGTTAAAAAAGTGTGGAAACTTTTTGAAGAACCCTTGTATATTATAACTGTTGAGAGATTGACATTTATCATAATGAATCAGATCTGAATAAGCGATTCATTTCATCCACTGCTTCAATGCTTATGAATGACTTCATGCAACACTAACACTACTAACACCACACCAACCTTACCAGTGATTAACCACTTGTTGACCGCCGTACAACTATAAGCGGCGACAGCGTGGCTCTGTCATGTGAATCACCGCTTATAGTCGTCACTTTAGTGCAGCTAGGGGCCCTGCGCTGGGTCGCGAGTCGGGCAGACTCGATGTCCGCTGGCGACTCGCGATGCCCTGTGACAGAGCCAGAACGGGGAACCGCTGATATAAACACAGCGGTTTCCCATTCTGACAGGTGGTATGTGAGAGATCTACTGATCCCTGTACTCAGGATCAGTTAGATCTATGGTGCCCCTGCCAGCCCAGCCCCCTCACAGTTAGAACACGCCTAGGGAACACAGTTAACCCCTTCACTGCCCCCTGCAGGTTAACCCCTTCCCTGCCAATGACATTTACACAGTAATCAGTGGATATTTAAAATTCTGATCACTGTATAAATGTCATTGGTTCCAAAAAAGTGTGAAAAATGTCCGACATGCCCACCCCAATATCACAGTCCCAATAAAAATCACAGGTCGTCGCCATTACTAGTAAAAACACCAGAAATTAATTCTCATGGTTTGTAAACGCGGCAAACTTTTCTCAAACCAATCAATAAAAGCCGATTGCTACTTTTTTTTTTTACCACAAATATAAGGAACAATATAAATCAGCCAAAACTGATGAATATATTTTTTTTTTATATATTTTTTTGGATTTGTATTTTAGCAGGAAGCAAGAAATATTGTTTTTTTTTTTTTGCAAAATTATCGCTCTTTTTTTGTTTATAGCGGTGATCAGAAATGACGCAGAAGTGATCAAATACCACCAAAAGAAAGCTCTATTTGTGGGGAAAAGAGGACGCAAGTTTCGTTTGGGTACAACGTTGCACAACCGCACAATTGTCAGTTAAAGCAAGCAGTGCTGAATCTCAAAAAGTGCCCTGGTCCTAACATGGTAAATCTTTCCGGGGCTGAAGTAGTTAAATCCTACCCATCAACAGCCTAATGATCACTGTAGGCGTTGATGGTCAACTGCATCTGTGACTTGGTTTAAAGTGGCCATGTGCCATATAACTGCTCTGCTGCCACTGCTCTAGAACATTTTTTTTGCTGCAAGGCAGGGTTATGCAAGATGGATAAAATTGTAGTGCTGCCACGCAGCAACCACTGCATAAGATGGGTCCTTTGTGCTTTGCCTCAACCTCCTCAATGACTTCAAATATACTAGGTTAAGTGAGCAAAGCTCACAATATCACAAAAGTCACTGGAGGCAATACCAGGTACACAATAATGGTGCTGGGTCAGGAAACAGAGACCAAACAAATAGGCTTAAAAATGGATTAGCAATAGTAGTAGTGCAACTCAACATACAGTATAATCAATAGTCAGCAGTAGGAATAGGAGAACATTATGCACCAGGATCAGAATTCAGGAGACTATACTGCCACAGTACATTAATGGTGACTCTGCTAGGCCTAGGCTAACTGGGTGGAGGTACCCTTTAAATAAATATATAGGGGCTAGTAGAATGGCTTTTTAGGGGCAGTCCTTTATTGTGTTCTTCTGCCGGCTATAGTTGGACCCAAAGTAGCACTTATCTACAATCTTGTTTAATTATCATGCAGTGTAAGTGCTATGTAATAAATATACTGCTTTCAGTAACTCAGTCCCTGCTATCAGTGTGAATGGTGGGCAGTGAACCCTCTTTACCAGTATCTGCGGTGCGGCTGTAGACTCCCACTGTAGTAAAGGAGCCCCTTGGCTCTGTGCAGATGGATCCAGTGATTAGAAGTGAAGGAGGGGAGAGAGGGAAGATGTTCCCATCACCCTGCAGCAAGGGCAAGATGGATGAGATTGCTGCAGTTGGTGCGGCACTACGCCCTCTGCCTCCAGTCTCAGGGCTCAAGCTGCAGTCCCCGCTGGGCACACAGGCTGGGGTACTCACATGGACTCCAGTGCTGCAAAGAGGAAGAAGTCTATTTGAGAAGTCTGGTAAAAGCTAATCCCCCACTTCCATTTTGCCTCAGTGTCCTCTGGGAACAGTAGGGTCAGGGTCCATGAGTCTAATTCTATATTTGATGTTCTGGATTTCAATTTTCATGATCCTTAGCGGTTGGCATAGAAGCCCATAGACTTTCCTGGCTATAGCTCTCCCTCTGCTGACTGGAGGGAATAATGAAAAGCAACATCCACCTCAGCAGTAGAAAAAAAAAGTAAAATTGGCTGTAAAGTGGACAATGTCTCCTTCTTCTGCAGCCCTGGCTACACAACAAAGTCTAATATGATGCTGTAGATAGATAACAAAAATAAATGCATCCTAAGTGTACAATACATAATGTCTTCATAGTAATTAACAATAGTTAGCATATTTAACAAAATAGTTATTTTGGAGTGCACTTGTGTCACAAAATATGGTTAGTATACCATCTGGTGCTCCTCACTGAGGAATTTTAGGGCCATAACCAGCCAACCCAAGACAAGGTTTCATCTCAACTTTCCTGGTGTCTAAGCCTCAGGATGGCTGTTACCTGGCATGTCTGGTTTATTGGCTGTAGTCTATGGTCTGGTAGTTCTGACCCTTCAAATAAATGATCTGCAGGGAGAAGCTGGACATTGTGTGCAACTTACCATGTACAGGCTTCTGTGTACCAGCATTATCCATCCGTAACATTAATTATTAATAATCATTGTCCTATTTTCTCTTCTCTTAGTGGCTTAGAAGTAAAGCTGAATGGATATGTCTCCAACACTGATTCATGGCATATCCTGGAAGACATCAAATTAGTTTCCTCCCTGCGAAAATCACAATATTCAGGTGTGTAAAATCTGCTGTTGCATCTCTGGTATACTCTTCAAAAGTGAACTCAGTAATTCAAACTTAGTCTGTAAAAACATATCCCTAAACTCAACTTGCATTTTACTTGTTAGAGGCAAAGCAACAAGTTCACTCATCCTCCCCTATATATTCACCTTCACTCCCCCTAACCTCCCTTTTTAGCCAACAGGAGCAAAGAAAGTGAGCCGTGTGAAAAGTTTGCCATAGATGATTTTTTTTTTTGTTAACCTCCATCCTCATGAGCGAGGTGGACTGAGGAATCCTCCCCCACCAGGGCATTATATTCCGACAATGTTATAAAAACAATCAGTTAGATAATGTACAATCCAAATATGAAAAAGGCACACAGAAATACATAATCAATAATTGACATCAATGCTAATCAGTTAATAGTCCATATACAAATCATGTATAGAGGAAAGTTTCTCATGAAAGAAAGCTGACACCCAGTGTAGGAAGGCTGGACAGTCCACATAAAAAACCGTCATGCAATGAGTGAGAATCCACCACCGATGTTCAAAAAGCCGCTTACGAGAACGGTATGGCTTCCAAATTAATGGAATAGCCAAAACACGCCTGTAGGGACATAATTACTCCCTAGTGAGCCCAGGTGTATCTCTCAAACTTCACCAGTACAGAGTAGAAATCCTCCAGCGACCCTCAGGGAAAACAATAGCAGAGACACATGCCCATAGCGTAATCCAGTTCAACATTTTATTGTACACAAACAGCAGGCACCGTTAGTAGCACTCACATTTTGGCTGATAGGAATGCAGCATGTACAGGGTTAAAAGCAGCATATGCAGAGACGGCCGTCGGAGCGCAGTGTCACACATCTGGATGTCCACCCGACCGGTTTCATCATACCATTGACGTCTGGGGCGTCAAGCAGAATCTGAGGAAATGCGTATGCCCTGTGGAATCTCCACTGGTCCGTCAGTGCATCTATCCCAAGAGCTTGGGGCATTGACCCCTTGTGTAGAATTTCTCCAATTTGTTATTCTATGGGGAGGCAAAGATATCCGTTTTTGGGCTCACCCCCAGTGTAAGAATCCCCTTGAAGACGTCCACATGAGACCACTCGTTGTTCAGTGGAAATCAGGACAGAAAGTCTGCCTGAGAATTCAGAACCCCTGGGAAGTATACTGCGGAAATGTTGAAAAGGTTCTTCTGGGCCCATAACATAATCGGTTCTACTTCCTGAAGGAGACTCAGACTGTGAGTTCCCCCTTGCCTTTTTATGTAAGAGACTGCTGTGGTATTGTTCGGCCTCAGGAGCACCGATGCACCCCTCATCTGATGACTGAAAGCAAGCAGGGCGAAGAAGGCCACGGGAAGCTCCAGGATGTTCGACACAACTCCCCGAGAGGACCCTGAGTGACCTCTGAGAGCGATCAAATGGTAGTTGAGTAGTTTCTTCGTCTGTAGCCACCATGGATTGTCTCTCGACCTCCACTGCTGAAGAAACCCCTCCTCCATAAGGCCCACTTGACCATTGGAGCTGTGGAGACCATGGTATCTATGATCACTGGCACTGGGATGCCCAGAGATGGGAGGCCAACAGGGCCAGGGAAATCCTGCTCCGGATCACCAGAATCTTCTCTGTTGGCAGGGAGATAGTGCTTAGGACCGCGTCAAACTGGGCCCTGAGATAGATTCACCAGCCAGCCAAACTCCTGGAGAACCTTGACAGCAGGAGGAGGTCTTCGAGATAGTGGTGTAGGCGTATGCCCCTCCTCCTGATCAAGGCCACTACGGCCAGCAGGACCTTGGAGAAAACACGAGGCGACGTTGAGAGCATGAATGGCAGGCATGTAAACTGAAAGTGTTGGTGCCCCACCGCAAACCTGAGGAAGCTCTGGAAGGAGACTGCAACTGGCACATGGAAGTAGGCATCCTTCAAATCTATAGAGATTTGAACAGTGACTTGCCCGCAGGGACCTATCTTCATACAACATGGTCCTATAAGTGAGTAGTGGTGGCTGGTCCACAAGGAGTGCCACCGCCCTAGCCCGCACCATCTGTGTGGCTGTGCACTGAGAGGGGCGCCAGTCCAACAGGTCTCTACCAGGTCCATCACCCCCTCACAAGCATGTGACTTTCATATTTTCTTCGGGGGACAGAGCATTGCGCCCTGAGCCCTCCTACCCTGTAATACCAGTGAATCCTGCTCCTTGGCCAATAAGGACAGGTAGATCCAGAACCTGGAAAGAAGACTGGATCAAGACAGAAGCCGTGGCACTGGGCACCAGGGGAGCCATGACAGCTGGAGGGCTCCGCCGCAGGGTGAGTGCGGACCGGGAAGGGCCCACCCACATCCCCCCAAAATCCTGCAGCATCAGCTGCCACTGTGAGTGAGGAGGACAAAAAAGGATTGCATCTTCTGGCTCAGTGTGAAAATGTATAGGAGTGGGGTCCTATAGGGTGAGAGCAAGGGCGGAGCTACCCAAATGAATGCTGCCATGAGAGTCTGTCAGGAAAGTTAATTTTGAATAGATGGATGCAAATACAGAGCATTTCTTGGTCCATGAAGTTTCTTTTCTACAATGCAATGTTTTTTTAGCAATGAAGTACAGTTACTTAGGCCTTTCATAATGGATGCATCCTTTTCTTTGTTTCTTTTTAAATCCCACCAGCTTACACAGGATTCTTTGTGGGAAGTAGACTTTCCATGATGTGGCATCCCCTTTTCATTTAACACCAAACCAATGCACTCCTGCGCTCAAGGGACCTCTAACCAAAGATGATAGTACAGCGGGGGCTCCTCATTCCATGCTAGCCACACTAAAATGATGGTAGATCGCACACACAGGTCTTGCTGCCCTCTTCCGGATCATGCGTATCCAGACACACTAGAGCAAAGAAAGAACAAACAAGAGAGGCGCACCGACTTTGTGCCGTACCATTAAAAAGTTTAATAATTTATGTAGATAAAATCCATATACTCACAAGCGGAGCTGATATTAACACCTTTTGGAATACAAC
>BLSH010367321.1:8988-26884 GCA_018402905.1 Glandirana rugosa
TAAAATTGAATTTTTTTTATGGAAGATAACGAGAGTCGGAGGAGGTTTAAGGAGAAAAGAAAGAAAAAAAAAACGACAACACTAGGTTGAAGGACAATCTACCACCGATGTAAGTAAGAGGTACCAGGGAGACATACATCTTTACATCTGGGGGAGAACGAGTGAGGACTCTACCTGATACCCTACACATGACATGTATCTCATCACGTGTACTGATCACAACTCGCTTGGGCCTGACATTGCAAGCCCAGGCATGGCTTGAAAGCCCACAGGCACCGTGCCTGGGCCTGTAAAGTTTTTATCACATGGCTGTGATGGCTTCTAAGGGCAAACCAGTGAAACGCTTGTTGATTGGCTGCCCTGCAGCTTCTCAACACGTGTAGTAAAATAGCAGAACCCCGGACCGAACCCGAACTATTTTTGAAATGTCCGGGTCCGTGCCACGGACACCCGAAAGTTCGGTACGGACCCGAACGTTACAGTCCGGGTTCGCTCAACACTAGTCATGTGCACTACTCTATGTACAGTACACATCCCATAGTCCATCTCAGGAGTGAGCAAGAGGGGGTCTACATTTCTACATACAGAGGGACCATGGAGAATGAATGTAGCCACCATCTAACAGGAAGTTGGATCACAACAGCAAAAAAAAAAGAAAGAAAAGAGGAATTTGGAGGAGGCTGAGAGCAATAGAAGGTATTTTTTTTAAGTTAAAATAGTTTTTAAGCCTCTTGTACAAAATGCTCCCATCCCTTCTGTATTATAACAATAAGTTCCCCTGGGTCCGTGGTTTATCACATATATGCTTATCTGTACAGGTAACACAGCATCTGCCTACGATCAGCTGTCATTTTTCTCTTCTTCTCTCCTCAGGGCTCCTGTGGGGGGGGGGGGGGCGAGCTGACGTCAGCTGGCTGGAGAGAGCCATGTGTAGGAAGTCGGTGTAGACTGGAGCTTTTAAAGTTAATTATGAGAGCAGAAAGGAGATAAGCTACATGTTGAGAGGAAGAGGGAGGGGGTAGCTGAAGGCAGGCACAGGAGAATAGGAGAGCTGGGAGTAACACAGACTGCACAAACCACGGTCTCTCAGGATCAGCTACATGATGAGGGTAGTCTGCACTCAGGGAAGTGTTAGAACCTGTCATTATCATACACCGGCTCCGGTGGGTCACATGGGCACCCAGGAATGATGCAAATAAGGTATTTTCTACAATAATGTTATATAAAGACACACACTGGACATTACATAATCTTTTTAATGCATGGATTACGTCATTTTACAAGGACTTTAACTAGGGTTTATTTTCGGGGTAGGGCTTATATTGCAGCTATCCCAGAAAATCGAGAAACATCTAATTTTTGATGTAGGTCTTATTCTCAGGGAAACACGGTAGTTGGTACCAGTGTGCAAAAGTGTACTTGCTTTGGAAGAATAAATCACCTCTAATGTTGGGTGTCCTACGTGTGTCGATGCTGCCGCATTATCTAGTTGAATAGTATTTTATATTTTAGAATTGGGTGCCTTGAGATTGTTCATAATTATACTCTGGTCATACCTGCTCAGTTAAAGAATCAATAGGCTGACACAGAATTTTCCTCTGGAATTAGCTGTGCAGGTTAGTTGTTGTCATGTGCACTACTCTATGTCCAGTACACATCCCATAGTCCATAGTCCATCTCAGGAGCAAGCAAGGGAGGATCTACATTTCTACATACAGTGGGATTATGGAGAATGAATGTAGCCACCCTCTAACAGCAGCAGCAAAAAAAGTAATTTGGAGGAGGCTGAGAGTAATAGAAAGTACTTTTTTTAAGTTAAGAATACATACTTGAATCAAATTTTCTTTTTTGTGTGCACTATGTAACAGGTTAGCCACTCAGGCCTGGACCCTGAAGACAGCAGCGATTGTTGTAGTAGCAGTGACTTGCTGCTTCTACAAGGGTCCCACAAGCATTGCATATGCATACATTCAGTGGTCCAGGCTGCAGCAATGTAACTATGCAATATGATCCATACCTGGAATTCAGGATAGAAAGATGCCATTATGGCAACAGAGAAACATAAAGATAAACACCGACCGAGATGGGACTTGAACCCACAATCTTCAGCTCCGGAGGCTGACGCCTTATCCATTAGGCCACTGGGTCCACATATGCACAACTGTTCACTGGATGCCAAGCTGTTCTCTCAGAGTCTTTCTGTTGTTCTCTGGTTCATTAGCAGCTGAATTAGAGGAGATGTCTTCACATCATCTGCAGTGTTCTAGAGCCTACAGTGATGGCACTGTAATAGTAGAGGCTAGGGGGTTATGGGATAGGGGCTAATGGCTGAACTTGAACAAGATGGAGAATTGTTACCAAATTATTGTTTTAGATTAAATGTTTCTTTACTTGCAAAATAGTGTGTAGAGCTTTAGGCAACACATACATCAGCACTCCTCCTCCTCCTTTTCCTGTAAATGCTGTTTGTCGGACAGAAAAGGGGAAGTTGGCTGAGTATGGTAATTGTGAAACCTAGTGGAACTTCTGGTTAACAGAAGTTAGCAAACCACCAATGCTACGTTTAGTATAACTTGCCCGGCAAAACATACGTAATGAGTTCTAAATATGTATATCTTTATCATTGGTTAAAAAACCAGGAGAGGAAATATGTCATTGTAATGCAAAAGCTGGTATATACATGTTGTAACCGCCCATAAAGGGTCAGTTGGTAATTTGGACAGGAGTCCTGCTGAGTCCTTTATTTTGCTGGCAAAATAAAAAAAGGTTTGTTTTCCCTGATTTTCTGGTGTCCTGTAAGTGTTCCTGTTATTTCCCTCTTCAGCACATCGATAACTCAATATGGCTGTCTGTGGTCAGATTGAGAACAGTAACTACTCTGTAAATTCTCTATGATATACTCTGGCCAAACCTGTTCAGTTGAAGAATCAATAGGCTGAAACTGAATTTTCCTCTGGAATTAGCTGTGCAGGTTAGTTGTGGTCATGTGCACTAGCAGGAAGTCAGATCACAACAGCAAAAAAAAAAAAAAAAAAAGTAATTTGGAGGTGGCTGAGAACAATAGATGGTATTTTAAAGTTAAGACGTATACTTAAATAGAATATTTTTTTTTTTTTTGCATGGAGTATGTAACAGGGTAGGTGCTCGGCACTGGACCCAGAAGACAAAGGTAATCACTGTAGTGGCAGTGATTCTCCACTTCTATAAGGGTCCCACAGGTATGGCAAATGCATAAATTCAGTGATCCAAGCTGGAGCAATGTAACTATACAATAAGATCCATATCTGGAATTCAGCTTAGGATAGAAGGATGTCATTATGGCAACAGAGAAAGATAAATACCGACCTAGATGAGACTTGAACCCTCAATCTCCTCTGCTGGAAGTTGACAACTTATCCATTAGGCCACTGGGTCCATACACAGACCCCCGAATTGTTATTTTTGGGTGGACTGACACTTTAAGCCTAAGGAAGCATCCTAAAATAGAGCCCTTGACTGCACTGCCTCGCCTACATGATAATGACTGGGATAATGACTCCTAATGATAACAGAAAATGCTAACAAGCTAGGCAGATAAATTAGTATACTTTATGCTAGAAAGCTGCTTATCTCTCCCTAATTGATCCCCACAAATCCCGCCTTTCTCCTGCGATCGCCTTGTATAACACAATATCCATCTCTCTGCTACAGGAGGCTCATTTTTCATAGTAAAAAGGAGAATGCCGTATTTCTTTTCATTCCAAGTGCAGCTTGTGCTACATGTTCAAGAATGTAAAGCGGATTTATGATATAATGCTGAAAGATTAAGAAATTTTAGAGACAGCACATGAAGTCATTGAGTAATATGGAAGTAACAGGAGGAACGCCAGCGATGAAAAGGCATTCCAAGTGGTTACATCTGCCACTGCTGGCTGGTAATATATTTCTGCATTAAGGCTGAATTGTGTCAGATTCCTTCTCCCCTGTCAGCAGCATCGGGCTCAACAAAAGTTGATTTTTAAATCAACTTTTGTTGAAGGAGCCAGGAAGAAAATTGTCAGCCGAAAAGTGATGCCAGCCAATCAACTGCAATCACTTATTTTTTTCTTAATCTGAAACAGATTTACCCGCGCCTTGGAATTAGCAACAAATCAATTAGTATCAAGAGCAGCTGGTATCAATATAACCTGAGGTTAGTTACATATGATAAACTGAAAAATGCCAAAATATACCGCGCTCATTCAGCAGCCACCAAACCCATAGAGATAAGAAATTCTCTCATATGTGTTTATATTATATTATTATTCTCTCTGGTATTCACAACAAATCCAGAGATGGTAATGGTGCGTTAATAAATCATGGCGCTTACAAACTTTAATGTTCTTGACCGCAAAAATTATATATATATATATATATGTGTGAGCTGAATATAACCATATAGCATAAAAGTCCTATAAGTGGAGGAGCTTCTTGGCAATCCTTGAAACACGAAACTCCTATTACAGAAAAAAAGGGGGGTCCCGTTCACAAGGTGATTTACATCCGCTTGCTTCCCCACTTACCGGACTTCATTGACCTCCAAGGACGATGACCCCTGATGATGTTGACGAGCAGTTAACGAAACGCCGCGTTGGGTGGCAAGGGAGTTGCACATTACTTCCGTTTTTGAGCTATACAGGTGGATTGCAGCCAGGCGTCCCCTGTACATCTATTGACATTTGTTTTAGCAAGCGATCTCCCGCTGCGGGAGTTGCTATTTTGTTTTTGTTTTAGTTTCTGTTTTTGGTTTTGTTTTTTTGCTTTGTTTTGATTCAGTTTTAAATTTTTAAAAAAATAAATACTGGCTTCACTATTGGAAGTTTATTTTCTTCCCTTCCCACATCGTGATTTTGGAGCCATAGACCATAAGAGGCGCTTTTGGGGGACTCTTCAACATACTCCTTTACCTTCAGCTACGCTTTACCGCTTTAAGATCTGGTAAGTGGGGTACCTTTGGGGTTCCTAGCGGAGTTTATCAGGAGTTAAGAAGTCCATTCATGTATATGCATGTGAAGCTCAACAAGAAGAAATATATCCCTATTTGTTTGTGTGGCCCTTGGAGGTCAATGAAGTCCGGTAAGTGGGGAAGCAAGCGGATGTAAATCACCTTGTGAACGGGACCCCCCTTTTTTTCTGTAATAGGAGTTTCGTGTTTCAAGGATTGCCAAGAAGCTCCTCCACTTATAGGACTTTTATGCTATATGGTTATATTCAGCTCACACATATATATATATATAATTTTTGCGGTCAAGAACATTAAAGTTTGTAAGCGCCATGATTTATTAACGCAGCATTACCATCTCTGGATTTGTTGTGAATACCAGAGAGAATAATACACATATGAGAGAATTTCTTATCTCTATGGGTTTGGTGGCTGCTGAATGAGCGCGGTATATTTTGGCATTTTTCAGTTTATCAACTGCAATCACTGTTTGCATATTTTGACAGTTGCAAATGCCATCTGTCTGAATACAATAGCCAGCGGGGGAGAATCCGACATCCAAGCTATTTAATGGGGATGGAGGAATCTGTTAGATTTTTTAACCACTTGCTCCCCGCAATATTTACCCCCTTCATGACCAGGCCATTTTTTGCTCTTTGGCACTGCGAAAATTGTGTGGTCATCAATGACGGCCTGTCAATAAGGGGCGCAGGGGCGCCGCCCCCCTAATCCATGCTCCCAGCCCCTAATCTACATGCAGGGCACCAGATGCATGGATTTCAGTGGTGTTTTTTTTTTAAGCACATGATGAGAGTCCGACGCTTGAAATAAGGGTGGGCTCAGGGCACAGAGCACTACACCCTGAGCCCACCCAGTTGTGTGACATTAGTGAATTAATATTTGCTAATGTCTTTCTGCTTCTCCTCCTGGTCAATCAAGAAGCAGGTCCTGAAACTCGATTGGCCAATCAGATCTCAGGACACTTCCTGTTCGGCCTGAAGCAACGACCCGGCTCTTCCTTTCCCCTGCCTCCTAAGGTAAGGCCTCTGATCGACGCCTTCCCGTCCATCTCCACAAATAGAGCTTTTGTTTGGTTGTATTTTTGTCACCACTGGGTTTTTTATTTTTTGCGCTATAAATAAAACAAAAAGACCGAAAATTTTGAAAAGAAAACCCCAATATTTTTTACTTTCTGCTATAAAACATATCCAATAAAAAAAAATTCAACATCCAATTTCTACATAAATTTTCATTATGCTGTTTGTTCACTAAGCTTCTCTAACAAACCTCTGAGGGCTTCACAGAACAGCTGTATTTATACTGAGATTAAATTACTTACAGCTTGATTCTATTTACTAATTAGGTGACTTCTGAAGGCAATTGGTTCCACTAGATTTTAGTTAGGGGTATCAGAGTAAATGGGGCTAAATACAAATGCACACCACATTTTTCACATATTTATTTGTAACAAATTTTGAAACCCGTTTATCATTTTCCTTCCACTTCACAATTATGTGATACTTTATGTTGCTCTATCACATAAAATCCCAATAAAATACATTTACATTTTTGGTTGTAACATGACAAAATGTGGAAAATTTCAAGGGGTATGAATACTTTTTTAAGGCACTCTATATGGAGCATTCTTTATTGCATGTATGTGATACGTTTCCGGGATGTGTCAATCTAGCTGGGATATTGAGACGTTTATGAAAAATTAAAGGAGTCTCTTGCTGCCTGGACTATCCTAATCTTTGGGCATTACATGAAAATTGCTTCTTTACTTGGAGGAAGATTTATTGAGATAACAAGCCCTTTTTGACCGCTCTTATATGGGGGCCACAATTGTTCCGGTAAGGATCGGTTCGCACTGCTGTGACGTGAAAGTCTGCATGACTTTGCCGGGCAACTTTGAGGCAACTTTAAGAAAAGCCTGGGTAATTTCCTTCTTATGTTGGATCCAAATCAGATGAGGATCTGACTTGGAGGCCACTTCCATTAAAGTCTATGGACACAAGTAGGATAGAAGTCGCCTTGAAGTAGTACAGGAAACTTTTCTAAAGCTGGAGCGACTTCAGTAGTGCTAATTAAGACCACTCTCATTGACTAACATGGAATTTCACATGTCATGCGACTTGGAGTCTCACAAGTCGGATCACAAATCGCGGCAGTGTGAACCGAGCCTTAGCCTTGTATGACAGTGAGAGATGTCATCTTGGCTATCTATGAAGTTCTGAATTCTCATCACAGATGTGGTGCTTCCTTCTCTTTATAGCTTTGTGAACACATTTTGGATATACACATTTTCCATGGACTTTTTCTTTACTTTGATTTGTGGATTAGTTTATATACCATATTTATCGGCGTATAACATGCACTTTTTCCCCCTGAAAATCGGGAACAATTTGATACAATGGTGAGGCTGCAGATGGGCACTGATCAGGGTGCAATGGTGAGGCAGCAGATGATCTGGCTGCAATGGTGAGGCTGCGGATGGGCACTGTTTAGGCTGCAATGGTGAGGCTGCAGATGGGCACTGATCAGGATGCAATGGTGAGGCTGCAGATGGGCACTGATTAGGAAGCAATGGTGAGGCTGCAGATAATCTGGCTGCAATGGTGGGGCTGCGGGTGGGCACTATTTAGGCTGCAATGGTGAGGCTGCAGATGGGCACTACTCAGACTGCAATGCCAAGGCTGCAGATGTGCACTGATCAGGCTGCATTGGTAATGCTGCAGATGTGCACTGATCAGGCTGCAATGGTGATGCTGCAGATGGGCACTGACCAGGCTGCAATGGTGATGCTGCAGATGGGCACTGATCAGGCTGCAATGGTAATGCTGCAGACGGGCACTGATCAGGCTGCAATGGTGAGAATGCAGATGGGCTCTGATCAGGCTACAATGGTGAGGCTGCAGATGGACACTGACCAGGCTGCAATGGTGAGGCTGCAGATGGGCACTGATCAGGCTGAAATTGTGAGGCAGAAACACAAACAAAGGATGCACCGGCCTAGCCCATTATCCTCAATCAATAATTTATAATAAAAAAGAGAGAATCATTCTCACAAACAAACTCCTGGTTACAGCATATCAAGATAAAAACAGCTTCACATCCATGATATCACATGCCAAATGAACACTATCTTAAGTGGACTGACTGACATGTTTAGAGGTTGTGCAATGGTGAGGCTGCAGATGGGCACTGATCAGGCTGCATTGATGAGCAATGGTCAGGCTGCATTAATAGGCACTGGTGAGGCTGCAGATGGGTACTGATAAGGCTGCATTGATGGGCACTGACCCTTATATTACTTCAAAGTTCTTTATGTCCTGAAACTTCCCTCTTAAAATGAAGGTGTTATACGCCTATGTGGGTTATTCGCCGATAAATACCATATATATATATATCCATTTTTTTAGAACACTTTTGTTGTCACTCAAACAATTGAAACGATTGTTTACAGTTGATCATCTGTTTTGCATTGTATAATATTGGTGAATGCACCAATTGCTCTGTGTCAGGTCATTTAGGATTGCTCATGTAGCTTAACTGTTATAGAGGCCTGAAGATTCAAGATGTGATTTTGATATCTGCCAGAGCAGAAATGCCTATGGTCCACCAATGTGCAGAGCTCTGTTGAAAAGCAAAAGCTGACGAATAAATGAAATACGATATCTGCCTTCTGCTGCCTTCCAATTAGGGTGACTCCATACAATAAACAGACTACTAATTTGCAATGATAAACTTGCCAGACGCTTCGCGGACAGGCTGGTACAGTGCGGTGCAGATTATTAAATATTTTATGGGCAGTTTCCATCTTCTACAGAGCACAATGTAGCATTAAAGGGAACCTGTGATGAAAGAAATATTTAGCCTGCAATTCAGGCCTGGATCTACCCAGTCCGTCCGATCTGGCGGTGCAGTAAGAAAAAGTCAAGGGGCCAGAACAATCCCTGCAATAGTTGATTTTTTTAGGCTCTGCGATAGTTGCCCAAATGTTTATCAAATCGCTATTTTCACTAAAAATACACTAAACACAAAAAAAAACTTACAAGATTCCTATTAACCACTTCAGATCCGCGCTATAGCCGATTGACAGGTACAGCACAGACCTGCTTTTCTGGGGAGCAGTCAATTGACATCCTCCCCTTTGCGCACTCCCCCACGGCCGGCAGCGGCACGCTCTCACCTAATAGAGAGGCAGAACGGGGAACCGCCGATATAAACACAACGGTTCCCCGTTCTGTCAGGAGTCATAACAGAGAACTACTGATCCCTGTCACTGGGATCAGTGAGATCGGTCATGCCCCTGCCAGCCCAGCCCCCATACAGTTAGAACACGCCTAGGGAACACATTTAACTCTTTGGTCGCCCCCTAGTGTTAACCAGTGTTGTCAACCTCCGGCAACGT
Source organism: Glandirana rugosa (assembly GCA_018402905.1). NCBI lineage: Eukaryota > Metazoa > Chordata > Amphibia > Anura > Ranidae > Glandirana > Glandirana rugosa. Next base: position 18,363 of record BLSH010367321.1, read on the forward strand.
TTTTTACTGGCAAAACTTGTAAAATTTACTGGTGGAGTGCATTTTTTACTGGCAACCTAAAAAATAACTGAACTCCTATTAAAAACGAAGACAATTGATATTTAACCACCTCGCGCCGCCCCATACCTGAATGACGGCTACAGCGCGGCGCTAAAATGCCGGGAGGACGTCGATAGACGTCCCCCCATTTGGCTCGTGCTGGGCGTGCTCCCGATGTCCGCCGGAGACCCGCGATCTCCTTCCAGAGAGCCGGAACGGGGAACCGCCGATGTAAACACGCCGGTTCCCCGTTCTGTGAGGGGGGGCATGACAGATCTACTGATCCCTGTCACTGGGATCAGTTAGATCTGTCATGCCCCTGCCAACCCCGCCCCCCCCCACAGTTAGAACACACCCAGGGAACACAGTTAACCCCTTCACTGCCCCCTGCAGGTTAACCCCTTCACTGCTAATGACATTTATACAGTAATCAGTGGATATTTACATTTCTGATCGCTGTATAAATGTCATTGGTCCCAAAAATGTGTCAAAAACGTCCGACATGTCCGCCGCAATATCACAGTCCTGATAAAAAATCGCAGATCGCCGCCATTACTAGTAAAAAAATAGAAATAAATAAAAACGCCATAAATCATCGTCCATAATTTGTAGACGCTATAACTTTTGCGCAACCCAATCAATGTACGCCGATTTCGATTTTTTTCACCAAAAATATGTAGAAGAATATATATCGGTCTAAACTGATGAATACATTTGTTTTTTTATTTTTTATTTTTGGATATTTATTATAGCAAAAAGTAAAAAATATTGTTCTTTTTTCAAAATTGTCGCTTCTTTTTTGTTTATAGCGCAAAAAATAAAAAACGCAGAGGCGATCAAATACCACCAAAAGAAAGCTCTATTTGTGGGAAAAAAAGGACGTCAAGTTTGTTTGGGTACAACGTCGCATGATCACGCAATTGTCATTCAAAGAGTGACAGCGCTGAAAACTGAAAATTGGTCCGGGCAGGAGGGGGGTTTAATTGCCCAGTAAGGAAGTGGTTAAACACAATATGGAAACACTGACAATACCCATATCAAGTAGTTTGCTCAGTTTACACTTAAAAAGTCAGCACAGCATGACAAATTATCAGACCCTGAAACTTATAGACTGTTGTAAAAATCACTGATTTTTACAAACTGTCCGTAAATTTACTGGCGGTTGGCAACACTGGTGTTAACCCCTTCCCTGTCAGTGACATTTATACAGTAATCGGTGGCTATTTTTAGTTCTGATCGCTGTATAAATGTCATTGGTCCCAAAACAGTGTCAAAAGTGTCCGATATGTCTGCCGCAATGTCGCCGTCCCGATAAAAAACGCAGATCGCTGCCATTACCAGTAAAAAAAAATAAACAATAATAAAAAGGCCATGAATCAATTCCCATAGTTTGTAGACGCGATAACTTTTGCGCAAACATACACTGATGAATAAATTCGTTTTTTATTTATTTTATTTTTTTTTGGATATGTATTACAGCAAAAAGTAAAAAAAAATGTTCTTTTTTTCAAATTTGTCGCTCTTTTTTTGTTTATAGCGCAAAAAATAAAAACCACAGAGGTGATCAAATACCACCAAAAGAAAGCTCATTTTGTGGGAAAGAGGGACGTCAATTTTGTTTGGGTACAACATCAATTGGCAGTTAAAGCGATGCAGACATCCGTGTGGGTGCGGGTGTATAGCCCAGAATGCATACAGTGTGAGTTTCAGGACCCACATCCACATGGATGTCAAACTGAGAGCAGCGACTGTGTCAGTGCAGCCGCTGCTTCCCAAATGACATCAAAGGGACTCCCTGCATGGGCATGTACAGGACACCTGTGCACCCCTGTGAGGGTAAATATGGCCTTTCACGGGTGTATGCTGTAGTATGCCCCATGTGAATGAGGCCTTACGATTTTATTTTTTCATTTTTAATTGTTTTATTTTTCAATATTATTTAATTTTTTGGGGGTAGGGGGGGTTTGGTGAGACATTAGGGGATCACTGCTGTGGGGGGGATCAGTGCTGTGGGAGAGGTGGGGGGGGGGGGGGGCGACGACTGGTGGCTGTCAAAGTTTCTGAAAGAATCTGGACTGTGTAGAGTGCAGGGCAAAGCCAACCGCCTCCTGACCATTCTGCTTCCCCAAACTCTGTGTGCAGCGCAGTACAATGGTCAGGAAGAGGCGCACTTAGCCCCATACAGGGTCCAGAGCAGCCTAGATCTGGCCATGCTAACCTCCTGAAAATGCTAGGACCCTGGATGTCTTTTCATTTAGGCAATCACAGTAAAGTCGGCCATAAATGGTTCAAATCTCAGCCGGTTCAGCAGTAAGGCGGGGCTCGGGCTTGTTCGGAACCAAACGTGCCCGAGCCCGCCAGAAAGTGAACTTTGCACTCCACTAATCACAGGCAGTGAAACATTTCCCTGATACGCGGCTGCAGCGATTGGGGAAATGTCTCACTGCTTGTGATTAGCGCAGTGCAGGGTTCACTTCCTGGCGGGCTTGGGCACGTTCGGTTCCATACAAGCCCGGGCCCATCCTTATTCAGCAGGGACCAGGTGAGAGAAAGCTGATTGCACCCAAGTTGATTGGTTGATCAACTTGGGTACAACCAGCATGTCGGATTTTTCATGCGATTATGGGCAGCTGCTATAGCTGCTAGTAATAATCACTGCGTGGTCTCCCGGCAGGCACAGCCCCCCTTGCCACCCTGCCAGGAGAACACAAAAGCTCTGTGAGAGGGATTCCCTTATCAACACTGACTGTGTTGATGGGGAAATTGAGTGATATTACAGATAATGTTTTAGGTCGGCTCTATGTATTTCTCTGTTGGTTGGATAGGAGTGGTTTTGTTTCTTCTACGCATTAGCAGCACCTGTTCTGGGACACGCGGTGCCCGATTTCAAAGGTAACTGAAGACAAGCAAATAAAAGGATTTGCTTTGCTTCAACTCTAAACAAACACAGATAAGTGCGTTCATTCATCAGTTCATTATCTGTGCATCACTCAGTACTGAAATGATTACATGACATTAGCAAGAGGATGTAGTAGTAGAAGTAGACCTTTGGATTCCCACCTTGGTGCTTTTGCTTGCTGTGTTTTCTTGCAATGATGGATCGAAATTCCCTGCTGAACTGGACAAAATTTGATCCATCTGTGGGCAGGCTTGTTGTACTGAAGTCGATCTGTTGATCGATTTCAGTACAACCAGCCTGTTGGGTTTCTCTCATGTGATCACTGCCAGCAGCTATAGCAGCCAGCAGTGATCATTGTATTCTGACTACAGAATATGATAGCGCAGCAGGAAGGATTCCCCTAATACCACTGACTGTGTTGATGTGGGAATACAGCGATTTTGCAAGACAATTGAATAATCTGTGGCTTGCTTTACCTTCTTTTATCAGATGGCAAGTAGAGGTTTCAGTGAGACAAATGTTTCCTCAATGCAATCTTTCTTTGCCTGCGGTGTCTTTAGCTAACCCATCATACTCTGGAAACTCCTTTGTCATGTATTGAATGTTATATTAAATGTTAATCCCCTATAGCATCACTTCTCCTCCACAAGATGTCCTCTGTCTTCAAGGTTGAATGACGTTCTGTGCACCTTCAGAACATACTGTGACATACTGAGGACATTATGGTTCCACAACACCCTATATATCAGGGGTCCTCAAACTTTTTAAACAGGGGGCCAGTTCACTGTCCCTCAGACCGTTAGAGGGCCGGACTATAGTTTAAAAAAAAAAAAAACTATGAACAAATTCCTATGCACACTGCACATATCTTATTTTGAAGTGAAAAAACAAAACGGGAACAAATACAATATTTAAAATGAAGAACAAGTAAAGTTAAATCAACAAAATTACCAGTATTTCAATGGGAACTATGGGTCTTCTTTTGGCTAATGAGATGGTCAATGTCTGGTTCCATATTTGTCACTGCTAGTCGTAACAAGTGATGCAAGTGTGCATCGGTTAGTCTAGATCTGGTTGGAGATTTCAGATGTTTAATTCTGGAAAAAGTCTGTTCACAGACATAAGTGCTGCCAAAGATGGTTGCCATTTTGAGTGCATGGTTCCCGCCAACGCAGCCCAATCAGTGCCCGCAAGTGCAGCCCAATCAGTGCCTGCAAGCGCAGCCCAATCAGTGCCCGCAAGCACAGCCCAATCAGTGCTTGGCACCACAGCCCAATTAGTACCCGCCACCACAGCCCAATCAGTGCCCCCCACCGCAGCCCAATTAGTGCCCATGGGATGTGGGGGTCATCTGGTGTGTCAGGATCTGTCTCACCTCAGCCTTGATTGAACGACCTCTTCGGGGGGGGATGATGCCAAGTTCCTCCAAGCTACATCTGCTCTTGTTGCTCAAAACGACTGTGCTGTGATGCTCTGTCACGTCTCCCTCTCTCTCTCTCCCGCGAGCCAGTGCCCGATGTTCACTGCCCACAAGTCGCCGCGCAAGTCACGTCCAGCTGGCCCTTCCCACATGCTCTGGCTGCCTCTGAGTCCTGGGAAGTTGGAGCTGTAGTCCGGCTGCGCTCTTCAGTTCCTCCCACCGCCAGGAGCTTAATTGCAGCTGGACTACAATTCCCATGATCCAGTGCTTCAGCCGGCCAGCCAATCGGCTCCCGCCACCCCATTTCCCTCTTCCACCAATGATAGGCCGGCAGCCGGACCATCTGTCTCTTATGTTGGAGACAAAAAAGGAATGGACAGGCAACGGCGGCAAAAATACCCGGCGGGCCGGATAAATGCCCTCAGCGGGCCGCATAAATGCCCTCAGCGGGCCGCATGTGGCCCGCGGGCTGTAATTTGAGGACCCCTGCTATATATATATATATATATATATATAGAGCCCCCATTCTTTTTGTGGTAGAATTTTGCTAGGAGAGGCAAATTTACTCCAACCTGACAAAAAAGTGCAGGCCTGAATGTTTTGATCTGGGCAGGGGATTGGCCATAGCTCCCAACTGTCTCTGATTTCGTCGGACTGTCCCTCATTTGGAACAATGTCCCTCTGTCCCTCATTGCTCTTCATTTGTCCCTCATTTTGGTCCGATGCATATACCTATATACCTATATATAAAATGCACTATTTATCTATCAAAAAGTGTTTTACACTGCTAAACCTTTCATCCAATTTCTAAAGTGCTTCATTTGTACATTTAAAAAGCCAATATAAAGGAATAGTAGTGGTGAAAAAAAGCACTTGTGGGTTTAACTAATCATTTTTTTTGTAAAATTCTCCTTTCCCACGAATCGCTGTAAATAAACAACGATTTGCGGAGTGGCCGCTAGGGGCCGCGCGTGCCTGCCGCACTCCGGAGGACCCAATGTCCGCCGTCGAGCTGCGATGAGCTGCCAGAGCAAAAGAACAGGGAACCGCCGATGTAAACACGGTGGTTCCCCGCTCTGTCAATGGGGACATAAGAGATCTACTGATCCCCGTCACTGGGATCAATTAGATCTCTTATGCCCATAACAGTCCAGCCCCCCCCCCCCCACAGTTAGAACATGCCTAGGGAACACAGTTAACCTCTTCACTATACCCTGCAGGTTAACCCCTTCACTGCCAATGACATTTATACAGTAATCAGTGGACATTTAAATTTCTGATCACTGTATAAATGTCATTGGTCCCAAAAAAGTGTCAAAATGGTCCGACATGTTCGCTGCAATATCGCAGTGCAGCTAAAAAATCGCAGATCGCCGCCATTACTAGTAAAGAAAAAAAAAAAATTAAAACCCTAGAAATTAATTCTCATCATCCGTAAACGCGGCAACTTTTGAGCAAACCAATCAATAAACGCCGATTGCGATTTCTTTTACCAAAAATATGAGGAAAATATGAGGAAGAATATAAAACCGATGAAAAAAAATGTTTTTTTATATATATTTTTTTGGATTTGTATTTTAACAAAAAGTAAGAAAAATTGTTTTTTTGCAACATTGTCGCTCTTTTTTTGTTTATAGCAGCGATCATAAATGAGGTGATCAAATACCACCAAAAGAAAGCTCTATTTGTGGGGAAAAAAGGACGTAAATTTTGTTTGGGTACAACGTCGCATGACTGCGCAATTGTCAGTTAAAGCGGCGCAGTACCGAATCGCAAAAAGTGCTCTGGTCCTAACATGGGAAATCCTTCCGGGGCTGAAGTGGATAAGGGGATGTGGTAGGGGGTGTGTCCTATAACTACATACTTTTGCTAATAGGTGTCCCTCATTCCCATCTCAGAAAGTTGGGAGGTATGGGAGTGGCCCAGGGAGAGCTGGAGATTGCAGGCAGGAAGACCCCTTGGTGGCCTCACCGTGGAGCCCCCATTCTGGGGGGGAGGGGTGACCTTGAGGTCTGGTGGCTCGGGTGGTTGGTGGCTCAGATGATATTCATCAGATAAAATGTTTGACAATGCTCTCCTTTGAATGTTTAGAGCACAATATTCGGGGAGCATATATGTATGTCCAATATTGTTACATATGTATGTTAACTCTCATTCATTCTAGTGAATAATAAGCATATGGTGTCAGAGGCTCCTGAAGAAGCTGAAATGGTGAAACATGTAGAGCGTATGCCTACAATTATGTTGCATGATTCACAGATGAATTGTTTTTAACTCTAAGTATTTTCTGTGACAGCCTCTTATTTACCTTAACCCCAACGCTGGTGGAGGGGTGGGGAAGGACAAGAGTAGGATTTCTACTAGCCGAAGAGGAATCAGCACAATGGACGCATCCTACTGGCTGCAAGTTATGTCCCATGTGCTGATTTCTCTGGTTTAGATTTAGGCTCCATGCACACTGGGCTTAAAAAAATTTCTGTTTTCTTGGGATTAAAAAACACTCATATAGAGCATTTTTTGTACAAAGTTTAGACGAGTTTAGGAGAGTTTTACGTTTTTCCTGCCAGTAAGCTCCAATCAGAAACGCGAACCAGAAGGGTTTTTTTTCCTGCCTCTAAACTTGAGCTCAAAATATGCCTGTAATCGTCCTAATGTGCATGAACACATAGGATAACATTGAGCTGCTTCTGCAGGCAGAACACAAAACTCCTGTAGAAGCAACGTTTTTTAAGCCAGTGTGCATGGAGCCCTAGGCTGCATGTAGGCTTTAAGCTGGTCATACCAAAAAGATAACCTTATGGGTCCAAAGCTATTTTTCTACTTTTTTTCAAGTATCACTATCAGCCTCTTGCAATCCAATGTACAACAAATCTCCAATAGGAGGGAAACAAGCAGCACAGGAGCCAATCAGTGCTCATGTGCTAACATGCTGGAAGGAGGAGAGAGCAGGGAGATGAGTTCATTATTCTGTGTCTTCTTCTTTCACTGACCAGTCACAGTCTGGAGAAGGGGACAAGTCCATGCATTTAGTGGCGTTTAGTTGTGTTTAGAATTTCAAATCAGATCTTGGATGCGCAGAATTCAGTTTTCTCTGAACCAACTAAATTGAGCGCACCTAAATCTGAAACATTCAGTATGCATGGCACCATTGAGGATTACGTGCATTTATATGTAATTACAAAAAAATATCCTCTAAATACATATCAATGTAGATTTCACAGTGTAAGTGCAAATGACGCCTAAAGGCTCCTACACACTATAAGAAAATCGGGCGCAAATTTTCATCCAAATAACTTTCGTACGATTTTTGTATAGTGTGTAAACAACTTTCGACAGCCGATTCCGAATTTTCATTCGAAAATTCCCGGACAAACTCCAAAATATTTCTCGTAAGGGAACAGAATGAACAATTTCTGTTTAATGCGTACCGTTTTCGCACGATTTTCTTACAAGAAAAATCTGAAAAGAAAGGCTGTGCATGATCAGAAACAATAAAAAGCCTTTGTTGTATGAGAATTTTCGTACAAATTTTCATTCATCAGTTCCGATTTGCTGTAAAACATAGAGGAAAAGCAGAAGATTGTTCGTCCGATTTTCTTATAGTGTGTACCCTACATGAGGGTACATAATTGCAGCAGATGTCATTTGGATCCTCTGTCCTGCCAGACAGGGCTGTGCTGTGTGGCCAGGGATGCTGATAAGGCAGTACAGCCAGCCCTCCTGTACTGGGCCCAGGTCCCATCAGTTCAAAAGGGGGGGGGGGGCGGACACCTGCTAAGCAGAAGGGCCAGCTCTACACCGATCCTCTTCTGCCTCCCCCTGCAGCACTATCAGCTTCTCCGCCTCTCCTTCCCTCCGGTTGCACTGTAGGGGGATTGGTAATAGCACATGTGCCCCTTCCATCTGCTGTCCAGATCCCCGTTCACCCTTTTCCTCCACAGAGCTCTGAGCTCCCCTCCTCTCCTCTCCCGCCGGCAGCTACTGTGGGCATACACGAGGATGTTTCAGGGTGGAGATCGGGGTAAGGGGCCAGTAAATATGTAATTTACTGTCCCCTTCCTTTCCTGAATGAACACAGTGAGCATTCAGTACCAATCACTTCTGTGTCCATTCATCACTGAAGCATAGTAAACTGTGCTTACTATGCTTCCGTTTGTGAATGAG
>BLSH010367321.1:44403-81554 GCA_018402905.1 Glandirana rugosa
TTTCACGATGATTATAAATCCCACTATACGAAGAGTCTGAGACTGTGGACATGGCACACGAGACGATCAGAGACTTCATACATAGCCCAAGAGGATAAGGACCTAGTGGGCAACCCCCAATCCGATCCCTGATTCCGGGGGGGGGCAATTGCCCCCCCTTGCCCCTATCTGCGGACGCCCATGGTGTGCGGGTGGAGGGCATAGGCACACCATCCAGCCCCACTTATATTACTCTGAAAGGTTGACAGTTGCTGTGTCAGTGCATTGAGTGGTACAAATGTTTAGGGCAGGGATGAATGCCTGGAACGCAAGAAGCATATCACCCTAAATATTAGTAGCACTTTGCGCACCATCTACCTGCAGCAGCTTTCAGCCTCTGATAGCGTTTTACAGTCTGCCGGCGGCGGGGCTGGAGGATACACCGGTGCTTTCCGCCTGCATGAAAACACTGATTGGTCGCACACAACCTAGCGTGCATGTGGCTAACAAAAAAAAAACATCTTCAATAGAAAAGAAAAAGTGTAAAATAAAAGTTCTACATCTGAAATCTGTGTTTATGCTGCCTTTGTGTCTGTAAATTGATTCCCAGTGGGAATTGCTCCATGGGAAGGGGGGGCATGGCAGTGCTAAACATCGTATGCCCCATACATTTACAGGTTAATACACTTATACCACGGTACAGTAGACCCGCCCTGCTGGGCCGCCAGGGGAATTGTCAGGAGTGTTTTGTATTCCCAGGTCGCCCCATGACTCATTACTTATTCATGACTATTGTCTGCACGCATTAATCAAGCCGTTTATCTCTCACAGCCTGTTAATGTATACGGCGTGGATTAGAGGCCTTCAATTATTGACATTACAGGGGGGCCATTCTGCTGTATTTATGGAAAAGAAATGCACTTTTCCGATGTAATTATGATATATGTCTCCGGCTCTATTCTTGTGTAGCTGAAAGTCGGCTCTTATTGGAGACAATGTGCTGGTTAAACCTTCTCTTCCTACGAGTAATGACAGACTAGGAGGCCATGAGCTGGATGCCCACAGGAAACACTTCCCTTTGGATCTATTTTGGACCTCTGTAGTTTTTTTTTTTCATTTGCTTTTTATGTGTTCAGGGTTCATGTCTTAAAAGGAAAAGTACCATATATTTTGCATTTTTCCTGAAGACACTACCCAACAAATTTTGGATGTGACTTTTTTTTTACTCTTCCTATAACTTTTATTGGATGTAGAGGTTTGTACAGTGAGAAAAATAAAATGTAATAATTATTAGATCCTCTGCAGATTTTGTAAGTCTGGCCACTTACAAAGAAATGTAGGGCCTATAGTTTTTATCATAGGTGTATTTTAGATGATAGAGACAGAATATCAACCAAAAATCCAGAAAAAAAAACACATGATACAAATGTTATAAATTAAGTTGCGGTTTAGTGAGTAAAAAAAGTATTTGATCCCCAAGCAAAACATGACTTAGTACTTGAAGGAGAAATCCTTGTAGGTCAGACATTTCTTGTAGTTGCTTACCAGGTTTACACACATCTCAGGAGGGATTTTGGTCCACTCTTCTTTATAGATCTTCCTTAATTCCTTATGGTTTCTTGACTGCCACTTGGCAACTCGAAGTTTCAGCTCCCTCCATAAATTTTCTATAGGATTAAGGTCTGGAGACTGGCTAGGCCACTCCATGACCCAAATGTACTTCTTCTTGAGCCACTCCTTTGTTGCCTTGCCGGTATGTTTTGGGTCATTGCCATGTTGGAAGATCCATCCACGACCCATCTTCAGTGTTCTGGCTGAGGAAAGAAGGTTCTCGTCCAAGATTTTACAATACATGGCCCTGTCCGTTGGTCCCTCAATGTGGCAAAGTCAGCTTGTACCTTTAATAGAGAAACAGCCCCAAAGCATAATGTTTCCACCTCTGTGCTTGACTGTAGGGATGGTGTTCTTAGGGTCATAGTCAGCTTTTTTCTTCCTCCAAACACGGCGAGTCAAGTTAATGCCAGAGAGCTCAATTTTGGTCTCATCTGACCACAGCACTTTCTAACAATCCTTCTATAAATCTTTAGATGTTCATTGGTAAACTTCAGACGGGACTGTGCCTTCTTGAGGAGAGGGACCTTGTCGGTGCTGTAGGATTTCCATCCATGACAGCGTATTGTGTTACCAATGGTTTGTTTGGTGACTGTGGTCCCAACTGCCTTGAGATCATTCACAAGCTCCTCCTGTGTAGTTCTGGGCTGATCCCTCACTTTTCTCATGATCATCCTTTCTCCATGAGGCAAAATCTTGCATGAAGCTCAAGACCGAGGGCAATTGATGGTTATTTTGTATTTCTAACATTTGCAAATAATCACTCCAACAGTTGTCTCCTTCTCACCAAACTTCTTGCTGATGGTCTTGTAGCCCATTCCAGCCTTGTGCAGGTCTACAATCTTTTCCCTGAAGTCCTTTGACAGATCTTTGGTCTTGCCCATGATGATGAGGTTTGAATGGAAGAAAGAGATTCTGTGGACAGATGTCTTTTATACAAATAATGAGTTGTTAGGAGCACCTTCCTAAATTGACAGGACTAATCTGTGTATGTACCATATGAGCACATACTGTAGCCAGTCTGTAGGAGCCATAATTATTGTTGGTTGGTAGGGTATCAAATATTTATTTTGCTCACTAAACTGCAACTCAATTTATAACATTTGTATCATGTTTTTTTTCTGGATTTTCGGTTGATACTTTGTTTCTATCATTTTAAAATACACCTATGATAACAATTATTGACCCTTCATTTCTTTGTAAGTAGGCAAATTTACAAAATCTGCAGGGGATCAAATCATTATTTTCAGCACTGTAGATAAGGCTAATGGCCAAGCAGCTTAAAGCATAACTCCAGGCTTCTAATGGCCCAATTTCCACCTCCTGCCCCTCCTGATATTTTTTATTTTTAAAAAAACCTATACAATAGTTTTTCCCTGCAGTCTTCAAGCTGGTCTCTTGATGTCATGACAGCTTCCTCTCCTTAAAGTGTAAATTCACCTTTTCAGAAAAAATTAAAGTAACACCCTAAGCCCACCCCATCCCATCCCTAGTCCCCACTGTACTTACTTCCGGGGCTGATGAGCTGTCAGTGCCCACACAACAGTCCAGGGATCGTCACTGTTCTTCCCCTTGTTTCCATAGGGCTTTTGGGACAGATTAGTCAGTGTCATTACATGACCACTTTAACCAATCAGAATTGCTCTCACCCAATTCTTGAAGCCGTACAGAAAATAGGGGAAAAACCCCGGGGGGGGGGGGCGTTTGTTGGGGGGGTTGGTCCACTTTTTCATTTTTAAACTAACCCTTTAAGCTGGTCATACACTAGTAGAATTTTGTTTGATATTTTTAACTTTTAAGTCCACTCAGTGATTTGCCGGTTACTTGCATTACACCCCTTTCAGTAACTTCAGACCATGCAGGGACAATGGTTCAAATGCCTTACTTAGAAAAGTGCAAAAAAAGCCAATGACAGAGTCCAACGTTGAAAGGCATAATTCTTACCTATTTTCCTAACTCTAACTACAGGCTGTGTGCTGCCCTGGCATACCAGCATAGGTAATGTTTGTGTAATACATGAGAGTCCATGAGAGGCATTCTTTCAGAGCTGGCATCTTTGGGGTGTCATTCTCTGTCTCCTTCCCTTATGGGCATCAGACCTGATGCTGGCCTTGGACCTCTCAGACATCTTGTAGCCATTCCACTGGATCTCTTTCCGGGGCTCCCTGTACCAGACCACTGTCCCATTTATATCTCACAGGAATAGTGGGCCCAAGACCCAACAAAGAACTGGGAAAGGTGTTAACTCCTATCCTCCCAGCCGGGACAGTGCTTAACTGGCATATTAACCTGCCTGCAAATTTATGCCCAGCTTCTCACCTGCAGTAGCAGGGAAAAGGTGGGGGTGGGCGAGTATTCCTCCTCAACTGACAGTCATGGAGTACTGTGAGCCCAGCCTGTGTCTTAATGTGCCCCTTGTTGGGGTATAAAGGAGAGGCTGGGTACACAGGAAATGGGCAAGATGGCATGACACTTATCCCACACATTAATTAATTATATTATCTCTGCATCATCTGGCTCCATTCCCACTGCAGTCAACATACTGTTTAAATGAACTTCTTGCATTAAAAGGCAATTTAAATAAAATACAAAAAAGAGAAAGTGCACCGGCCTATTGCAACACCTTCTGACACCATTCCCATGTAAGTTGATCAAAATACTCACATAAGGATTAAAATTACTGCCATATCATCATATACCAAATTTGAAGTTCCTTCCCATCCTCAGAGACCAGATATATGATTAAATACCTCTTTAGCACCTGCAGTAGGTGCAAGTGTACTGACACGTTTTGAGGGGGCGAGCAATCTTCATGAAGCTCCTCAGAGATAGTGAAGTAATACTTAAAAAATACTTTTAGTAAAATGAGCATTCAGCAGCACATCAGTGGTAGTACTGGAGTACAGCAGTGACATAAAGCCCAACAGACCATGGCCAAAGGAGAGGCCACCACAGCAAGTGACTTGCTCAAGGATGGTAGACTGGCTGTGTCCTAGGTTGCCTGGGCATGCCTTGGAGAGAGGATGGAATTATGAGTTTCAGGTTTCAACTTCTTCTCATGCCTCTTGAGCCTGAAACATGCCACCACCGTAACGCTTCTGGATGTAATTCTGTTGCCTCTGCAAGGCATGTCCAGGCAACCTAGGACACAGCTAGTTTATCATCTTTGCCCGGGTCACTTTCTGTGGTGGCCTCTCCATTGGCCATGGTCTGTCACTGCTGGACCCCAGAACTACCATAGAAAGACAATGGAACATCTTTCCAAAGTGTTATTGTGGTGGCATGTTTCAGGCTCAAGAAGCTTGAGAAGGAGTTTATCCCCAAAACTCATCGTAATTCCGTCACTCTCCAAGGCATGCCCAGGCAACTATGGATAACGCAAGTCTACCATCCTTGAGCAGGTCTCTTAATGTGGTGGCCTCACCATTGGCCATGGTCTTTTGGGCTTTATGTCACTGCTGGACTCCATCATATGATAGAAAGGCAATGGGACTACTTCCAGAATTTTTATTGTGGTGGCATATTTCAGGTTCAAGAGTCTTGAGAAGGAGTTGATCCTTAAAACTCTTTGTAATTCTGTCCCCTCTCCAAGGCATACCCAGACAACTGAGGATACTGTTAATCTACCATCCTTGAGCAGGTCTCTTAATGTGGTTGCCTCACCATTGGCCATGGTCTGCTGGGCTTTTATTTGCTGCTGGACCCCTGTACTGCCATTGAAGTGCTGTTGATTGTCCATGTTACTGTAAGTGTTTTTACTTCACTAGCTCTGGAGAAGAAGGCTTGTCTTTCAAAATGTATTAGCAGACTTGCACCTACTGCAGGTGCTAAAGATGTTTTTAATGGAATATTCAGTCTCTGGAGGGAATGGCATTACTACCAGGAGCAGTGCTCTTTGTGCTGTCGTGTTTCGAGCACAAGAGACTTGAGAAAGAGTTGATTCCTGAAATTCATTGCCATGGTAACACTACTGGTAGCAATCCCATCCCCTATCTGAGCCATGCCCAGGCAACCGAGGGCACCGCTAGTCTGCCATCATCGAGCGAGTCTCTCACTGCAGAGGTTCCTGCTGATGGATAGATCTATCACACAGCCCCATGGTCTGTTGATCTGTCTCGGCTGGATAGCTTGGGTGGGCTCAGACTGTGTCCAAACACGCCAAAGCTCATCCCTGCTCCCCATACAGACTGCAGCAAAGACACGGAATGGGGTTTCCCCATTGTAATGCAAGGTGTGTGGGCACAGTGGTCTCCTTGGGTACCCACCATCTTCTGTTGTCACAGTGCCAGATTCTCCCTGATCATCAGGAGCTGCATGTCCAAACGTGCTCCCTCCCTGTTTCCTTTTGGATGGATGGTGGACATTCATGGACTGCTTGCTTTATTTGATTTACACATGTCAGTGTGATGCTATTCTTTCTGTCTTTTTGTCTTCCACCAAAAGACTCCACTTGGCAACAGATTTTAGTTTAAAGTTTACTTCCACTTTAACTCATATTATATTAAGACAGCCCATTTATTTCAAATGGGCTGCCAATGCACCAACTCACCTAAACCAGACATGGATATTTTTTAACACAATGCACAGATGGTTCTCCATAGGAATATATAGAGCTTAATGGCGACAGAGACACCAATACAAAGTTAATGGCAGCTTTAACCTTCTCACGCTCTTCACCACTAAAAAAAATCCTGTTAATTCCAGTTAAAGATAAAAAATGATGAAAAACCATGTCCCTGCGATAGTTTTAGTTTTCAGAACTTTTAAAACTGAAATGGAAGTATTTCTTTTTAGTTCAGGCTGGGCTAATATTTCCAACAACAAATACACAGTGGGATGTAATTATCACCTTTATTAGTAATGAGAACATATGTGAAACCTTTCATGCAGCGGAGGATTAAAATAGCCGGTCGTGAGCAGTGAGGTCGCCTGACTCAACGTGTATCTAAGGCAGGAACAGAAATGGAACAAACTGCAGCTTACCAGTCCTGAGATGTGATGGCTGCATTTGTTCTCTTTGTTTAGGCTTTTCTTCCTTTATTTTCACCTGGTGATCCTGCCAATAACACACCTTCTGTCCTATGGTGCTCACTCACTGTACTGTATCTATGGAGAAGCAGCATGGTCACCCTTGGATGAGAAGTGCATTAAGATTACAGAGCAGCTCCCTTCTTCTCATCTTCATAATATAGAGGAGGGTGATCTGTAGTTCACAGATGTGAGCTGGGCTGGGCTGATAACACTGTTTGAATTAACCCTGTGCATATGAAGCCGAAGATCCTAGTAAATAAGTATTTATTTAATATGATCATCAGCTCCATCTAGTGACCATAATGCAGTATTTTCCTGATTCCCTCTTTGAATGAATAACATTTGAACTAAGCTAAAAGATAGCCTTGTAACATTTTATTTTGCACCCATTCATACAGGATGAATGCCCTGTGGATTTTTATTATAAATACAACCCTTAGTTAACTTTAATTTGTTTTTTTTTATTGCCCCTTTACCTCTGCTGACTTTTAATAAACAGCCCCTCACCTGTCCCACTATACAACACTGTGATCGGCTCACTCTGTTTCAACCTGTGTCCTCTCTTCCCAGCGCCGACATCTTTACTATAGGCACCTGGATGGGACAGCTTGCGGCTTCACAGTCGGGTGCCCACTGCGCATGTGCGAGTGGATCTGCGCACTGTGAATGGTCAAGAAGGGCCAGGTCACAGAATACTGCGGGAGGGAGGGGGGGGGGATAAGAACTTCTGTTTCTGATCACCTAGGTAGTCAGAGCGGAAGTGGGAGCAGGTACCTATCAAATTTGGGTGCCCCCCCCTCCTCTTCCAAAGCTCCATTTCACGAACAAGAGCGGGGGAGGAGGCCTTTAAGCAGAACTTTCCCTTTTGGGGGGAGCTTTGCTCTAAACACAAAAAAAATGAAATAAAATGTATTCAACTATGTATTCTTTACACAAATAGCCGCTTCTATTGCTCTTAACCTCCTCCAAATCCTTTTTTTTTGTTTGCTGCTGATAGAGGGTGTCTACGTTTGTTCTGCATGGTCCCCCTGTATAGCCACCCTCTCTGGTTTGCTTCTGAGATGGACTATGGACTATAGAATTTGTAGTATACATGACCACAACTAACATGTACTGCTTGTTCCAAACAGTGAGGTGAGGGGTAAAAGGAGAGGTATGGGGGCATGGAGGGAGTGGTTTGCCCAACACTGATGTCAGGGCTGGGAGAGAGGGGAGGGGTCTGGAAGCATCCTCCTATGGCACAGTGTGATGACATTTTAGGATTTTTCCTTCCATGGGCCACTTTAATCATGGATACTATATATATATATATATATATATAGTCTATATTTATAGATTTGCAAATCATTTTCAGCATATGTCAGAAACTGCAGGTCATCATAAGCTGCTAGACTCATATTAAACATTAAGCATTACATAATTACCCCTATCTCAGTGAAATCAATATTTCATCGCGGTAATGGCATTCTCATTTTTCTTCCTGGATGATATGCGATTCCCAGTAATTTCTTTTTAGCAATGATCTCACAGGAAAAGATGACACCTGGCCCCAAGTGGTAATCGGGTTAGATCTCCTGGCTGTGGTATGTCGGAATGTTGCTTTGTACAGAAGCCATTGACTGCATGTGGTGTCACCAAAAAAAGGGAAAGTACAGATTGACATTTGCTCAGAAAAGAGTTAAAAGGAACATCAGACTGTAAGACTCTAATCTAGAAGTTTTGCAGCCATGGGGAAGTAAGGATGTCTTCATGAATTAGGTTTTTCACTGTACTCTTGGCTGGCACTGCAAGCTCTTGGCACATGATTCTTTACTGCAGTCCCTGCTCTGAGAAGAACAGAGGACACAGCCATATTTAACCAACATATTAGTCCCAGTCTCCAACACTGTCCCCATGGTCCACACTTGACACACACACTTTCCAAGTGGTCTTACCTACTTCCTGGCACAGTCATGATCCAAAATATGCATGAAACGCCTATTCCGCTCAGTTAATACCCTTGTTTTAATTACTGTGCATGCTCAGTAACTCAAATAAGGGTGATGTTGTGATCCCAAGACACTGGGACATAGCATCATTGGGACAGAGGTCTGAGATGTGCAACTGTCCCAGCATATCGGGGACAGTTGGCATCCAGCAAAATCCAGAACTGGAAAATAAGTGGCCCTCATATTTGAAGGCTTTGATTCAGTCGTAAAATATGCAACAATTAGGATTTAGCAGCTTCCTATTTGATGAACGCTGTTCAAGCCTACTAGCCCTCATAGTGTAATACATTAAAGTGACTGTGTCACCACAGGGTCACTTACAAAAAAAAAGACCATCCCTGTAAAAGAAGCTGCATTATACTTACCTTTACAGGAGCAAGTGCCTTAAAAATCACAGCTTCAGTGCACCCTTGCTGCTCCTGGTATTCAATTTTTCCATGTCTGGACCACCTGTCCCTTCCGCTGCAGAAAGTGGTTTCTCCCACTGGCTTTTACATCAACCCATCCAACCACCTGAATGCCTGCAGCGTCTCAAGAGCACTGCAGATGCAGCATTTCAAGACATGAAGTTAGATATAGTTCACACAGGGTCAGCAGTCACTACTACTGGTCCTGCATTGTACATGGTGACATTGGAGTGGCTTCTTATGGATCATCCCCTAGAGCAGTCATTCTCTACTAGGGTTCAGTGGAAATGTAACATAGAAAAACATCCAACATGTATGTGTGGTGATCCTTATATGAACCAACAACTTATCAGAGGAGGCATTATCCCCATAAAATATTCAGAAAAGCCTTAAGACCATAATTGTGCGCCTCCAATAGTAAAACAGACTCACTTATAAATACCATCAAATGTTGATACAAGTATTAAAAACAATGAAAACATGTATAAAATAATTATTACATTCCTGAATGTTTGAGGTCACAATCAACAACCATTATATGATATGATCCAGTTTTATTATACTCACTTCATGTTTTGTCTATTTCTAGTTCCATATGTGGCATTGTAGCTGCATGGGAATATATACAAGGTCTGTACAAGGTCTGTAAGGTCCTGAAGAAGCAGACTTTTCTGCAGAACGCGCAGACCGTAATACAGTGACCACTATGTACCCCCATTTTGGGCGATTACGAATTGGTTGTTGATTGTGACTTGACAATTTCAGAAATGTAATAATGATTTTATACATCTTTCGTTGTTTTTAATATTTGTAATATTTGTATCAATAACATTTGATGGTATTTTTAAGTGAGTCCGTTTTACGATAGGAGACATATGCAAAGTCTCATGATTATGATGGGACTGATGTTTTTCATAGAAAAACATCAGCGCTAAATGTGATTAGGTCCATGAGGAACTCTACAATCTATAGGCCTTGCTGCCCTCTTCAAATTGGGGAGATCCTTAAACCATATTGATGAAACAAAGACAAAGAGAGAAGGAGCATAATACATTACCTTAAAAACTATTTATAATAAAAATATATATTCCACTGTACTCACAAAAGTATAAGACTTCAAGCATATAAAATCAGTCCAGTGGAGATAATTAAACACTGCCCATCTGCTTGGGCATAGCTTATTTGCCATCTTAGGCTGCCAGCTTACTTGTGATGTCATCAAGAGGCCCACCGGCTGAACCTGGGCCTCGAAATAACATGCCGCTAGGCTCGCCCTCCCTCCTACATCTGAATGAATGACGACATGCATGTCCCAGGAGACCAAGCAAGCACTATGCGCGTCAGTTGTCTAGGCGCGGGGCCGCGCTGTTTTTTCCATAAAAAGGTTAATGAAAATAATAAAACAAAAACGCTGCCCGATACGTGTAGGCAAGAAGAGGAGAGGAGGGGTGAAGAGGGGGGAAACTGATATAGAGGGTGAAGTTCTGCTTTAAATCCTAAATCATCTCGAACATATGTTTATGAATTCTCTTACCGGATAACCATGATCTCCAGATTATAACCTACCAATAGCGCAAGATACACCAAATGTGAATCACACCAGGGTATAGTAACAACCTCCACACACAGGCGGGTCCTCCGTTGACTGTCTGGAAAGTATAATTCTTCACAGAAAGATTCAGGAGAAAATAAAAAGGAGTAATATTGCTAAAAACACCAATTTATTTACATGCAAATATACTCACAAGCATCTCAGGGTAATAAATGCTTAAAAACACCATGCTGCGGTACACCAGCGGGTGTGATGACGTCATAGGCCACTAACCCCTCCCTACATGTTTTGTCTATGCTAGGGACATCCTCAGTGGACATAAAAGGAGCCACTGACATCTGGGCATCATTTATATAACTTAACAAATTAAGAATTCCAGCTGAAATTGATGAGGGCTGGAAAATGACTGCAACAGGAAGTGATGGCCACTTGACCATTCTTAGTTATAATTATGTTTAGTTGACTACTCATAACAAAGGAGCACTAGGTGTTCACAGTTCATCAGAAAGGTCATGGCAATAGTGAAAAGGGAAAAGACAGATTTTAAAAAGTTTGGTTTTAGCCCCCTCCCCTGCACCCTCCCCAAACAGTCCAGGCTCCTCCAACATTTTTGCTATAGAGCCTGCTGGGATTTAAAGTTCTTTTGGCTGGGCTATCCTTCTATGCATCCTCCGATTAGTAGGGTGTAGGACCTTGGACTTGCAGTGAACAACTTTGAGTGGAGGGTCATGTGGCCTTTTGGTCAATTCTCCCCCTCCCACAGGGTCTCCTTTCGGGAGATCATCACCTAATACTTGTGTTGACTGTGCTTCAGCAGGCCTCTCGAAGAAAGGGGTCCACCTGGTTTCAGCTGGGTGGACAACGAGTACCCCAGTCCCTGTCTGGAGCCTTGCGCTCCAGGGGATCAGGGCCAGGGCCCTCTCTCTTTGGAAGGGGACCATGTGTACAAACCCTTGTGCACTTTTTTGTGTGCTTTACATTTTGTCCCCCCGCCCTTTTTTATGCTTGTCGGTTTTGGTTGAGGATAGGGGCCCCCCAGATCTTTAAAAATGAAGAATTCCAGCTGAAATTGATGAGGGCCAGAAAATGGCTGCAACAGGAAGTGATGGTCACCCGGCCACTCTTTTTGTTTATTATTCCTCCAGAGGTTGCTTGAGGTTTCCTGAGCATTGACTAAATGAGCTCCCATTTGGCGGGATCCCATGGCCAACACCACTTAAAAGAGTCACCAATGATCTTTTTAGCTGTCTACAGGGGTGGAATTCTTCCCAATGACCCCCAATGAAATGTTTTAGCCCTGAAAATTATATCAAGAGTTCCCCTGGAGTAAAAGGGTTGGGAAATGCTGGTCAAGACAAAACAAGTGTTATATCCTACAACAGCTAGGGGAGGGAGGGGGGGGGGCAATGTTTAGGATTTTCTAGTGTTCGGAGTTTAACTTTTAAGTTTATTTCTTCATACATTAGGCATTATACAGCATTGGATTTATTTGAAAATTGCAGCAGCTGTTCTGCATACAATTAAAAATAGCTGACTTGCAATTAGCATCTTTTCAGTACAGCTGTAATCAATGAATAGAAGTACAGACGATTAACAAGAATGGAACCCACTTTCATCATCATCCAAGAACTACTGCTTCTCGTTTATAAATACCATTCATTTGGTTCATTTATGTAGCCCTGGAAAATTCTACAGTGTGCATGGAACTGTTCAAAGCAGCCTGGGAGCGTATATGCCAGGAACAGTCACTTAAAGGGCTCTCTGAAAAGCGATACACGTTCAGATCACTCTCCAAAGTGCCACCTCACTGCTTACTTTAGCCCCTTGTACCGCTTGCAGAGGTACTTGAATAGGTCATGTTTGGTGGGCGCTACACCCACTGCAAGCAACAGGGAGTATAATCCCTTCCGCAGCTGTGAAGCAAGGTATCATGGCTGCGGTCATACCCTGTTCTGCCTCTGCATCGAAAGAATGTAGCAGTTGGGGTACAGTAAAAGCATGGCTTAACTTCGGGGTTTTACTGCCCCCCAAGCTCATGTGTGAACAAGCTCAAAGAGGACTGGTCACCACACCATTCATTTGAACAACAATTTTCCCATAAGTTTATAATGTATGTGCATGTAATGTATTTAATGCATGTTAGTTACCTGTAGAAGCCTCCCATGTGTAGTCATACCAAAGACTGCTGCTGGATGCCACCATCAGCACCCCCAGGAGACTCAGATCTGTCACTCAAGTCACACTTTCTAGTAATCCATTTTGCTCCTCCACCAGTTACATAAGGTTATGTAGGGAGGTGAGGGGTAGAGGAGCTGAGCCAGCACAGACAGTAATTAGATACTCCAAAAGAGGAAAGGGCTATGATGTGCAAGGAGCAAGGGGCGGGGGGTGGTCTAGCACAGTGGTCTCCAAACTGCGGCCCTTTGCTTGCTTTTATCCAGCCTTTGAGGCAATATTTCATTCTCAGACACCAATATTGGAGTATAATTCCTCCCAATGACATCAACAATGGGCAATAGTTCCTCCCAGTGACACCAACGATGGGGCATGATTCTTCGTACTAAATGACATCAACAATGGGGCACAATTCCTCTCACTGACACCAAAGATGGGGCATTGTTTACTCCTACTGATGCAAGGACATTTTCAACTTCCAATGGCCACAGACTGCCCCCCCCCCCCCAAAGTCTGCAGGACAGTAAACCTGCCCTTTGTTTAGAAGGTTTGGAGACCCCTGCTCTAGGAAATGAACTCTTCTGAAGTAGTCAGATTTGCTAGCAATGTCATATAATATTATGGGGAGGTTTTTGTTGAAATAAATGTTCTGGAATCAGGGTCTCTTTAATGTTTATCTGTTATAACTCAATTTTAGAATTGCATCTATTTAATGATTGACAATTGCTCAATGGCTGTCCAAAATGAAAAGTTTAAATAAAGTGTATGCTTTTTAATTGATGGCAGACTGAACATGTAGCTGACACAGATACTTGATGGGCATTAAACCCTCTGATCAGATAGCCTCTGGTGACTGTCTTCTGTCCATTAGCGGCCTCAAAGTGCAGCAAGGGGCTTCATCACATGCATGGTTGGCCGCCTTGAATTCTCATCTGCTACATAGAGCTAGTGACACGTGTAAAGTAGGTCAGCATTTCGGATCAATCATCTATTTATCAGGAAGGCGAGCAATTGTGGAAGGGCTACAGAATTGTCACTGTATGGACAAGATGTATATGATCAGTGGTCTATGCTGTTGCTGTTTTTATACAGTAATTATGGAGGTTACCTAAAAAAAAACTTCCTTCATACATGCCAACTCCCTTGGGATTGTGTGACGTAAACTGTAGTAGGCTTTTCATGACCAGTAGTTATAGTTATGTTTAGTTGACTACTGCTAACAAAGGAGCACCAGGTGTCCACAGTTCACCAGAAAGGTTGGTGGCACCAAGAAGTCATGGCAATAGTGAAAAGGGAAAAGATCGATTTTAAAAAGGTTGGTTTTAGCCCCCTCCCCTGCACCCTCCCCAAGCATTACACTTACCTGTCCAGGCTCCTCCAACATTTTTGGCATAGAGCTTGCTGGGATTTGAAAGTCTCTTGGCTGGGCTATTCTTCTGAGCATTCCCCGATTAGTAGGGTGTAGGACCTTGGACTTGCCCTGAATGTCTTGGGGGATGGGGGGGGGGCATGTGGCCTTTTGGTCTGGTTCTCCCACTCCCATGGGGTCTCCCTTCAGGTGAGCACCACCTAGTACTTGGTTGACTTTGCTTCAGAGTACCCCTATCCCTGTCAGGAGGTTTGAACCCGGGGGGATCAGGGCCAAGGTCCTTTCTCTTCGGAGGAGGACAAAAATAGAAAAAGGAAAAAAAGGCGGACTTTAAAGGCTGCCACTTAAACCCGAATAAGAAAGGATAACAACCAGGCTATAGCATTATTTAAAAAAACATATTTATTCAAGTCCATTAAAATTGTACATCATCGTATGCAAAAAGAGGAGATACACATCATGAGTAAAAAATTGAGCTCAATTCCAAATTGGAAAATAAAAGAACATCAGGCATCGGCCACCATATGAAAGGCCCACAGATGTTGTCCAGGATGGAGGTGGAATGATGTCCTGGAATCTGAGTAGGCCAGACAACCGGATGGGTCAATGTCGGTGAAAGGGGATCGCAGCGCGTTTCGCTAATAGCTTCCTCAGGCGATCCTGATGTTATTGAAAAATATCAAAATTACTATTGTATCAACACACTCAAATAAATTCTTTAACACTTGTTTCAAATATTTAAGTTGTTCAAAATCATTGTGTGCTTCAATTCATATATACATAAAAAGAACATGTATGACAACAGTTCTGTTATCAAATTTAAGATGTATGGTGATAGCTGAGATCATATACATAGTATTAGGTTCCGCATCATATTGTATCATCCTGGCATAGAAATCATGTGTACATACCCTTATTTAGCAAGGTGATGTTCACTTTCAGTGATGGTATGGACAGGGAAAAAAAAGGGGGGGGGAGGAGGAAGAGGGGAAGTGTTTCCGCTTGCTACCAGACGGCTCTAATTATGGAGTATTGTCCAAAAGCGCAGCCTAATACATAAATAGAACAAAACAAAAAATACTGATAATAAATCTTGAAAAAGAGCGTAGTGTTTGCTAGACTGTCTCTTTTTCTATGCCAGGATGATACAATATGATATGCAACCTAATACTGTTCTTTTATTTTCCAATTTGGAATTGAGCTCAACTTTTTACTCATGATGTGTATCCCCTCTGTTTGCATACGATGATATACAATTTTAATGGACTTGAATAAATATGTTTTTTGAAATAATGCTATAGCATGGTTGCTATCCTTTCTTATTCGGGTTTAAGTGGCAGCCTTTTTTTCTTTTTATGTCTTTGCATACTGATTAGTATGTGGTGCCACATTCTGCAGTGCACATCTCAAATCTACGATATCACTTATCTTCGGAGGAGGACCATGTGTACACCATTGTTTTTGTTTTTGTGTGCTTCGCATTTTGTCCCTGCCCCTTTTTTTATGCTGGTCAGCTTTAGCTGATCATGAGAAGAGGGGCCCGTCAGAACTTTTGGCTAGGTGGGCCTGTGTGTGCCTTACCGTTGTCAGGAACATTGCACCCTAGGGGATCAGGGAGGGTTCTTACTTCTTCGGTAGGAGGACCAGAAGCACACCCTAAGTGCACTTTATTGTGTGTTCACATGCACTTTTTTATTATGTTATGGTGTTGGGTTTTGCGCACCTACCACTGGCTCAGGTAAAAAAAAAAAAAATCCTTCTGTGCATGACTGCCATGGAAAGACCACTCAGCAATGATCCCAGGCAGAGTAAAGAAGATGTCATACTGTCTGACATATAATGGAAACTTTTCTTGACAATAGTACTTTCTGCGGCTCTGCGTGCCTATACTGTAAATAGCAAGACCAAATAGCAATCTGGCAGAGGCGGCTCTCTAATTAGTCAAATTAGGCGGTCGCCTAAGGCCTCACACTCACAGGGGCCTCGCAACCGCCTAATTTGACACTGACACCAGCACCGAAATATAGAGTACTGACACCAGCACTTTAAAGATCTTAATTATACGCAATTTATAAAGTTAATTTTTTTATCTCTTGAATTATTTTTCCCATTATGGGCATGAGTGGGGCCTCATGTCTAGGTTTTGCCTAAGGCCTCACAAAGCCTAGAGCCAACTCTGCAATCTGGTGAACAGTGCAGAGACTGTCCAATGAAATTATGTGGTCAATGCTAGATGTTTTGACTTGTCCAATATTAGTTCTATTGATGAGTGGACAAAGGAGGGTGACAACGTTGCTGCATCATTCAGTACATACTAAGGCAGTGTTGTCATCCTACATGTTGAAACGGGGGAAGGGATTGTAATTTTAGGTTTCACAGCCAGTGCAGCAGAATGAAGAAAGTGAGTAGCAAAAAGGAGATTATTAATGACTGCATATTACATACTGTATTTGTTTGTTTAAAAACCAGACAATATATGCTAGGTGTTTGATATAAAGCCTCCCTTTGATCAGTACCCAAAGACATCACAACCCATTAGTAATTCAAAACAAATGCTCAAAATGTCCAATGGTGTCCACATGTAGTTGGGGTGTCTTTACGTGTTTCACGGGAACACCCTGCTTCTTCAGGAGGTGAGGGGAGCTAACCAACTATAATGTATAAAAGAACATATAATTATTACAACAAAACATTGAAATAAATCCATACAATGTGAATAAATATACCATAAGCTCACCAATCCAATGGAGGTCCAACAACATGAAGGGGCAGGCAAGGACACAAATGAAACACTAAGAGGAACTTTACCCATATGGAAGACACTCCATGTACATGCGGAAGTCCTTGGACTTGATGTTTATGGGTACTGATCAAAGGAAGGCTTTATATCAAACACCTAGCGTATACTGTCTGGTTTTTAACAATACGTTTTAACTGTTCCATAATTGTCAATAAAAAATATTGATTTTAATTACTATTGTTGTAATATGGCGCCTTAAAAGTCCACCTGGTTTCTTTCATATTTTTTGCATTAGTTTGGATTTGTTTGACTGTATAGCAATGCCGCCAATCCTTTTTTTTCCGTAATTTTATATCTGGAATAGCGTCTTCTGTAAGGTTAAAGACTTGTGTCCAGAAGCTAGCTACCGATGGACAAGGTCCAACAGATGTGTGCGTAAATCCTTTTCAACTGTTTGTTACTGAATTTCATGTTTTAAGTTCTTCTTTAATAACAATGATAAATTCACTACCCTCCCCAATCTAATGAGAGATTTCTGGTCGAAACCCAGTTTTGGAATTCACCGTTATTCTTCCTCCTACACTTTCAGAGATGCGTAATTAGTGGGAGACAAATTCTGAAAAATGGTTTTCATTTCCCAGCCCAGCCAGTGACCCGGATTAAAGTCTAAGCATATGTAGCAAGTTAGAATTCCTGGCATCATGCTCAACGGCTTCCACTCCCGAGCCCAGCCCATGCCTCGCCATGTGCAAAACATCTCTTTGTGCTGAGAACTATTTGGATGGTAATGTTGTAAACACATGTATTTGTCAACCTACAGAATACTTTAAAAGAGCACTCCAACCCAACTGCAAATGAAGTCTCATAGTAGATCTAAACTCTAACCGAAATATATTTAGTGTGATAAAGCACAGTGTATCATAAACGCCTTTTGTTTTCACCCTTTTTGATCCTTTGTTGTGCTGCTGATCTTTTCCAGCCACTTTCAGTCTAAATGGACACGATATTGTCAAAAGTATTGGGATGCCTGCATGGCATCCCAGTCTTAGTTCATAGGGTTCAATACTGACTTGGTCCACCCTTTGCAGCTATAACAGCTTCAACTCTTCTGGGAAGTCTGTCCACAAGGTTTAGGAGTGTCTATGGGAATGTTTGACCATTCTTCCAGAAGCGCATTTGTGAGGTCAGGCACTGATGTTGGACGAGAAGGCCTGGGTCACAGTCTCCACTCTAATTCATCCCAAAGGTGTTCTATCGGGTTGAGGTCAGGACTCTGTGTAGGCCAGTCAAGTTCCTCCACCCCAAACTCGCTCATCCATGTTTTTATGGACTTTGCTTTGTGCACTGGTGGGTAGTCATGTTGGAACAGGAAGGGGCCATCCTAAAACTGTTGAACATGAACTTCCCACTGGCACCAAATATGGAGCACTATTGCATCTGCTGGCACCACAGATAGGGCAATATTCCTTCCAATGATATCAATGATGGGACACTATTCCTCCCACTGACACCAATGATGGGGCACTATTCCTCCAACTGATACCAATGATGGGGCACTATTCCTTTCACTGACACCAATGATGGGGCACTATTCCTCCCACTGATATCTATGATGGGGCACTATTCCTCCCACTGATACCAATGATGGGGCGCTATTCCTTCCACTCACACCAATGTTAGGGCACTATTCCTTCCACTGACACTAATGATGGGGCACTATTCCTCCCGCTGATATCTATGGTGGGGCACTATTCCTCCCACTGATATTTATGATGGGGCACTGTTCTCCCCACTGACACCAAAGATGGGGCACTATTCCTTCCACTGACACCAGATCAAGTCAAAAAATCAGAGAGGGTGGCTGTACCGCACTGCTGCGGTGTGGACAACTGGATGCTTTTGGTGGTTCGGTGGCATTGTTGGTGCTGTGTGGCATGGAGGAGTTCTGTGTGTCATTGGAGAAGGGGCTGCTTGCCTGGCATTGTGTTTGCTTTGCTCTTTGGCTGTAGAAGGTGGTGATGGTGACCACACTATGTAATACACATTTACTGCATGCTGCGCTTTGCATGCTGCCATTAGATACTTGTCAACATAATTGACCCAGCCCCTGTGACACTTTCTGGATGGTCCCACCCAGATCACGTGCATGTTCTTAGGGACCCTGCCTCTAATTATGCAGAAAAAAACACTTGCTGCCATGACCCCCTCAACTAATATATTTTTTTTTTAGATACTGAGCATGCTCAGTAATTCAAGAAAGGGTGATGCCTTGTTCTTAGAATACAGCCTAGGACACACAACATTTTCGGGGGCAGAGATGTGGGACTGTCCCAGTAAATCCGGGACAAATGGCATCCGTGCCATTATACTTCACTTGGATGAGCTGAGCAAACTGAGACCCTAGCAAGACACTTGACATCTCCAATTCTTCCCTCATTATAGCACATAGCACAGAGAAGGTGGGTCAATCGCAAGGGTAGGTGGATTACTTGATAGGTAAAGCAGTTCCAAAATATATACATCTCAAATGTGCATTTAGCAGCTGGCTGGAGTTGTCCTTTAATCAAATCCAGGTCATCACATTCCGCACAAGACTATCATCCCAGGATTTAGATTTAGTATCGTCTTACAAGATAGTAGCACAATTAACTGCAAATGGAATACGGCTGATATGTGATAAAATATGACGGAAACATCTATATTTCTTCAGGACATTGTAAAAAAAAAAACTGTTAAAATATTTCTTCAACCCAGCTAAAGCTGAGAGGTCTTTTCAGGTTATTTGCATAGTTCCCGTTCTCAGACTGGAGGTGTTAAAGTTACACCATTGTAAGTGCAGGCAGGAAGCCGGGTATAGCATTCCGTGATATCAGCTGCATCTTGTTGAGTGAAGGTTTGTATCTGTTTTCTTTACTGTTCTTAGGTGATAAAGCAATGTGAAAATAGATGTAAACCCAACCACTAAAATCTCACTTTCTTTCTTTTTTTTAACCACTTCTCACAAGTGGGCTGTCATATGATGTCCTGGACATTGGGTGGAGATTAATGAATGATGCCTGCAGGTATACCTCCCAACCTTCTAAGATGGCAATGAGGGACACCTATTAGCAAAAGTATGTAGGCATAGGACACACCCCCTGGCACACCCCAATTAAAGGAGAACTGTACAAAAAAAATATTGGTTAAACCCACAAGTGCTTTTTTACCACTACTATTCCTTTTATTGGCTTTTGGAATTTACAAATGCAACAATTTAGAAATTGGATGGAAGGTTTAACACTGGGAAACACTTTTTGATAGATAATTAGTGCATTTTATATACAACTGTATAGATTAGACCAGAATGAGGGACTAATGAGGAGGAAAGAGGGACAGAGGGACTTTGTTCTGAATGAGTGTCAGTCCCTCGAAATCAGAGACAGTTGGGAGCTATGCCTGCAGGTATCACTCAGCCGGCGTTTCCCTACAAAGTAAAAGCCATCATAACGGCAGTTTAGCTGCTTGATTGCTTTTACAGGCTGCGGAAGAGGACGTCCTCCCCCTCCCGCCGCCCTCCTGTGCTTCTTCCAACTCTCCCGTGCGATCGGGGAGCCAGAGAATGAATACACCGGTTTACGATAAAGCTGGTAGTGGACCAGATATCCATGATGGGGCACTATTCCTCCCACTGACACCAATGATGGGGCACTATTCCTCCCACTGACACCAATGATGGGGCACTATTCCTCCCACTGACAGCAATGATGGGGCACTATTCCTCCCACTGACAGCAATGATGGGGCATTATTCCTCCCACTGACACCAATGATGGGGCACTATTCCTTCCACTGATATCAATGATGGGGCACTATTCCTCCCACTGACGCCAACTATGGGGCACTATTCCTTCTGCTGACACCAATGACGGGACACTATTCCTCCCACTGACACCAATGATGGGGTACTAGTCCTCCCCTTGATACCAATAATGGAGCATTGTTTACTCCCATTGATGACAGAGCACATTCTACTGTATAATCACTGGCCACAGTCTGGCCCCCACAAAATCTGAAGGACAGTTAAAGTGGAGGTCCGCCGCCACCCCTTTAAAAATTAAAAGTCAGCAGCTACACATACAGTAGCAGCTGACTTTTAGCTTTAGGACACTTAGCTGTCCTGGAGTCCAGCGATGTCAGCACCGCCACCGATCTTCGGATCAGCTGGTCGAGTGCTGCCACCTCTATTGCGGGTAAAGGAACCCGTCAGTAGAGTCTTTCTGGCCCCTTCTGCGCATGCGCAAGCCGCCGCTGTGCTTTTACACTGGCCGGGTGGTGAAGGAAGAGGGAGCCGGGCTGATAACGTCAGGCTCAGGCTCTCGGATGTGGGGAAAAGGGGACCTGTCAAAGACAGGTACCCCCCCCCCCCCAAAAGGTGCCAAATGTGACACCTGAGGGGGGGGGGAGGAATCCAACGAGCAGAAGTTCCACTTTTGGGTGGAATTCCGCTTTAACTGCCCCTTTGTTTAGAAAGTTTTGAGACCCCTTATCAAGACTAAAAAAATGGAAGTTGCCTATGATATATAGTGCTTTAGCAAATTAATGTAATTTAGGTAGACTGAGTTTACGCTAAAACCAATGTTTCTCTGAAAAGCAATCCATGTTTGGATTGCTTTTGAGAGGCGCTTGACAGGCTGAGAGGAGGGTATGTGATGCCTCTTCACCTCCTGTTTTAACCCTGCAATTGCTTCACCAACATGCCACAACCATTGGCATTGCATGCAGTTGTGGGGCATCTCTGGCGCTTCCCCATTCGCTTGAATAAG
Organism: Glandirana rugosa; assembly: GCA_018402905.1. NCBI lineage: Eukaryota > Metazoa > Chordata > Amphibia > Anura > Ranidae > Glandirana > Glandirana rugosa. Next base: position 66,057 of record BLSH010367321.1, read on the forward strand.
TTGTGCTTGGTGGACAGTAGGGAAATGAGCGATAGTTTTTGGTATGGGTGCAAAAAAAAGGATCATGATTTCAACATGTGATCACCCCCATCAACCACCTAGATGTGAACCTAGGCTTGGGGTGCTTTAAATGCTCTGAAGTCACATATAAAATTAAAGGGAAATAGTATGGATTTATCCAAGCACTAATTTGTCATTGTTTATATAATATCAAAAATACATTTTTTTATCTCATGCAGCAAATCTTCCCAGTCCGGGTTTAGTTTGGATCTAACGGGCCAACAGGACATTTTAGCTTGTAATACACGGCTCATCTTGTTTTCCATATCTAGTTATACAAAGCAATTCTCATCTAGATGGCTGTACTGTATATAATCACCAATTTTGCCAAGTAAGAGCTCCTCTCCCATGACCGGTATGCAAACAGAATCCATAATAGGCAGATAAAGGCGCTGGATTTCGTTGATTCAGCACAGTGAATATCATTTTTCCCATTGTGTTTGTGTCCAGTGTTGTATTATTTAGTTATCCGCAGGGGCCCCCTGTAGTGAGATGCGTTCGGCGTTCACCTCCCCGATTGTTTTGTCTTCCAGGCAAATATAATGCTTAGACCCACATACAGCTGTTACCTCCATAGCGGACGCCTGTGGACAAACCCTCCATCCACTACACCCCCCAGACATATTTTAAAGATACATTACTTAAAAAAATGTTTTTTTTTAAAAAAAAACATTGAATGAAAAAAAAAATGAGATCCAAACTACTGAATATTGTGAAGTAAACTGTTATCCAATGTCTGCTTTTTGTTTTTGGATGCAGATAACATCTTGATTTAGGCAATGAACTAGCAATGCAGTTCCATCCAGCAACAGGACCTATTCAAATCAGCAGTTAGAGAGGCTTTAAAGTATGTAAATCCTCACCTGGTAAAACAATCCATTCAGTTTAACCGCTTGCCGACCAGCCGCCGTCATAATACAGCGGCAGGTCGGCTCCCCTGCACAAATTGCCTTAGCTTTATGGAGGCTCGGGCAGGCACAGTTACGGACGGGAGCGTGCCCACGGGTGGGGCGGACTCGATGTCTGCCAGGGACCCGCGATCGCCTGTTACAGAGGCAGAACAGGGATCTGCCGATGTAAACACGGCGGATCCCTGTTCTGTCAGGGGACATGACACAGATCTACTGTTCCCTGTGATCGGGAGCAGTTAGATCTGTCATGTCCCTGCCAGCCCCCACACAGTTAGAACACAGTGAGGGAACACAGTTAGCGCTGTCCGCGGCAATGTCGCAGATCCCCGCCATTACTAGTAAAAAAAATTAAAAATAAAAATGCCATAAATCAATTCCCATAGATAGTTTGTAGATGCGATAACGTTTGCGCAACCCAATCAATATACGCCTATTGCGATTTTCTTTGCCAAAAATATGTAGAAGAATATATATCAGCCTAATCTGATGAATAAATTTGTTTTTTTTTTATATATATATTTTTTTGGATATGTATTATAGCAAAAAGTAAAAAAAAAATGTTTTTTTTTTTCAAAATTGTCGCTCTTTGTTTATAGCACAAAAAATAAAAACCGCAGAGGTGATCAAATACCACCAAAAAAAGCTCTATTTGTGGGAAAAAAAGGACATCAATTTTATTTGGGTACAGCGTCGCACGACCGTGCAATTGTCAGTTAAAGTGACGCAATTATGTATCGCAAAAAGTGCTCGGGTCATTAAGGGGGCAAATCCTTCTGGGGTTGAAGTGGTTAAAATATAAATGAAAGGGAAAAACATTTTTGTATAGATATAAAAACATTATAAATATTTGCTTTTATATAAGTAATCACATACCCTCTGTTCTCAGCTGAATAAGGAGCTGAGGGAGCTGGGGGAGGAGAAACAGCATAACACTGGTCTTCCCTAGTCTAATCATTGCAGGAGAGCATAGCTAGAGAACTGACCACGGTGTGTTCTACTGCTTAGTGTGGTCAGTTTTTAACAGGAAAACAGAGGGACTGGCAGGAACACCAGGGTTTTCACTAGGGATGCACTGATACCATTTTTTACCAATACTTTTTACTTTTTCATTATAAATAGTTTACTGTATAAAATAGAAGTGAAGAAAAAATCACCAGGAAAATAATAATTAAACGGAGGAGAATAAGCATTTGTAACCCTAAAAAAAAAGCATCCTGTTCCTTTAAAACATGTTATTTAGCACAGTGCTTGTGCTGTGTAATTTTGCCCTTTCTATCACCTAAAATAACTGGCTGATCCTGCCTGGTTCTCCCCTCCCCCTGTAAACTGACCACGGTTTATCATGGCTGCTGAGCCCCGGCACCTTGGTCAGTTTATGTACCTCCGTCATCCGCAGCTCTCCTATGTCCTCGCCTCTGTCCTCTCTCCCCTTCCCTCCCTCCCTGCCTGTCAGCTAATGACAGTACCTGCCCGTCCCCTCCTGCTACTAATATAACTGCGTAATGTACATGCAATCCCCTCTGTTAGAAAACGTTCAATGCTCCAGTGTATGTTCTTTGTAAAAAATATGCAGATTTCTACCTTATTTCATAGCGTGACTTGGCGCTCAAGTGACTGCCCACTGCTCTCCTCTCCTCCTTCCGACTGACGTCAGTGGGGGATTCCCAGCCCCTCCCGCTGTAGCTGTCAGATCAGGAGATCCGAAGATCGGCGGCGGGAGCTGACATTGCTGGACTCCAGGACAGGTTAGTGTCCTATTATTGAAAGTCAGCTACAATATGTGTAGCTGCTGACTTATTTTTTTTAGTATTGGGCGGACCTGTTCTTTAAGGCTGATTAGAGTAAATTAAGGATTAATAAGGGGCTAAACAAAGGAACATTTGATAAAAAACAAAATTTTTATTTTTTACTTTTTTTGCTTACTGACTTCATCTGCAGATCAAAGCTCATCCCTTTGATCTGTAAATGAATAAACAGAAAGATACAAACAGAAACAATGTTTCTTTTTATCTTAGTGTTACTGCAGCTGAGCAATGTAGTTAATAAACATTGTCTGGCTGCTATTTCTTTTTTTGACAGCTCCAATTGCCAGGACTTTGTTTTCATTTCAGCTGTCAACAGGGACACCCCACTGACAGCTGAATGAATCATTGGTGATTAAGGACACAGCAGCCCCGCTCTTTTACACCTGAATATTGCCGGCTTTTTTCTTTTTTTTACATTTCAGCTGTCAGTGGGGGAATCCCGCTGACAGGTGAAAGAACTGAGCCTGAAATTTTCAGGTATCGGAGCATTTGCACGAGTACCAATACTTGTGCAAATGCTTAGTATTGGCACCGATAATGATACCGGTATCAGTATCGGTGCAACCCTAGTTTTCACACAAAGGGAGCAATACAAAGAGAACAGCAGTGGTGGCCCTCCATAGAGCCTGAGGCTCTAATTGGTTTAAAAAAAACGGGTGGGCTTGGGGCACAGAGCACTGCGTCCTGAGCCCACCCACTTGTGTCACAATAGCGACTTAATATTCTCTATTGTCTTTCTAATTCTCCTCCTGGCCAATCAGGAAGCAGTTCCTGAAACCCGATTGGCTAGGGAGTCTCAGGATTCCCGGCCAATCGGGTCTCAGTCAGGACCCACTTCCTGTTCGGCCTGGAGGAGTAGCAATGTCACCGGAGGGAGGAGCTGCAGCCCGGATCCATGTCTGCTTGATTGGGGGGGGTCGCCGCATTCCCATCCGTCTCCCGTGGGGGGGGGTTGGCGTTGGTTTGCCGCCCCCTCCAAATATTGAGCACCAGCCGCCACTAGAGATCAGGAATATGAAATGTTGGGTTTACATACTCTTTAAGCTGCAGAGAAATGATTTACAAATCAGTTCTCAATCAAAGTGAATGAAGACCGACATTGGTGACCACAATGCAGAGCTGCTAAAGCTCAGATGACCTAATGCTGGCCTTACACCAGTAGAATTTCTTTCAAACATTCACATGAGAAAGTATAAAAATTTCTTGATCGCCCATTTGATGGTGCCTTTGTGGACTCAACTAATTTAAAATGAATTTTCATTTGCGTACCACCCTCATTCCAACCTGTGGCCCTTTGGTATATGAGGTGCGGCTTTTGAACCTTAGCAGTCTGTACTGGGAACATTAATTAGGGTAATAGCATTGATCTCCATCCAGTTTTGTATTGTCTTCTATAGCATATCCCCAGCCAAAAAATGCATCCTGTCCACACTCTCTGACCCTCATTTCCTCTACTAGGTCTGCAGTTTGACAGTCCTCTCAAGCATTACATATATTAAACATTATGGGTGGCCCTTAGATGATGTCAGGGGCCGCATCTGAGGCACCCTTTAGCTGATAAGTTGACAACCACCGGCATACCACTTTAATGTCTCAATTTTCATAGAACGCACATTCTACTTTCAGAATAACTTTGTGCATGCAAATAAGATTAGTTATGATTTTCCTCTACAGGGAGCAAATTCAATGATTCATAATTTCATTGTTCCCATTAGATTCGATAAAAAATGTCCATTCTTGTCCTTCGATTTCTTTGTTTTGTTTGCTCTGGTTGAAAGCAGTTGTTGAGTTGCTCCCTTTAACTCTTAGATAGTTGAATAGGCATTCTAAAAACAACATCTTACTAACAGTGGCGGCAGGTGACGTTTTTGGATGGGGGGGCCCCAGGCCCCGCTCTTACTTTGGACCCCTCCTACTTCTAATAAGCCCCGCCCCTTATAGAATCCACCCACTCTGTCCCCTGTATTCCACATATTGTGTCAGGAGTACACAGCTCAGCATCACAGGACACAGTATACAGCTCAGCATCACAGGACACAGTATACAGCTCAGCAACACAGGACACAGTATACAGCTCAGCATCACAGGATACAGTATACAGTCCCAGCATCACAGGACACAGTATACAGCTCAGCATCACAGGGCACAGTATACAGCTCTGCATCACAGGGTACAGTATACAGATCTGCATCACAGGGCACAGTTACCTAGCCAGTGACACAGGTAGGGGCAGTTATGTAGCCAGTAACACAAGCGGTGGCAGTTATGTAGCCAGTGACACAGGTGGGGGCAGTTTGCAGCCAGTGACACAGGTGGGGCAGTTTGCAGCCAGTGACACAGGTGGGGTACACTGCAGAGATCCCCCCCCCCCGCACTTACCCCATCCAGCAGGCAGGATTGTTGCAGAGATTCGGCATGCGGAGAGCGCGCTGTCCCCCCTCGTTGGTACCCGGGCGGTCATGGTCTCTGTGGGAGCAGAAGTCACCTCCGTTGTCACAGTGACCCGCCCCAGCCACCGCATCCAATCACACTGAGCGGAGGCACTGGCACTGCTCCCTAACCATAAGTGACAGGGACACCAAACTTTGGGAGCACCAAGAGGGGAGCCAGAACTACAACATATCAAATTTTGGGGTCAGCCAGCTTGCCTAGGTAATCTACCATGTCATAGTACTGGGTCCCCTTAACGTGCTCCCAAGTTTGGTGTCCCTGTCACTTATGGTTCGAGCGCAGTGCCTTGTCAAGCTGACCAAGATTTCCCATAGACGCCAAAGTTAAATGTTAAAGACTGGGAGCAGTGCCATGCCAAACTGACCAAGATTTCCCATAGACACCAAAGTTAAATGTTAAAAACCGGGAGCAGTGCTATGTCAAGCTGACCAAGATTTCCCATAGATGCCAATGTTACATGTTAAAAACCGGGAGCAGTGCCGTGTCAAGCTGACCAAGATTTCCCATAGATGCCAATGTTAAAAACCGGGAGCAATGCCGTGTCAAGCTGACCAAGATTTCCCATAGAGCTAGTGTATTTACATGCATTGAGAAGTGAAAAAAAGGTATTGCTTCACTTTAAGTATATTTTCATTTTACATACATGCTCTGGTCCCATTGTGTACTTAAAAGTGAGGTATGCCTGTACTTTAATCTCCTCTCCACTTGTTGTCCGTTGCCTCGTCAGAATACCATAAATTCCATCCGCCATCTACAAAGTCGCTTGTGTTTGGATAGGATAAAAATACCTCTCTTTTATTTATCGCTGTGTAAAGTGTTACAAGCTAGACCCTCTTCAGCTCCTGGAGTGCTTTTATTCCAGATGAACCCCTTTGTGATGGCACGTGTCGCTGGCAGCGATTGAAATGTACACAGTAACCTCAGCAAAACTCTCGGGAAAGAGTGTTGCCATCTTCAAGAACCCGACTGATTGTTTAAGATGAGCTTTGTGACAGCGACCGTCAGCTGCTTCCTTTTTTTTCACCCCCTCAAGTGTATTATTTTCATTCGTTCTTTAATCTGAGGAACCATTATACCTATTAAGGGGCTGACACAGACCGGCTGTGAGCCGCAGCGGGCACCTGTCACTCATCACACAATCAAAGGCTAATGCAGGCTCTGCGAGAAGCTTCCCTCCACTAAAAGTGCAGTTTTATCTCATTAGTTGGAGCTCAGAGCAAAAAGTCAACTGAATTCGGGAAGCATTTGTGTAAAGCAGACCATGCATGAGTCCGTTTTTTTCATTCAACCATCAAAAAAACGGACTCAATTCCCCTATCCACATGGGGGCATCCTCCCTGCTTAGCTAAGACTTGTACATATGGTGCGACGGTCGTACGACAGAACAGTCAAAATCGTATGTTGGCTGTTGTATCTGGCATACTGACATGCACTAAGCGATCGTACGACCAAGCCGAACGTAGTGACGTGTTAGGAGCGTATAAAGAGGAAGTTCAGGTGAATGTGATTTGTGAATTAGGAACGTAGGTTTACACGACCGAGCACTTCCAGGCGTTTCTGACGTCTGAGCATGCGTGTTTTTGCACATACTTGTTGGACCAACTTCTCTGTACACACAATACAACGGTCGTCCGACCGCTTGTTGTACAACCAAAGTTTTCTTGTCTGCTCATCCAACTGCTGTTGTACAACCGTCGCACGTCGGCTGTTCTAATCGTGCGTACTAATAGTCGGATGATCATACAACAATCGGTTGTACGACCGTATTCATACGACTGTCGCACCGTGTGTACGTGACTTTATTGTATTCTGACAGTGGGGAAACTTCCCCACTCCCCAACTATAGCCAGTGACACTGATCAAGGAAAATCCGACATGGTGCTTGTACAGAAATTGATCGGTAACTAGAGTGCCCATGCATGGATTGAAATTAAGTTGGTCCCTACTGAACCGGCCAAATTTCGATCCATGTATGGCTGGTTTAAAGTAGTTGTAGCCCTAAAAAAAACAATGATCTTGTTCATTTAAAGCAGTGGTTCTCAACTCCAGTCCTCGGGACCCACTAACAGGCCAGATTTTAAGTATTACCTTGGGGAGATGCAGACTAGAATGCTGCAATCACTGAGCTGCAAATGATATCACCTGTGATGTATTTCAGTTATCCTGCAAACCTGGCCTATTAGTGGGTCCCGAGGACCGGAGTTGAGAACCACTGATTTAAAGCAGGATATACACCATAGTGCTTGTGTGGTGTCAACTGTCCCTCTCTATGATGTAAAACACCTGACTGATCCTGCCTGTTCCTGTGTCCCCCTTAACCACTTGCCGACCACCCACCACAGTTATACTGCTGCAAGGTGGCTCAGCTGCATCGCCCTACCAGTGAATCCCCTTTTTAATACATGGCAATATTCTGTTGGCTTTGCTTGCTTGCAGCCGCCTGGCATTGCATGCCATTGCTGAGCCTGTCATCTACTAGGACCCCCAGGTCCTTTTCCATCCTAGATTCCCCCCAGAGGGGGATTTGTGACTTTACGGCCACTTTAAGTATGTAGCAAACAACCGCCAAGCAAGGGCTGGCCATGGAAATTGCTCCTATCTCCTGACGATGTTCACTGCCAACGAAACGTGTTGGGTGGGGCTTAATTCCCGCCCACTGGCACAGCTTTCTCTGATTCTGATATTCATACGATCATTTTGCAAGTTCCTGTCATATGGAATAAAGTATACCTTTGGCGTTTTTACGCAATGTCAGCTTCTGTTCTTCTCTGATGTTTATGAGAACCATATGAACATTATAGTGGTGTGCTGATGGTTTAAACCTTATGCGGACCTGATGCCCGAGCGTTTCCCCGATTTCTCCTCTATTTCTGTTCTGGTGATAACCCAAAATTTGGGATATTCTTATTCTTTTAGTGATGACGGTAAAGAGGATACATGGGGAGAGTGGATCTCCCTAATGGTGGCACAGAGAGCAATAAAAGCTTAGAGGTGTTCTAATCCCTCTCCACTATATGGGGCAAAGTGTCTATAAACCCTGCCCACCTGCCTTGCTTCACACAGGAGACGCAGAACACTTTGAAGACACATACACTATATTGTCAAAAGTATTGGGACACCTGCCTTTACACGCACATGAACTAATGGTATCCCAGTCTTAGTCCGTAGAGTTCGATATTGAGTTGGCCCACCCTTTGCAGCTATAACAGCTTCAACTCTTCTGGGAAGGCTGTCCACAAGGTTTAGGAGTGTGTCTATGGGAATGTTTGACCATTCTTTCAGAAGGACAATTATGAGGTCAGACACTGATGTTGGACAAGAAGGCCTTGCTCACAGTCTCTGCTCTAATTCATCCCAAAGGTGTTCTATCGGGTTGAGGTCAGGACTCTGTGCAGACCAGTCAAGCTCCTCCACCCCAAACTCACTCATCTATGTCTTTATGGACCTTGCTTTGTGCAGTGGTGCGCAGTCATGTTGGAATAGGAAGGGGCCATCCCCAAACTGTTCCCACAAAGTTGGGAGCATGAAATTGTCCAAAATGTCTTGGTATGCTGATGCCTTAAGAGTTCCCTTCACTGGAACTAAGGGATCAAGCCCAATCCCTGAACAACAACCCCTCACCATAATCCCCCCTCCACCAAATGATTTGGACCAGTGCACAAAGCAAGGTCTATAAAGACATAGATGAGTGAGTTTGGGGTGGAGGAACTTGACTGGCCTGACCTCAACCCGATAGAACTCCTTTGGGATGAATTAGAGCAGAGACTGCGAGCCAGGCCTTCTCATCCAACATCAGTGCCTGATCTCACAAATGTGCTTCTGGAAGAATCGTCAAACATTCCCATAGACACTCCTAAACCTTGTGGACAGCCTTCCCAGAAGAGTTGAAGGTGTTATAGCTGCAAGAGGTGGGCCAACTCAATATTGAACCCTATGGGTCACTGGTTTGAATCCCAACCAACACACTACCTGCCTGGAGTTTGCATGTTCTCCCTGTGCCTGCGTGGGTTTCCTCTGGGTACTCCGGTTTCCTCCCACACTCCAAAGACATACTGGTAGGTAAATTAGGCCCTAGTATATGTATGAATGTGAATTAGGGACCTTAGATTGTAAGCTCCTTGAGGGTAGGGACTGATGTGAATACACAATATACAGTATATGCGTAATGCGCTGCATAAAGTGACGGCGCTATATAAGTACCTGAAATAAATAAAATACGGACTAAGACTGGGATGCCATTATGTTTACTTGTGTGTAAAGGCAGGTGTCCCAATACTTTTGACAATATGGTGTATATTGGAATGAGAAAACTTAAACTGGAGGTGGTGCCATAAAACTGAGTTTTTACTCAGAGCCATCCGCTATAACACTTCTCACGGTTGTTTGTTTCAATGTTCATTCATAATGAATTGCCGCGACTCTTTACCTCTACACCGGAGATGGCGTTTGACGTATTGTTTAAAATGTTTGTCAGTCAGGAAATCCTGTGAGATTGCTATTTCTGTGGAGATTTTGAATGATTAAGATGTTGTTTGAGTGCGTTGTGTTCTCTAATCCCCCCCAAGCCCCGGGAATTGCGCCTGACACTGAACATATTAATAAAACATACGTAGCATATGGTAGGGACATATGCATCGTCTGCAGTGCCTGAGCAAGCCGCATTGCCACATCACACGAGCCAGTTGCATATGGCCGGGGCAGCTGTGCCTCCAAAAAGACATCCAACGCTACGATGGTCCTGAACGTTTCAAAATGTTCTCTTAAAGGGGGGGAACGCACATACAGTATTTGCAGCAAGAACTCATTCCATATTATATTTTATTGTATGTGATTTTTTTGCTTGCTTGATCTTATTTGCATTTAGCTTCTTTGCTGAATGACTACTGTGAGAAAACCACTTACAAGACAAGCCACCTATTGTGCTGTTTTCTGCGTAAGTCTGTCCATAGATTTTGAGATATGATAAAATGCAAGGAATCATTCACACCATGACATGCATTGTAATGTGCACCATGACCCACATTATAAAATATCTTAACTACTTCCCACCCAGGCCAAATCTGACATTTCTCTCCTACATAAAAGAATCTTTTTTTTTTTTTGCTAGACAATCACTCAGAACCTCCAAACATTATATACACTATATTACCAAAAGTATTGGGACACCTGCCTTTACACACTAATGAACTGTAATGGCATTCCAGTCTTAAGCCCCGTACACACGGGACGACGATCACATACAACAGGTCATACTAACGACCATTGTATGCGATATCGGTCGTTTATATACGCGATTTGAACAGTCGAACATACAACGGTCGTACAAGGGAGTTGTATGAGCAGACTAGAAAACTTGGTCGTACCAACAAGCGCTCATACGACCGTTGTATCGTGTGTACAGAGCAGTTGGTACAACAAAGTTGTATTGTGCAAAACACGCATGCTCAGAAGTCAGGAATGGCTGGATGCTAATTACATGCACCTGAACGTTCTTTCTGTGCTCGTACGATCGTGTAGTGCAGTCAGTATGCAAGTTACATTATGCAACATATGATTTGCGACGATCGTCGAACCGTGTGTACGGGGCTTTAGTCCATAGGGTTCAATATTGAGTTGGCCCACCCTTTGCAGCTATAACAGCTTCAACTCTTCTGGGAAGGCTGTCCACAAGGTTTAGGAGTGTGTCTATGGCAGTGGTTCTTAACTCCAGTCCTCGGGACCCACCAACAGGCCAGATTTTAAGTATTACCTTAGGGAGATGCTGACTAGAATACTGCAATCACTGAGCAGCAAATTATATCACCTGTGATGCATTTCAGTTATCCTGCAAACCTGGCCTGTTAGTGGGTCCCAGGGACAGGAGTTGAGAACCACTGGTCTATGGGAATGTTTGACCAGAAGCGCATTTGTGAGGTCAGGCACTGGTGTTGGACCTGGCTCACAGTCTCCGCTCAAAAGACTAAAATACGACTAAAACTAAAACAATTCAGATGACTGAAATACAACTAAAACTAAAATAGCGTTTTAGTCAAAAGACTATTACTAAAACTAAATCAAAATTTGATGTCAAAATAAACACTGGCTATAACGTTTGTGCAAACCAATCAATATACACGTATTGTAGCAGAATACATATCGGCCTAAATTGATGAAGAAATTCGATTTTTTTACATTTTTTTATTGGATATACTTTATAGCAGAAAGGAAAAAATATTGTTGTTTTTTTTTTAAATTGTCGCTCTTTTTGTTTATAGCGCAAAAAATAAAAAACGCAGAGGTGATCAAATACCACCAAAAGAAAGCTCTATTTGTGGGGGGAAAAAAGGATAAAACATTTTATTTGGGTACAACGTTGCACGACCGCGCAATTGTCAGTTAAAGTAATCCAGGGTCGTATAGCAAAAAATGGCCTGGTCATAAAGGGGGGTAAATCTCCAGGAGCTGAAGTGGATAAGTATTCATAGATTGTTCTCGGCAGTCTGCGCTCTCCATGGCTGGACAATTAATGAGGACAGCTCTGCTCTAATAGCAAATGAATAGAAGGTATAAATAACGGCGTCTCGGCAGACTCTGGTGATGGGTTTGTGGCTCCCAGGAGTTGGTATAACTCAGCCGACCAGCTGTCTCCAGGAGATGGGCGCAGAGTCACCCAACAGCTGTGAGTAAGGCACTGCCAAGGCGGCCACACTGCAAGCAGAGGAGAATCTGCACTACCAATCCTGTGTGACTGATTGCTGCAATTTCATCCAATTAAACGTATTCACATGCAAATTCCCCCCTTGGATAAGTGTTCAGGACTGGAATAGAGACTTCCCGAAATTCGAGTGGCTAACCAGTTTTTTAACTGCTTATATAAATGTATTGCTTATATAGATTTATTCATCAATAGCCACAAAGCATATAAATCCATTTTTGTGCACCAAATGCCTTTGCAAACCCAGATATTATCTTATAAAATTAGAAGTGACCTCATCACTGTGCTGAACATAGCCTGTGCAGATAAAAACTAAATTTCGCCCGTGGGACTTTAAATGAGGTGATCATAAGGTCAACATGCGTAAAAAGAATAAGCAAATGTATTTGTTTGTTAATGGGCATTAGCATAAAATCATACATGGACATCAAATCTGTTCACAATAGCATAATGTAAATGCATGCAACTAAAAACATATAAATGTTAAAACAATAATGATGATACAGGATGATAATGCATCTGTATTCTCGACGTGTATCGTGAGCTCTGCTCGCTTCCTCAGGAGTGGATGCAGGGTATCTACAACACAGATTATAATTAGGATATAACACACAGTAAGTGGTTGTGATTGGACAGAAAGCTGGTCTTAACGCGGGCTTTTAAAGGGAGTGAGAGGACGCCATTCCTCACACCACGCCACCACGGACACGACGGGGCTCTCTTCATATGATTGTCTGACATCCACAACGGCTGTCCATAACCGACGGTCGTCGTTTCCATCACGCCGTGCCACTTACGAGGGCCTGATTTGGGGAGTCCAGTGGGGCGCTGGGTGGTCATCTGTCCATCCACTGGGTCCATCATCTTGGGGTTGGTCACCTTTCACGGTGGCCTTTTATCCACGGGGTTGGCACCGTCCCTGACGGGGGTGGAGCATGGCTTAACAAGTGTTTGTCTTGTCTCGTATATATGAATGCCTCTGTAGAAGGGATTGGCATATCCTGAAACATGTCGGGCTACTTGACAAGAATTGCTTAAATTACAAGAAAATCCATCTCTGTTGCAAACCCTGTTTTGTCTGGCTACATATGCTATATGGTTGTAAAACAACAAATTTTAATATATTCTTTGTATTCTGAGATTTGTAATAAAATGGTATTTTTTATACAAATGGTTGAACCTATTATCTGTGCCCTGAAAATCCCAACAGTCTAAGGGGAATTTTTGTCTCTACTTGGACAGAAATCAGGGGGCCTTTACAGAGAACCCCGTACTTATACATGGGTCAGTAGACACCAAGAATTGACCCCCATCAAGCGGCAGCGTAGAGCATCCTGTCCGGGAGCTGAAGGGGCGAAGTCGGCAACACCCACCCGGAGACCAGGCAGAGGACAAGCATGACGAGGAGATAGGAAGATATAGCAGTCATATACATATATACTTTATCTATGCAACAATGATCAATGGATCTAGATGCATTATATACTATATACATATATACTCTCTTACCGCTATAAATCACTGATGAACTATGGGGGTCATCCAGGGACACATCCTCTACAATCTACTCGTCATGCTTGTCCTCTGCCTAGTCTCCGGGTGGGTGTTGCCGACTTCGCACCTTCAGCTCCCGGACTGGATACTCTCCGCTGCCACCTGTTGGGGGTCAATTCTTGGTGTCTACTGACCCATGTGTAAGTACAGGGTTCCTGTGTAGACCCCCTGCTTTCTGTCCAAACACAACCACTTATTGTGTGTTATATTCTAATTATAATCTATGTTATAGATACCCTGCATCCACTCCTGAGGAAGCGAGCAGAGCTTGCGAAATGCATCAAGAATACAGATGCATTGTATACTCTTATCATCCTGTATCATCATTATTGTTTTAACATATACATGTTTTTGGTTGCAAGCATTTACATTATGCTATCGTGAACAGATTTGATGTCCATGTCTGTTTTTATGCTAATGTCCATTAACAAACAAATAAATTTGCTTATTCTTTTTACACATGTTGACCTTATGATCACCTTATTTAAAGTCCCACAGGCATGGGTGTCCGCAGAGCTTTTTCCAGGGGGGGGCATAATTTCAAGGTCATCCATGCTCTGCTCCTTTTTGACAATGTCATAATTACATTATCACGGTCAGAGACTGCAGACGTAGTACAGGAGATGGTCAGAGACTGCAGACATGATCCAGGATATGGTCAGAGACTGCAGACGTGATACAGGAGATGGTCAGGGACGGCAGACATGATCCAGGAGATGGTCAGAGACTGCGGACGTGATACAGGAGACAGTCAGAGACTGCGGACATGATACTGGAGACGGTCAGAAACTGCAGACATGGTACAGGAGACAGTCAGACACTGCAGACATGGTACAGGAGATGGTCAGAGACTGCGGACATAGTACAGGAGATGGTCAGAGACTGCAAACATTGTACAGGATACGGTCAGAGACTGCGGACATGGAACAGGAGACAGTCAGAGACTGCATACATAGCACAGGAGACAGTCAGAGACTGCAGACATAGCACAGGAGACAGTCAGAGACTGCGGACATGGTACAGGAAACGGTCAGAGACTGCATACATGGCCCAAGAGACTGTCAGAAACTGCATACATGGCTCAAGAGGATAAGGAACTAGTGGGGAACCCCTGATCTGATCCCTGATTCCGGGGGGGGGCAATTGCCCCCCCTTGCCCCTACCTGCGGATGCCCATGCCCACAGGCGAAAATTTTGTTTTTATCGTATGATTTATGGGGATGGAGGTTTGTCATAACAGAGGCAGCAATCAGACCATTCCCTTTTTTATAGCCTGTGCAGAGAGTAGAGCTGTGGGGGGGACCAAGCAGGCCCCACCCACTACAGGCTGCCTGCAGAAAACTACAGGAGGGGCGGAGACAAGACCAGTCACTCTGCACAAGGAGAGAGAGCAGCAGTGAGTGGTCTTTATTACAAGAAGCTCCTTCACAAGTGCAGATGTGCCAAAGGGATTTTGGGACCCAAAGCTCTGCAGCACATCTGCACATACACAAATTCCAGGAGGGGGGCCCAGACGGCATTCTCGCCTAGGCAAAAATTGCGGAAATGTGCTTTGCAGCACAATAAATGCAGATCCACTTTAACCACTTGCCGACCGCCGATCGGAGATTGACGGCGGCAAAGTGGCTCTGTAACGCAAAACGCCGTCATACGACGGCGGCTGTGTTACAGAGATACTGTGAGCGCGCGCCGCCGGAGGCGCGCGCGCGCGCTCACTGTGTTCGGGGGGGGCCAGGGAGCGGGTGCGGCGGCTTCGATTGCCGCCGGCCACCCGCGATGCCCCCCCCCGGAGCGAATGAGCGGAGGTCCGTGTATGTAAACACGGACCTCCGCTCTGTGTGAGGGGGAAGGGAAGTGATCACAGCCTTCCTGTACATGAAGGCTGTGACCACTTCCTTTCCCCAGCTAGGCAAGTCCCCCTACAGTAAGAACACGCCCAGGGAACACAGTTAACCCTTAGAGCGCCCCCTGCAGGTTAACCCCTTCACTGCCAATGGCATTTACACAGTAATCAGTGCATTTT
>BLSH010367321.1:81730-99258 GCA_018402905.1 Glandirana rugosa
TTGGTAGACTGACGATGTAGACGTTTTGAAGTACAAGACAATGTTTTTGTTGTCTGAATGACCGGTCTAGCGGTCTACTTTTATTTATTTCCTTTCTTTCGGATTTTTTCTTTTGGTTACGTCAGTGGTGTAGATTCTTAAACTTTAGACGTTATATTATTTACGAAAGAAAACCCAAATAATGAAGAAATTTCTCAAGACCTCCCTCCCCTTCGTCTATTCGCCTCCAAGGTGAAAACCCACCTTGAGGTGAAATTGGTGAATTCCTGGCCTTCCTAAAGGTCGAAATCCTGGCCTCGGGAAAAACGCTAAGCCGCGACGCAGCGCACGACCGCGCAATTGTCAGTTAAAGCGACGCAGCGCCGAATCGCAAAAAGGGCTCCGGTCCTAAAGCTGGAAATCCTTCCGGTCCTTAAGTGGTTAAAGTGGAGTTCCACCCAAAAGTGGAACCTCCGCTTATCTGCTTCCCCTCCCTCCAGAACTCTTTAAAGAAGTAATAAACCCAAAAGAAAGCATTTATTATATTGCAGATTTCAAATTCTTAGATGTGGTGACTGCATTGGTTTTCTTTTTTAGGCTTTCTTTCCTTTATTTATTTTCATCTGGCGATCTGGCCAGTAAGTCTGTTGTTTTTGTAACAGAACATGAAGTTTTGCAGATGTAGCAGTCAGATGGTTGAGACAAACCATTTACCACTGGCAGAGGTGCTTAAAATGATCAGCTTTTATTCATTCATGTCAAACCTTTATCTCAAAAGACAAAAACAGTTCCCGTAACTGCTGTGTGAGTTTGGCTTCAATTTGTTAGTGTATCTAAATCTGCTAGTACATCTAGCATTAACGTTGATCCAGGGAATATCCAATTGCCTCCTGGGGGATCAGAAATAAAAAATTTTCCCCCACTGGAGAAAATTGGATCATGCTTTGTTGGGGGTTTTGCTGGATCAACTGTGGGCATAGGATTGTGTATATAGGATTGTATTGTTTTTTTTCCCTTTTATTGGTTGAACTAGACGGACTTGTGTCTTTTTCAACCTGACTACCTATGTAAATCTAACATTCACCTCGCCCCCAGACTGACAATGCTGCTGTCCAAAGCTGCTCCCTGTGCTCCTTCATCCAGAGTGGGGGCACTTTAACCACTTAAGGACCGCCCACCACAAATATACTGCGTCAAGGCGGCCCTATTGAGCAAAACGATGTACCACTACATCCTTCTGTGCATGAGACACTGCGGGCACACGCAATGCATGGGTCCGGGGGCCGCGATGTGTGCTAGCCACCCACGATCTCTACACAGAGAGGCAGAACGGGGATCTGTGAGTTTAAACAAATAAGATCCCCGTTCTGACAGGAGAGTAGAGAGAGATTGTCTTTTCCTAGTGATCAGGAACGGCGATCTATGTGTACTCACAGTCAGTCCATCCCCCCACAGTTAGAAAGCACCTCCCTAGGACACACTTAGCCCTTTGATCGCCCCCTAGTGTTAACCCCTTCCCTTTCAGTGTGATTTATACAGTAATGTGCGCATTTTTATAGCACTAATCACTGTAATAGTGTCATTAGTCCCAAAAAAGTGTCAAAAGGGTCCGATCTGTCCGCCGCAATATAAAAATTTGCTGATCACAGCCATTACTAGTAAAAAAAAAAAAAAAATTCCTCTATCTATAGTGTGTAGACGCGACAACTTTTTTTTTTACTTTTGGATATTTATTATAGCAAAAAGTAAAAAATATTGTTTTGTTTTGTTTTCAAAATTGTCGCTTTTTTTTTGTTTATTGCGCAAAAAATAAAAACTACAGAGGTGATCAAATACCACCAAAAGAAAGCTCTATTTGTGGGAAAAAGGGACATCAATTTTATTTGGGCACAATTGGCAGTTAAAATAACGCAGTGCCGTATCGCAAAAAATGGCCTGGTCATCAAGGGGGTAAATCTTCTGGGGCTGAAGTGGATAATACAGTAGGTGTGTTACTGGCCAGATCACCAGGTGAAAACAGAAGGGGAAAAAGCCCAAAAAAAAAGAAAACGAATGCAGTCACCACATCTAATGCATGTTAAGCTGCAATATGCAGGGATTTAAACCCTTCCCTACGTTATATAAAACTTTCCTATACATACAACACACAGGACACATCAACTGGGTTATTTTACAGGCATTTCTTTGTTAAGGTTTTTTTTTTAAGCCGCAAAGTCACTTAAAACTACAAAGTAAGAACATAGAACTCTCATGATTGTCTGATTGGTGTAACTAATTCATGATTGCACAATGCAGTTATATAATATAAATCCTTGTATTCAAGTCAGCTGGTAAAGAAACTAATATGCGGCGCTCTATGAGATGGATCCAAAGAATGTAAGCAGTCAGTTGGGACCAAAGAAAAAAAAAAGTCAGCTGGTAGTTCATCTAACGGCAGCTAGGTGGCACTGCCCCCCACATGGAAATTACAGCAATCATGTCTTTGCTGTACTGAGAACAATATCTGAACTTTCATTGCTGACCTCCATCTAGGATGTTGCTTGCCTGGCTGCCTCTGGATTCAATTTTTGGCCATAACCCTTTATAGGAGTCACTTTGGATTAAAAACTGAGCAGTCAGTGATAATGTAACTCCCATGCATGCCCACCAGAGCTATGCCACACAGCTCCAGTGTACCAAGAACATTCACTGCACATGCGCCACAGGCCCTGAACACACTGTACCCTGTATCAATAAAATCACGTTTTAAAATATAATAGTTTTCAGTTCTTATGCTTCGAGAGCTGTTTTTGGAGACCAAGGATAGTATAAACCAGGGGTAATGAACTGAGATTCAAGGTCCAAATCTCAAGTTTGTGCTATGAGATTGTAGTAGAAAGATTGTAGTCATTGTATGTCTATGTATGTCTATTGAATATATATCAGATGTCCCCATCAGAGTACCCTTTTACATCGGGTGCCCCATCAGAGTACCCTTTTACATCAGGTGCTCCATCAGAGTGCTCCTTTACTTCATGTGCCCCTATCAGAGTGCCCTCTTACATCAGTTGCACCATCAGAGTGCCCTCTTACATCAGGTGCCCCATCAGAGTGCCTCTTTATATCAGGTGCCCCATCAAAGTGCCCTCTTACATCAGGTGCCCCATCAAAGTGCCCTCTTACATCAGGTGCCCCATCAGAGTGCCTCTTTATATCAGGTGTCCCCATCAGAGTGCCCTCTTACATCAGGTGCCCCATCAGTGTCCCTTTACATCAGGTGTCCCATCAGAGTGCCCTCTTACATCAGGTGTCCCATCAGTGTCCCTTTACATCAGGTGCCCCATAAGAGTGCCCGCTTACATCAGATGCCCCATCAGTGTCCCTTTACATCAGGTGCGCCATCAGAGTGCCCTCTTACATCAGGTGCCCCATCAGAGTATCCCTTCACATCAGGTGCCCCATCAGAGTGCCCTCTTACGTCAGGTGCCCTCTTACATCAGGTGCACCATCAGAGTGCCCTCTTACATCAAGGGCACTATCAGAATGCCCTCTTACATCAGGTGCCCCACCAGAGTGCCCCTTTACATCAGGGGCCCCATCAGAGTGCCCTCTTATATCAGGTGCCCTCTTACATCAGGTCCCTATCAGAGTGCCCTTTTACATCAGGTGCCCCATCAGAATGCCCCCTTACATCAGGTGCCCCATCAGAGTACCCTCTTATATCGGGTGTCCCCTTACATCAGGTGCCCTATCAGAGTGCCCTTTTACATCAAGTGCCCCACCAGAATGCCCCCTTACATCAGGTGCCCCATCAGAGTGCCCCTTTACATCAGGTGCCCCATCAGAGTGCCATCTTGCATCAGGTGCCCCCATAAGAGTTCCCCCTTACATCAGGTGCCACATCAAAGTGCTCTATTACATCAGGTGCCCCATCAGAGTGCCCCTTTACATCAGTTGCCCCCATCAAAGTACCCTCTTACATCAGGTGCCCTCATTAGAGTAACCCCTTACATCAGGTGCCCCCATCAGAGTGCCCTTAAAAGACATTGAGTCGTGCTTTTACCATCAACCCCTTCCCCCACTTGCTACCCCTTTAGCTGCAGAGGCAGAGGCTGGGGGTGTGCAAAGGTCACTATGCAAAGCAAGAATTATACCCCATTAAATTTGTCGAGTGTAGCGACCATTGAACATGACCCATTCAAGTGAATAGGGCTGCTCTGCAAGCACCACACAACTGCATGCAGTGCACGTGGTTGAGGCTCACTAGCGCAGGGATAAGGGGTTAAAGCACATCGCCTCCCCACTGCTTGTCAAATTCTCTCTAAAGACACTACTAGTGTCAATGAGCCCTTAGGGATTCCTCATTCGCTAGGAGGCTAAATGAGTTCATCTTAGTAGTCTATGCATATATATATATATATATATATATATATATGTACAGTATATATTTGTTCAGTGCAGTTCCATTGATCAGCTCACTGGGCAGTGTGGGCACCATGGCTGGTACATATGGAAGTCTTTTTCATAAAACGTTCTCAACCATTCCCATCCACATATTCTATTTGTACCCATATAGTAGGGTCAAAACAGACAGGAGGTAAATAACCTCCCATTATGTCTTTGGAGTGTGGGAGGAAACCAGAGTATCTGGAGAAAACCCATACAAGCACAGGGAGAACATGCAAACTTGATGCAGATAGTGTCCTGTCTGAGATTTGAACCGAGGCCCCAGTGTTGCATTATATAGATGACCACTAGAGGGAGTATTTACATTGTTCCTATTACAGGACAGCGAGCAAAATATAAAAATCAATTCACAAATTGTGCGAAAGCTGCTGCATATAGGACTCTCACCAGTCAAGACGGTGATGGACACTTGGCTGATGAGTCCTTCTTTAACCACTTCAGCCCCGGAAGGTTTTACCCCCTTCCTGATCGGGCCCTTTTTTGTTATACGGCAATGCGTAAATTTAGCTGACAATTGCGCAGTCGTGCGACACTGTACCCAAATAACATTGATGTCCTTTTATTCCCACAAATAGAGCTTTCTTTTGGTGGCATTTGATCACCTCTGCGTGTTTTAATTTTTGCGCTATAAACAACAACAAAAAAAACTATATTTTTTACTTTCTGCTATAATAAACATCCAATAAAAAAATGTAAAAAATCTAATTTCTTCATCAATTTAGGTCAATGTGTATTCTGCTACATATTTTTGCTAAAAATAAATCCCAATAAGCGTATATTGATTGGTTTGCACAAAAGTTATAGCGTCTACAAACTATGAGATAGAATTATGTACTTTTTTTTTTTTTTATTGTTTTTACTGGTAATGGCGGCAATCAGTGATTTCTGCGGGACTATGACATTGGGGCGGGCAAATCTGACACTAAGTGACACTTTTTAGGGACCAGTGACACCAATACAGTGATCAGTGCTAAGAAAAATTCACAGTCACTGTATAAATGACACTGGCAGGGAAGGGATTAATATCAGTGGCGATCAAAGGGTTAAGTGTGCTCCTAGTCAATGCTGTGACTGGAGGAAAACATAGATCCGTGTTTCTGCTTAGCAAAAACACTAGATCTCCATTTTCCTCCCAGAATGTCAGTCTGCCTTGTTTGCATAGGCAAACCACCATTCTGCCTCTCCTGTGAACGATGGTGGGTGGCCGGCAGCCATCATGGCGCCTAGACGTGCTGATTGGCTTCTGATGTATCCAATCACAGTGGGTCGCCGCCGGCGCGTGCCCGCCCCAGACCTTGTGCAGGAAATCAGGTACAGGTACATGATTTCACCCAGCCGGCCGCCCTGCCGCAGTATATATGCGGAAGATGGTCTGGAAGCAATTAATTAAAAATAGTTATACATTGTGACAGGATATTACATCATAAACAATGTAGTTCCACAAGGAGGAACAGACATTAAAGTATAATTATAAAAAAAACCCTTTTCTCCCTGCCTGTCTGTGCTTGTGTACACTGAACCGCGCATGCACAGCTAAGCATACATTTACAGCACAGACAATGTGACTCCTATGCACATGTGCAGGAGTGATGTCATTCTGGCCTGGCCAACCAAGTGGCCAAAGCATCGGGAGTGCTGACAGCACAGCTCTGGCGGGGCTCATTAGCCAGGAAAATCTGCCATAATATGCTTATTTTCTGTACATACTAGCACATTATGGTTAAAAACTTCATAGGGTCCAAATTACATTTTTTTCTGCAGAGGTTTAATTCCCCATCAAACATGCATGATCTTAACACTACCACCACCTAGTGGCAGACCTTTAAAACATAGATTACACATGAAAATGGTTGTTGCACCTATCCTTGTATAAACAGCACGCTAACAGAAATTATATTTGGGGAAAGTGCTGCAAAATGGGCTGAAAATTTGCACAAACTGAAATATACTACAGGCCCCCATTAAATCTGAGGCTTTTTTTTTGGGCAAGTGGAATCAGTTAGCATTTCCTGGGTTTTTATTGTAGCTCTGCTTAGTATAAATTGCTTCTTTAGTAATTTGCTCAGCGCTTAACACATATTGGTTACTTATGGAGCCGCAGGCTAATGAACTTAGTTTGTATTAAGTGTGCTGCCTACTGAAGAACATGTTCTCATTACCGTTCAAGGACAGCGTTTGGTATTCCGGAGAACGTGCATATGCAGATTTATAGAGCATTCCGGGCATGGCGGCTCCTCTCCAGCTTCTTACGCCGAGTCCAAGCAAACAGAGCAGGACCACTTAACTACAACTCGAAATGTAAATGCTTATTTAATGCGATGTTACCTTTCATTATATTTTGCTTATTCAGTAAGTAAGTGGAAAGACATAAATATAGGATATGCAGCTTGCAGTTACCCCAGAACAACCTGTCATAGTTCAGTTCTTAAAGAGACCCTGTCACCAAAGCACAGAAAAAATCTGGTATTTTAGATGCTTACTTGCAGCAATTTTCTGTTCTATAAACTTTAATATGTCTTTGAACATGTAAACAAGAAATATGACACAAATATAGTAATGTTGCATATAATGGGGTACCATCATCCTTAAATTATTGGTGCTTGAAGATGGAAGTCTGGGGCTGCCCTAACAATGCCCCTGGCAGAAAATGGAAAATTGACTATCTCGGTACCCAAGGATTTGACTGTGGTTTTAGTATAAAAATAACAGTTTATTGGTTCAAAAGATAGTAAACTGTCCCCAATGGATAGTGGGGATGCCGGGTATTGTAGATCTCAATAGGTAATCCTCTACATGTTTTGCGGTGAAAACCACTTCTTCAGGAAGAATTAATTATTATCTACAAAATGACAATAGCAATCTTATATGAAATAGGCCATAGCATTAAATATGAGAACATAAAAAACAATACAGCAAAAAAACCCAACACAACAAGTAGGTAATGCTAATATGAATTGCTGGCTACTCTGGGTAAGTGATGCAAGGACCTAAAATCCCCAATCTATTTGTTGTGCTGTTTTTTTCTGTTGTATTGTTTTTTATATTCTCATATTTCATGTTGTGGCCTATTTCATATAAGACTACTATTGTCATTTTGTAGATAATAATTCCTCCTGAAGAAGCGGCCTTTGACATGAAACATGTAGAGGATTACACATTGAGATCTACGATACCCGTCATCCCTACTATCCATTGGGGACAGTTTACCATCTTTTGAAGCAATAAGCAATAATACATGGCTGTAACTATTGATTTTATTCACCCCTTTCTTTGATTATGTATCATGTCTTTTAAAATGTATTTTGTATGAATAAATTGTTATTTTATACATTTTCCATTTTCTACCAGGGGCATTGTTGGAGCAGCGCTTCCCTCTTCAACCACCAATGTCTTTGAATATACTAAAAAAAATTGACTACTGCATGAGAGTCAATTCCCTAGTACTGCTCCCTCTCTCCTACCATGTCATACTTCTCTCTGTGTCTAGAAGTGTTTAATTACTATCTGTGCTGGTCCAGCTCCTCCACCCCTCCCTTCTTCTCTTTGCATAATCTTTTATATAGCTGCTGGGATAAACGTGAAAGGGAATACTATAGAGCACTGATTCTCAACCACCAGGCTGTGGCCTATTGCCGTGCTGCAACCTCTTCTCTCCTGGGCTCCAGCTCCAGATCCTGCAACCTCTCATAGTGCCTCCTATAGTGCCCCCAACCTTTCATAATGACCTACAGTGCTCCAAGGCCCCCTGAGAGCCACCCTCAGCCTCTACAGTGCCCCAAACCTTCAATAATGTTCTACATTGCTCTAAAGTGCCCCCAACCTTCTATAATGCTCTTCAGTGCTCTCAAGTCCCCTATATAGCTTCCATTATGGCCTACAATACTGCCAGGCCCCCTAAAGAGCCCTCAGCCTTCACAGTGACTCCAACCTTCCATAATGGCCTACAAAGCTCCCAGGTCCCCTGAGAGCCCTCAGCCTCCACAGTGCCCCCAACCTTCAATAATGCTCTACAGTGCTCCCATGCTTCCTGAGAGCCCTCAGCCTCCGCCGGGCCCCCAACCTTCCATAATGGTCTACAATGCTCCCTGGCTCCCTAAAGAGCCCTCAGCCTCCACAGTGCCCCCAGACATTCCACAATGGTCTACAGTGCTCACAAGTCCCCTAAAGAGCCTTCATCCTCCACAGCACTCCCAACCTTCCATAATGGTCTACAGTACTCCCAGGCCCCCTAAAGAGCCCTCAGCTTCCACAATGCCCCCAACCTTCCATATTGGCCTACAATGCTCCAAGGCCCCCTGAGAGCCCTCAGCCTCCACAGTGCCGTAACCTTCCATAGTGGTCTACACTGCTCTTAAGACCCCTAAAGAGCCCTCAACCTCTGTAGCACCCCCAAGCTTCTAATATGTCCTACATTACTCCCAGGCCCCCTAAAGAGCCCACAGCCTCCACAGTGCCCCCGACCTTCCACCCAGCATTTGCATACCCATACATTTATTGTGTGTGTATATACTTTATACAATACTATTGTGCCATGGAAGGTTTTGGAAGAATATAACGGGCACTGGGCTCAAAAAGGTTGAGAACCATTGCTATAAACTGTCACTTGAGTGCCAGCTCTGAGTATACAGGGGCTGCTGAAATCATCCATGATGGGCATGCCCAGCAGCAGCCTCAGGGCATTCGGATGTCTAAATGCCCTAGGGAGATTTTCATAGGTTAAATGCGTAAAATATGTTAAAGGCACATATAATCTTATGGGACGATTGTTGTTGAAATGAACGGACTTGGCAACAGGGGCCATTACCTGATTCATCTTTACAGTGCTCCCCCACTGTACCTTTTACCATGGAGGATCAAATGAAAACTGTTTCTAGCTGTGAAGAGCATAGGTCCAGTGGCCTAATAATGTCAGCCTCTGGAGCTGGAGATTGGGTTCAAGTCCCAATTCAAGTCCCATCTGGGTTATACCACTTATATTACCCTTGTGTGATTCAAATTGGCAAATGATAATATATTAGCAGCATTAAAGTAATGCTAAACTCTGGTTTAAAAAAGAAAATTCTATTCAAATATGTGTTCTTAACCTAAAAAAAGTTCCTTCTGTTGCAACCAGCCTCCTCCATATCTCCAGCATGGAGAGGGTGGGCTATGTTCATTCTCTATGGTCCCACTGTATGTAGGAACATAGACGCCCTTTCTTCAATGCTCAGGAGATAGACTTTGGGATTTGTAGTGTGCATAGACAGGCTGGTTGATCAACCAGCCTGCCCATAGATGAATTGAATCCATTAAATGAATCTTTGGCCAGCTTTAAAAGATATTAGAGGTATGGGAGCTCATGGGAAACAATACAAGTAGGAAGAAAAGGTAGTGGATGAGTATGTATTTTTTTGGAGAATAAAGATGTCCTTTAGTGTCACTTAAAAGCTGAAGGTAAAAGAAGATCTTAATTGCATACTTACATTTGTCTAGCTTGATCTAGTCTAGGGAGAATCCCACCAGGGTGAACCAGAATAGGACTACATGTTGCAGCAGTTCTTCCCCTGTAAACCCCATGTGGAAGAGAGTGAGAGCTCTGAGCCTTCTCCGTGTATTTAGGTGGCTACCTGTTGTGTTTATCCCACACAAGCTTGATTGATTTGTTGGCCATACGGCAATGTGAATTTAACCTTTCCGGTAAGCAGTGCATCTTGACATTTCCTGTCTGCTGTGGCACTGTTGAATCACTGAAGTTGGACTCACCTTTTTCACTGGATTTATTGTTTTGGAATTTCTCACCTTTGGGACTTTATTAGAGACTTTGTTTCACTTCTGCTATCCTTGAGATATTTGCATATGTTCTTTATTGATGTTATTGCATTTATTTATTTATTTGTTCGTATTTTATTTCAGTTGTGCTGTATGCCCACTGCCACACTGCCCAGGAGGACGTAACTAAGGATTACACAGCCAACGGCCTTGGAAGATATATTGTTATCTTCCCTAGGAGAGCTAACCGGTGGTAGATTCCCCTGGTTATTTTGCTGATTGCATCAGATTTCATTTTGAATCATTACCCCCACAAGTCATGAATTACCGGACAGGTTACTATCCATGGCCAGTTCTATTCTGTGACAATTGTGAACACCCTCTTCTCCGAGATTAATGCAAAATCTGTTTTGGCTGACCGTGTTGTGATCCCCTCCTATAATAAGTCCTTTATATCACATCTGGCAGTGCGGCACTAATTTTCTGTATGTTACATGCAGTCGAGAAAAAATATTTTAAAACTAAAAGAGATACTGTTGTGCCTTCCTGCTTTTTCCGTTGACAAAACCCCTGATGAAGGGCCTTGTTGGACCCAAAACGTGAACGTAGGGCACCGAATTCCTCCTTCGGACAACGGATTGTGATATATCTTGAAGCTGTGCATTACTACTACTCCAGTGGAAGCACTTTGTTTTGGACTGTATGATTTGCTCTTTGATACTTTGATAATTCTACTAATATCTCTATATCAATATATGAACACACTATGCTTTGTACCTGTCCCTCAGATGAGTGATTTAACTAAAATTCTCAATAAATTGTTATATTTTATGGATATTTTAGTGTTGTTGCCTATTACAGTCCCACTCAGGGGGTATCCTGTTGTTCAATATACATTCACAAGGGATGAGGCAACCACCAAATAGGCTTTGCTGACGGTGGAATACTCCATATATATAATATCTCAGCCCCCAGTACATGGTCCACAAGGGTACGATCATTTCATCCCCTGTGGTCACACTTATCTATTTATTTTGTTGTAACACTTTTTAGCACGGCACCTTTTTATATTTTTGCTTACACTACTAGTTGGGTAGAGTGCTTGCTGCTTTTTCCTTTTGCGCATATATTTACCTATTTCGACTTTAGTCTGTGTTTAGATTAATTGGTATTAAAGATTTGCATGTTTTTGATAAATTGATGAAATTGATTTAATTTGCCAGTAGGAAACATCTTCAATGGGGACCAAAAAACTTCTTGTATTGGGGAGACTTTGCAGGGGACTAAAGTTGGCTATAAATTATTCCTTGTTTTCGATCAGCCTTCATGCAGATCAAAAAAATGCAAACGGATTCCTCCATTCACACAAACAAGGTGGGTGGAGGAATCTCCCCAACTGTGCTATTGTATGCTGACAGCAAGGACTCCTCCGCTGTCAGCCAATTGGCTGCAGCTAGTGACTGAATAAAAAATTTCCAACAATCCCATTCGACAAAAGTTAATCATTGGATCGTCTTCTGTTGAGCAGGAACAGCCATAGATGGACCAAAATTTGTCTGATCTTTGCTGAACTGGCCACATTTCTATTGCCAGCTTAAAGGGGAACTTCACTCTCTCAATCAACATTGACTATCTTTAATCCTTATTCTGCTAGCTTTAGTAAATATATAGGAATGTATATCATATTTTTTTTTTTTTTTATGTTTCTTCAGTCATTTCCTGGTTTCTTGTCTAGGCAAATGATGTCATACAGAAAGGGAAAGAGTAAACCGCGCTAAGGTCACAGTATAAAGCAGCAGCTAGAACTAAACAATACCAAATATACCATAAAAAGCTGCGCTAAAAATGAGTGCAAATATAATAAAAAACTCTAATTAGTAGGCAATTGAGTCCATCTAAATTGTAATAACACAGTAGCATCCGGTGAAGACTTCTGACAGATCACCCAGTGTATTCAAACTTCACATGTGTCCACCACCAAGATATTGGGAGGCTTACCAGACCCAACTGGGTAATGTGCATGAAACAAAATCTCCAGGCCACCGCTCCTTAGGGGTAGTAACACCAGGTTCCTCCAGAGTCTTATGTCACCTTTGAATCTTCCCTTAGAATATGGGTGCTTTATCACCTTCCTAGGTATAGAGTGTCCACAACACACTCCTCGTTCCGACAGGCGGATATAGCCGTGGGCACCGACAAAAAGACAAAGGAAGCCCCAATAGTGAAGTACTGATTGCACCAATTTAATAGTAAAAAAGAGGATACTCAAAAGAATACAGCAAATAGTAGCATAAAGACAAGTGAACCGGCCGGCTCCCGTACTCCGGGATTGTAAAAAACACCTCTGGTGACATCAGCGCGTCCTCCCGATGTACGTTTCGTCAAAACTGACGTGAAGTTTGAATACACTGGGTGATCTGTCAGAAGTCTTCACCGGATGCTACTGTGTTATTACAATTTAGATGGACTCAATTGCCTACTAATTAGAGTTTTTTATTATATTTTATGGTATAAATGATGTCATACATTCCTGGAGGTTTCTGAAGGGGAGGACGGGTTTTCTCAGCAAAGCACACCCTCCTGCTTGTATGCCTGTGCTTAGGGAAGATGGATTCTAGGAAGTAAATGCTATGTGACTCATTTGCACTTACTCAAGATTGCCACGGGCAGAAATGTTAGGGGGTATTCTTCAAAGTGATTTCTCAGAAAAATAAAACATGGAGACATGGGTAGATGGGGGAGTTTGCTTTGAATATTAAACATTAATTAAATTGCATTTTTACTTTGTGGTGCTCAGATGCAGTGTAGTTCCGCTTTAAGAGAAAACTGTAACTGCAGATGTACCTATAATTAAGTGCTGCAGTGCTATTTTTTTAACCATAGTTCTACTGTAAACAGTTTTCCTTGTACCTATAAAAATAAAAAGTGCAAGGAGGAA
Source organism: Glandirana rugosa (assembly GCA_018402905.1). NCBI lineage: Eukaryota > Metazoa > Chordata > Amphibia > Anura > Ranidae > Glandirana > Glandirana rugosa. The sequence goes on from BLSH010367321.1 coordinate 94,842, forward strand.
AAAATAACAAAATATTATATAGAGCTATTTATGTGTTTAATTCATTCTCATTTTGTTGTATTGATTTTTACACTTCATATAAAAAAAGTGACAGCTTTCCTTAAAAACAATAAAGATGAGGCGGAACCTCTGCACCGCAGTTCTCTAGAATGATATACAGCTTTCTTCAGGGTTCTAGAAGTAATCATCTTTTTTTACAGTTAGAGATTGTAGATGCTGCAATTACATTCTCAATGTTTGCGGCTTGGTTGAAGCTTTTGTTTTTTGGCACCAATGAATTTACCCCAATCTCACTGATTTATCATGGTATATTTATGGCACATTTATAAAGATGATTTTTCATGAGTTTTCTCCAGGCCTTTTTATTGTGCATATACTGATAATGTAAAGGACCCTGTTGGCATATATGAACCCAATCACTAAAATCTCATATAAGCTTTATTGCAATATTGTAAATTTAAGACCTCATACACACGGGCGTATGCAAAAAAATAATCAAAACGTCGGGCCCGACGTCAGGGAAAAATCTGCGTTTTTTTTCAGCGTTTTGCATCGGCGTTAATGAACGTTAGTAAGCGTCGGTGTCAATAGGCGTTTCTATTAAAAAAAAGTCCTCTGCTATTTTTTAACCTGAAAACGCTGGCGTCAAAAACGCCGGTTAACGTCGGTACTGCATTAGCGAGCGTTTTGCCAGCTTATTGTCAAAAACGGCAAAACGATGCAGCCTCGGAACGAGCTGGTCCCGCGTTCTATATACAGCTCACTAACGCCGATGCCCTCTACAGCTCAAAAATGTTGGTATTTTTATAGGGCTGAGAACTATGAGAGCTGCAAAATTCGCCAAAAAATGTGGCGTCAAAAAACGCCCGTGTGTATGAGGGCTAAAAGTTCTTTTTAATATTTTTAAATTTGCAGCTTTCATTAAAACAATGCCTGGTGATCATCCACCGGACGGGTCCAATGGCCTAATGGATAAGGCATCAGCCTCCAGAGCTAGAGATTGTGGTTTCAAGTCACATCTGGATTGGTGTTACGCTGTTATAACATATAATGTCATATGATCCGAATATACAATGCACACCCAAAGATGAGGCAATATATACTTAGCTTTAGTGTGGCCCCCAGGTGTGTAGCCCATATGGCATGGCTGGTCTGTGCGTCATAACATCACAAAGCTGGAGCTGTAAAAAAAAAGGCATTATGCTCATCTGTTTCTGCAATGTTTACTGTATTCAATAGCTACAGCTGAAGAATCTTCACATTAGAGTTTCTGTCAACTACTTCCCCTTTCATACAGTTGTTTTACCTTTTACTGACCCTGCTATTACTGAGGCTGGCGGAGATGTAGAGGCAGAAGGCATCACAGAGCCCGGCAAGGAGCCAGGAATCCAACATTTTCAGAGGTGATTGGATGTAAGGAGTCTGTTGTCTGCAAAGGAGTGAAGTTTGACGATGAGCAGAATATAGAATTTTCTCTTCCCCAGCTGATGTGAAGACATCTACACTAATTCTGATGCAAATGAAGCAGAGAGCAAAAGAAAAACGCAGAGGAGATGCCTTGAAACCCAACAGCAATTACTTAAGCAGAAGGGCCCAGTGGCCTAATGGATAAGGCGTCAGCCTCCGGAGCTGAAGATTGTGGGTTCAAGTCCCATCTGGGTTGTTGTGTTTATGTTGTTATATATAATAAATTCCACAGCAAATTCTTCCTACCTTAAATTCAATCTGTTTAGGATGGTATGGTGCCCACGTGTTACATTCGCTATAAAATAAAAAAAATCCAATAAGGAAAGATGATACGCTTCATCATGGGCATAGCACCCGAGCTCTTTAGCTTAGTCTGGTGCTGACTCATCTAAGGCCTGTTTCACACGGGCTTCAGCTTGTATAAGAGCAGTGTGAACAGCAAGCTTTGTTGAAGCATTTAAAGTACCATTCAGCTCCAGTTTGTAAATACTGACACCAGATCCGAATGCCGCTAGCAGGCTTCAGCGCTTGTTGAAAGTGCCAATCAGCTCTCCTTTTAGAATCCATGTTCAGCCTTTACAAACTGGAGATCAGGGCCGGTGCTACCAATAGGCAAACTAGGCAGCCGCCTAGGGTGCACTGCTGCCTAGGGGTGCCCGGCTGCTGGTTTCCCACTGCGCCTGCATGCTCGCAGGCTGCAGCATGTAACTAACTCAGTCTCAGGCGGCTTCTCTGCTCGTAGTGTAATTAGAGGTGCAGCGCAGCACTGGAGCCAGCGCTAGAGGAAGCAGAGCCAATGCTTCCTGTATAGCACCGCCTCCTGTCACATGGGCAGGACAAAGGGGGTGGAGTCAGGGGTGGAGCCCATGAGGGCAGCAAAATGAGCTTTCGTCTAGACTCTAGGGTGTCAAAAATCCTTGAACCTGCCCTGCTGGAGATGAATGGAACTTTAAAAGCTTCAACAAAGCTTGCCAAAAGCTCTGCAAATGCTTTGTCAAAGCTTGCTGTTCACACTGCTCTTATACAAGCTGAAGCCCTTATAAAACAGGCCCAAGGGTTCTTTCACACTGGCCGCGGGTTAACAGTAAAAACAGGCAGCTAAGCCACTCAGCCACCCCCCCAGAATAACATTACAGTATGACATGCTGCAACCGCAATGCTTTTCTTCACAGTTGCGACAATTTTTAATTTTAATTTGGGCTGCAGTGTTTGACAGGCGACACTGCCTGTCGAACATGCCCATTGAGATCAAATGCTTGGCACGGTCCCGCAATGCAAAATTACCATATCATACCTGTAGCCAATGGCCCCCTTAGGAGTTACTGAGTGTTGTGGTTCACCTGATCACACTGCCCTCAATCACACTTTTCCACACATCCGGAGTCACAGAACAGGCTGGTACTTTGTTTTTGTTTATTAGGGGGATTGGTGATTATGGGATGCCCAGAAATTGATCAGTTCTGTACATGGGACCGACTAATACATTCACCAGTATATACATCTCTCCATCTTCCTCCAGCACATCACTTGCTGACCGTTACCCTCCTTGTACTTCTCTCCTGCATAACCCTTGCTTCTCCTGTTCCTCTCTCCTGCACATTACTTGCTCCAGGCCCAGAAGGAAATTTACTAGGCCTTCTCCATTCCTCCAGTCTGTCTAGGACATATTGAGGCCTGCTATGCTGTGTGCAGGACCTCCGAACCAACCATTACAGGTAGGGACAATTAGTCACTTTGTGTGTAAGTATACTGATGTGCTAGCCGGCCTGATGGACTACTACTCCCAGGCCCTGTCAGCCACTTCTGCTGTGTTGGCCTTCTCCACTACCATAGCAACATAGGGTTCCCATACTGGCTTCTGCATCCTTCCCAGACTGTCTCTCACCCCGTTCCGGCATGCCTCTAACAGTTTCCCAGGGCATGTTGCTCACCGACATCCTGACACCTGTAGTTCCTCACTGGAGATCTCTCTCGGATAGTGCTCTCTCCTGCTGTTCTTTCTGCTCTGCCTTGTGCCTGTCACCAAGATCTCTCTCCTCCTGGCCACACCCGAGCACTCCAGGCCCGGGGTTCAAAATACCAGAACCTTCTGGAAAGAAGTGGGAGGTCCTGATGACACCATTCTGTGAATCACTCAATCCTACCTGAGCCACTCCCAGCCCAGAACCAAAACAATCAGGCCTGCACTCAGTCAGGCCTGACTAAATTTTACCTCACCTACCAAAAAGCTCTCACTGCACCTACCTAGCGTGGAGGGCGCTGCATACCATTAAAGAGTTTGTTACCCCAACACTTAATATTCCTGGTATGGGCCTGCTGTGCCATGTATTTGTACGAGAAAGTCTCCTGTTCCTTTGTATTGTTTCCTTTGTGTGAAATCCCTGGTGTTCCTGACAGTCCCTTTGCTTTCCTATTAAAAACTGACCACACTAAGCAGAAGTGCACATCGTGATTAGTTCTCTAGCTATGCTGGGAACTCAGCCTGCTCTCCTCCAATGATCAGATGTGGGTTGTTTTAAAAGGTGATCGTTTACAATCACTTTAACCACTTGCCGACCGCCGATCGGCAATTGACGGCGGCAAAGTGGCTCGTTCCCGCAAATCGCCGTCATACGACGGCGGCTGCGGGAACGTGTATAGTGAGCGCGCGCGCGCCGCCGGAGGCGCGCCCGCGCGCTCACTGTGTCCAGGGGGGGCCAGGGAGCGGGTGCGGTGGCTTCGATTGCCGCCGGCCACCCGCGATGCCCCCCCCGGAGCGAATGAGCGGAGGTCCGTGTATGTAAACACGGACCTCCGCTCTGTGTGAGGGGGAAGGGCTGTGATCACAGCCTTCCTTTACGTGAAGGCTGTGATAACTTCCCTTCCCCTGTTAGGGCATCCCCCATACAGTTAGAACACGCCCAGGGAACATAGTTAACCCTTAGCGCGCCCCCTGCAGGTTAACCCCTTC
>BLSH010367321.1:99346-124608 GCA_018402905.1 Glandirana rugosa
CAATATCACTTTCGTATATAACGGTCGTGTGGTACCTAGAAGTTCTGCTGCAGGTTTGTAAATGTACATAATTCCACTAGTGTAGTGTCGTCATTTCATGTTATAAAGTCCCGGTACGTTTTGGGAAAGAAGTTCGTAAATTAGTGTTTCTTTACAACGTGGGTTGCGACACTACACTAGTGGATTTATTCGTAAACCTGTAGAGTTTCTATGTGCCACACGACCGTATATAGGCAACTGGATACTACAATTGGTGAAGTCGGGGCCTTCCTAAAGGTCGAAATCCTGGCCTCGGGAAAAACGCTAAGCCGCGACGCCAACGTCGCACGACCGCGCAATTGTCAGTTAAAGCGACGCAGCGCCGAATCGCAAAAAGGGCTCCGGTCCTAAAGCTGGAAATCCTTCCGGGGCTGAAGTGGTTAACATCATAGGTCAACGGATATATGCCAGCACACCGTGTATCTTTGAGATGTCCAAATGCTTATTTAGGTGATCACATCACAGCGTTGGGTGCAACATTTCTTTGTGATTAAATGCTTGAAGAAAGGGTTTTGCATGGCCCTGAAATATTGTACTTTACTGCTGTGATGTGATCACCTTAATACATGTAAATGTTTGGACGTCGTCTTGAAGATCCATGGTGTGCTGGCAATATATGCTTTCACTATAACTGTTAATCACAGTGGTCAAGTGATCAGGAAATCCGTTCTGCCTCCTGGGCAAAATAATGCACCTAAAGGGATGCTGGACAAGAAGGGGTTAAACATTTACAAACGTTCAGTTCAAAAAATGTCCCTGGAAGACTGATCCATCACAGATGACTAGTACTCCACTTCAAAAATAAACGATCCAAGAAAATGATTTAAGGATGTGGGTGACTTTTGAGTCATTAAAACAGCTCCGGCCTTTCTGTAGTATTAAGTTACAAATGCTCCGTACAGCACAGCACTATCTGCCTATACACATATACCATATTCATGCTCATACACAACTCCATTTGTACGACCCTCCCATCCTGCATAAAGCCTGCCTGATCTTACTGAACTCCAGCAGTTCCTGGAATGGTAGCAATATGTGATTTCATTTCCCGGCTTGGAGTAACTGACATTTACACCGTCACTTTTGCCAGGGTGGAGCCGTAGTCCCGTGTTGACTGCCAAGTAAAGCAAAATCCTAGACTTTATATGTTCCCGAATCCCTCAGTAATTGCAGATACTGGCAGAATACATAGTAACAGGTATACAAAAACTGTGCTTAGAAACAAAGTCTAAACTGGTTTGCTAGATACAATTGCAGTATCCAAAATCGGATGATGTCGTTTATGCCTGTGTGGCCAGCTCAGGTTAAAGTGGACCTTTCAGTAAGTTTACAAGGCTTCATCAATGAATTCTTCATGTCACATTTTATGACAGCCTAATCATTTAAATAAAAAAAAAGCTGTGCCTTTCATCAAAGAAGTAATAAAACCCCTCAAAATGAAAAAGCCTATAGACTTCAGAACTTACCATCATTGCTGTGTGCCTTTCTTTGCTTTACTTCCCCTATTTGAGCAACTTTTCTCTTCTGCTTTCCGAAACAAACACACATGAGCTTGCATAAACATGCAAACTGTTGGAAAAAAAATTAGAAAATGGCTGTTCGTATGCGATAAAAAAAAATTAAAAAAATGCAAAAAATGCGTCTAATTGCTTGCAAGGTGTTCAGCTCAGGAGTAAATGGGGTCTTATGGAAAACTTCAGGAGGGGATAGTGGGTGTCATACATGTAGGGAGGTTTACAGAGTTGACAAGAAATTGGACAAGATGGACGGGAACTACAGAAATGAGATCAGAAATGATCTTCACACATAACCGAAATAGCACTTATGGCTAAAAAAGTCAAAGAGATTGTGCAGTGCATTTACAAAAATAATATATTTAGAGCTATCATTGGAAGGTTTATCTGGATAGGCACTCTCAGGTGCTGACTTTTCTTGGGGAAAGACAGCAATTTTCTCGGAAATTCAGTTTTGACTTATTGACCTATTGATTCTTTAACCCCTTCCTTACTGGGCTCTTAAACCCCCCTCCTGCCCAGACCAATTTTTGGCTTTCAGCGCTGTCGCATTTTGAATGACAATTGCACGGTCATGCGACGTTGTACCCAAATAAAATTTGCATCCTTTTTTCCCACAAATAGAGCTTTCTTTTGGTGGTATTTGATCACCTCTGCGTCATTTTTCTGGTAAAAAAAAAAATCGCAATCGGCGTATATTGATTGGTTTGCGCAAAAGTTATCGCGTCTACAAACTGGGAATTGATTTATGGCGTTTTTTATCGGGACTGCGATATTGCTGCAGAAATGACGGACATTTTTTACACATTTTTGGGACCAATGACATTTATACAGCGATCAGTAATTTAAATATCCACTGATTACTGTGTAAATGTCATTGGCAGTGAAGGGGTTAACCTGCAGGGGGTAGTGAAGGGGTTAAATATGTTCCCTGGGTGTGTTCTAACTGTGGGGGGGTGGCAGGGCTGGCTGGGACATAACAGATCTAACTGATCCCAGTGACAGGGATCAGTAGATCTGGTATGTCCCCTGTAACAGAACGGGGAACCGCCGTGTTTACATCGGCGGTTCCCCGTTCTGAGACTCCTAAAAGAGATTGTCGGGTCTCGGGCGGACATAGAGTCTGCCCGAGCCACGGGCACGCTCGCGCAGCGTGCGGTGCGCACGCCGCCGCTTCCACCAGGGGGCGCGCGAGGAGCGTGCACAGGGGACGACGTCCATGGACGTTGTCCCAGCATTTCAGATCCGCGCTGGAGCCGTACTATGGCAATAGCGCGGATCTGAAGTGGTTAACTGAGCAAGTTTGGCCAGAGTACATCATAGAGGAGTTGTTACTGTTCCCAATCTGACCAAAGACAGTCATATTGTGTGACCAATGTGTTTATGTTTCTCTGTTGCCATATAATGGTCTCTTAGCCTGCATTCACATAGGGGCGACCCGACTTCGGCGTGACTTCAGTGCGACTTCCAGCGCGACTTCAAGGACCTCAGGCGATTTTTGCAACACGACTTTTGCCAGGCGACTTTGCCTTGACCAATCAGAGAAGGGAGGGAGGGGACTGCCTAAAAATAAATGATATTCTTTTAACTGTAAAGTCGCTTCCATGTAGATGGGGATCCGACTTGGAGGTGACTTCTATTGAATCCTATGGGCACAAGTCAGATAGAAGTCGCCTAGAAGTAGTACAGGAACCTTTTTAGAAGTCGTCTTGAAGTCGGAGCGACTTCAGTCGTGTATATTAAGACGGCTCCCATTCATTTCAATGGAATTTCAAATGTCAAGCGACTTGAGGCAACTCATGTCGGATCGCAAGTCGCCCCTGTGTGAACGGGCACTTACTATCCTGAAGCTGAATTCTAGGTATGGATCTTATTGCATAGTTACATTGCTCCAGCTTGGACCAATGTACGTATGCATATGCCATACCTGTAGGACTCCTGTAGAAGCAAAGAATAACTATAGCAGTCTGTCACAGTGATAGGTGCCAACTTCTGGGTCCACTGAGATGGCCTGTGGGATTTGTAGTGTACATGACCACAACTAGCCTACACTACTCATTCCAAACAAACAGAAAAAAAAATCAGTTTTTGCCTATTGGTTCTTCAACTGAGCAGGTTTGGACAGAGTACACTGTAGAGGATTTATAGAGTTGTTACTGTTCCCAATCAGACCAAAGACAGCCATATTAGGTTACAGATGTGTAATGACTGGAGGACACTACAACATTACAGATGATGTGAAGACATCTCCTCTAATTCAGATGCCATAATTGCATCCTTCTATCCTAAAGCTCTGCTCCAGATATGGATCATTTTGTATTGTAACATTGCTTCAGCTTGGACTAATCTACGTATGCATATGCCATACCTGTGGAGAATCACCACTACTACTACTAGCTTCTAATAGCTCCCAGGTGGTTTGACGGGTATGGGTTGCCTGAGAGGTGAATAGATCACTGTAAAATTTTCTAAATTCCTCGGCCACCTTAGAGGCGTTGGTAATGAACTGCCCATTAGGCAGTACAAGGGGAACTACTACTGGGGGGTTTGTGTCCATATGGGTCAAATATGCTAATAGCCTGCCTGCTCGTTCCCCGTGTTCAAACACTCTCTGTTTACCAAAGAAGAGGTGCTGCTTGGCCTTCTCTATCTGTAATTGCGGTACAGCCCGGGAGTGTACCTGGACCCTGGACAACAATTCAGGAGAGGGCTGCCGAGCACATTCAGCCTCCATCTCATGAAGATCAGTGTAGTTTGAAGTATTGCAGTAGATGATCTCTTAAGTCTGTTGATGCGGTTTGTAAGAGTCATACGTGCATGAATCTTAAATGTCTCCCACACCACACCAAAGTCTGAATTGCCTGAATTGTGAAGAAAGAAAAACTTAAATTCTTCCTTTATAGCAGCATGATCCTCCAGCACTGAGAGCCAGTATGGATTCAGCCTCCAGGTACGGCTGGGGGCTGACTCCAGTAGCTCGAGGTCAGCCCAACATGGGGTATGGTCCGACAGTATCCTAGGGGCAATCCCCGCCACATCCAACGCTGGTAACAAGGACCTGGAGACAAAAATAAAATCAATACGAGACATGGTGTTGTGGCTCGCTGAGTAGCATGAGTAAGCCTTTACATTAGGATTAAGATACCTCCATGTGTCAATTAGATCAAAATCTGTTAGGATCCTATATAACCGGGTGTATGTGGGAAGAGGCCGGGCACCATCTCCTCCCTCCATACGATCCAACCTGGGGGACATGGGCATGTTAAAATCCCCCATCCACACAGCCGGGATCGTGGGGTATTGTGACATAAAGGCCAGGCCCTCATTCACTACCTCTGAGTTAAATGGCGGAGGAGCATAACAAACCAGGATCAGCAGTGGGCGACCTTGAATGGTAGCATGCACAAATAGGTATCTGCCCCCCCGATCCGACTGCATCCGCACCAGCTCAAAGGGCAACAACTTGGCCACAAGGAGAGAGACGCCCCTAGACTGGTGCGTGTGAACCGAGTGGTATGTCCATCCCAGCCAGGGGCGTCTCAATGCCGTCTGCAAATGCCCCGTGACATGGGTCTCAATCAGCGCTATAATTTGTGCCATCTGAGTTTTAAGAAACTTAAGGGCTGCCGTGCGTTTCACCTTGTTCCTCAGACCCCAGACGTTCCACGTCATGAATTTTAGCTTCGCCATCATCCTAGAATTAAGCTAATATCACTGTGCTCTGGCAGTTGGATCGAGGGGGAAGGAAAAACAAAGAGAAGAGGGCTTACATTTTAGCATACATGATCAACCCGTTTTTGGAATATAGGTAAGCATCTTTCTATTATTTGCAAACAGTTCACAGTATATTGAATCTGCACCTGATCTTTATGCATCAATGACTCAACAGGAGCCCATAACACAGTTCCCAGCTCAGCACCACCCCAACTTGGCATAAGCATAGAGTCCCAAACTGCGGGCGTAAATATGATCTTCCAGTAGTGGCAGTAGACTGGAGGCCTAATACTTATCGTGTCTAATGTGACATGTCCATGTTTCAATCTAATCCCGCTTAACTTGCGATAAACAGCAAAATCAACTAGGGGGACGACTTCTCCACTATTCAGAGCTTGGGGAGTAATTTTCATAGAGCTAATACTCTATTGTCCAAGTTTGTATGAAGTTCAGCATCCCGATCAGTCCAGTACCCATAATGTGGGGGGGTCCAGAGGCAGGGCATGGGGCAGTCTGGCAAAGGATAGCTGCATACTCAAAACGTTGTGCTGATTCTCTACTGTTACAACTGTTCAGGTTAATAGTCAGCATTTCTGGCACAGTGTGATAGTGTAGCGTAAAACATAGTATATGCAGACTAACATGTCAAGTCTTAAGATTTCAGTTCGTGGTGAGTTGCTACCTCGTTCTTCCCCATACCTATCCCGCCAGGTGGAAAATCTAGGCCGCACATTAGAACAAAGTACTCACAACACCAGGCCCAGGGGAAAGCCTATGGCGCTCCTTCATGGTAGCCCATCAAGCCAGGATGAGGCTGTTGCCGGGTCTTCAAAGAATTGCACCTGGCCCTCACGTTCCACTCTTAGCCTGGCGGGGAAGAGCATAGAATATTTTACATGCTTGGCACGCATTCTCCGCTTGACCTCCTGGAATCTGGACCTCTGTCTTTGAACCTCGCGGGAGAAATCGGGGAAGACAGCCACGTGCATATTAGTATAGGGAATGTTATCTTTCTCCCTAATGAACCGTAGGATTTTATCCCGGCCGCGATAATTTAGTAGCTTAGCGATAAGTGTGCGTGGCAGCGCACTGACCGGTGGTGGGCGTCCAGGGATATGGTTGGCCGCTCCACTGCAAACATCACAGAGAAGGCCTCTCTGCCATAGGTTGACACTAACAGCTTCTCCGGAAATCCCTCCGCGTCTGTGCCTTCAGCTTTCTCTGGGAGCCCCAGTAATTTAGAGACAAATGAACCAGGGAACAAAAGAAAGACTCTGAGAGCACAGATTGACATTCACTGAACGATCTTCTAAGGGAGAGGCCCGGTGGCCTAAAGATTGTGGGTTCAAGTCCCATCTGGGTCGGTGTTTATGTTTCTGTGTTGCCATAATTTCATCCGTCTATCATTAACCTCTGCTCCAGCTATGGATCTTGTTGCATTTCTCCAGTTTGGACCAATGTACGTATGCATATGCCATACCTGTGGAGAATCACCACTACTACGGTGATTGCCGCTGTCTTCACGGTGCACTGCCAAGCGACTACCCTGTTAAGTACTTCATGCAAAACAGTAAACTCTATTCATGTATCAGTTCTTCACTTAAAAAAAATACCTTATGTTGCTTTCAGCCTCCTCCAAACTCCTTTTTTTTGCTGTTGTGAACTAACCTGCACTGCTTATTCCAAACAGAAGAAAATGTAGTTTTGATCTATTTATTCTTCAACTGAGCAGGTTTGGCCAGGGTACATCGAAAGGATTTATGGAGTTGTTACTGTTCCCAATCAGATCAAAGACAGCCACTGAGTTAATCATGTGTCATGACTGTAGGCTCTAGAACACTGAAGATGATCTGAAGACATCTGCAGTAATTCAGAGACAAATGAACCAGAGAACAAAAGAAAGACTCTGAGAACACAGATTGACATACACTGAACCACCCTCTATGGAAGAGGCCCAGTGGCCTAATGGATAAGGCGTCAGCCTCCGGAGCTGAAGATTGTGGGTTCAAGGCCCATCTGGGTTGTTGTTTATGTTTCTGTGTTGCCATAATTTCATCCGTCTATCCTGAAGCTCTGCTCCAGATATGGATCTTATTGCATAGTTGCATTTCTCCAGTTTGGACCAATGTACGTATGCATATGCCATACCTGTGGAGAATCACCATTACCACGGTGATTGCCGCTGTCTTCACGGTACACTGCCAAGCGGCTACCCTGTTATGTACTTCATGCAAAACAGTAACCTCTATTCATGTATGAGTTATTCACTTAAAAAAATACCTTATATTGCTCTCAGCCTCCTCCAAACTCCTTTTTTTGCTGTTGTGATCTGACTTCCTGTTAGATGGTGGCTACATTCATTCTCCATGGTCAAAGGGTATGTAGAAATGTAGACCGTCACTTGCTCACTTATGAGATGGACTATGGTATTTGAAGTGTGCATAGAGTAGAGCACATGACCACAACTAACCTGCACTGCTGATTCCAAATAGAAGAAAATGTAGTTTTGACCTATTTATTCTTCAACTGAGCAGATTTGGCCAGGATACATTGAAAGGATTTATGGAGTTGTTACTGTTCCCAATCAGATCAAAGACAGCCACTGAGTTAATCATGTGTCATGACTGTAGGCTCTAGAACACTGAAGATGATCTGAAGACATCTGCAGTAATTCAGAGACAAATGAACCAGAGAACAAAAGAAAGACTCTGAGAACACAGATTGACATACACTGAACCACCCTCTATGGAAGAGGCCCAGTGGCCTAATGGATAAGGCGTCAGCCTCCGGAGCTGAAGATTGTGGGTTCAAGTCCCATCTGGGTCGGTGTTTATGTTTCTCTGTTGCCACTATTTCATCTGTCTATCCTGAACCTCTGCTCCAGATATGGATCTTATTGCATTTCTCCAGTTTGGACCAATGTACGTATGCATATGCCATACCTGTGGAGAATCACTACTACTACGGTGATTGCCGCTGTCTTCACGGTACACTGCCAACCGACTACGCTGTTATGTACTTCACGCAAAACAGTAAACTCTATTCATGTATGAGTTATTCACTTAAAAAAAATACCTTATATTGCTCTCAGCCTACTCCAAACTCCGTTTTTTGCTGTTGTGATCTGACTTCCTGTTAGATGGTGGCTACATTCATTCTCCATGGTCCAAGGGTATGTAGAAATGTAGACCGTCTCTTGCTCGCTTATGAGATGGACTGTGGGATTTGAAGTGTGCATAGAGTAGAGCACATGACCACAACTAACCTGCACTGCTGATTCCAAATAGAAGAAAATGTAGTTTTGATCTATTTATTTCTCAACTGAGCAGATTTGGCCAGGATACATTGAAAGGATTTATGGAGTTGTTACTGTTCCCAATCAGATCAAAGACAGCCACTGAGTTAATCATGTGTCATGACTGTAGGCTCTAGAACACTGAAGATGATCTGAAGACATCTCCACTAATTCAGAGACAAATGAACCAGAGAACAAAAGAAAGACTCTGAGAACGCAGATTGACATACACTTAACAAGATTACATGGAAGAGGCCCAGTGGCCTAATGGATAAGGTGTCAGCCTCCGGAGCTGAAGATTGTGGGTTCAAGTCCCATCTGGGTCGGTGTTTATGTTTCTGTGTTGCCATAATTTCATCTGTCTATCCTGAAGCTCTGCTCCAAATATGGATCCTATTGCATAGTTGCATTTCTCCAGTTTGGACCAAAGTACGTATGCATATGCCATACCTGTTGAGAATCACCACTACTACGGTGATTGCCGCTGTCTTCAGGGTACACTGCCAAGCGGCTACCCTGTTATGTACTTCACGCAAAACAGTAAACTCTATTCATATATGAGTTATTCACTTAAAAAAATACCTTATATTGCTCTCAGCCTACTCCAAACTCCTTTTTTTGCTGTTGTGATCTGACTTCCTGTTAGATGGTGGCTACATTCATTCTCCATGGTCCAAGGGTATGTAGAAATGTAGACCATCTCTTGCTCGCTTATGAGATGGACTACGGGATTTGAAGTGTGCATAGAGTAGAGCACATGACCACAACTAACCTGCACTGCTTATTCCAAACAGAAGAAAATGTAGTTTTGACCTATTTATTCTTCAACTGAGCAGGTTTGGCCAGGGTACATCGAAAGGATTTATGGAGTTGTTACTGTTCCCAATCAGATCAAAGACAGCCACTGAGTTAATCATGTGTCATGACTGTAGGCTCTAGAACACTGAAGATGATCTGAAGACATCTCCACTAATTCAGAGACAAATGAACCAGAGAACAAAAGAAAGACTCTGAGAACGCAGATTGACATACACTGAACAAACTTCTACAGAAGAGGCCCAGTGGCCTAATGGATAAGGCGTCAGCCTCCGGAGCTGAAGATTGTGGGTTCAAGGCCCATCTGGGTTGTTGTTTATGTTTCTGTGTTGCCATAATTTCATCCGTCTATCCTGAAGCTCTGCTCCAGATATGGATCTTATTGCATAGTTGCATTTCTCCAGTTTGGACCAATGTACGTATGCATATGCCATACCTGTGGAGAATCACCATTACCACGGTGATTTCCGCTGTCTTCACGGTACACTGCCAAGCGGCTACCCTGTTATGTACTTCAAGCAAAACAGTAACCTCTATTCATGTATGAGTTATTCACTTAAAAAAATACCTTATATTGCTCTCAGCCTCCTCCAAACTCCTTTTTTTGCTGTTGTGATCTGACTTCCTGTTAGATGGTGCCTACATTCATTCTCCATGGTCAAAGGGTATGTAGAAATGTAGACCGTCTCTTGCTCACTTATGAGATGGACTATGGTATTTGAAGTGTGCATAGAGTAGAGCACATGACCACAACTAACCTGCACTGCTGATTCCAAATAGAAGAAAATGTAGTTTTGATCTATTTATTCTTCAACTGAGCAGATTTGGCCAGGATACATTGAAAGGATTTATGGAGTTGTTACTGTTCCCAATCAGATTAAAGACAGCCACTGAGTTAATCATGTGTCATGACTGTAGGCTCTAGAACACTGAAGATGATCTGAAGACATCTCCACTAATTCAGAGACAAATGAACCAGAGAACAAAAGAAAGACTCTGAGAACACAGATTGACATACACTGAACAAGCTTATACGGAAAAGGCCCAGTGGCCTAATGGATAAGGCGTCAGCCTCCGGAGCTGAAGATTGTGGGTTAAAGTCCCATCTGGGTCAGTGTTTATGTTTCTATGTTGCCACTATTTCATCTGTCTATCCTGAACCTCTGCTCCAGATATGGATCTTGTTGCATTTCTCCAGTTTGGACCAATGTACATATGCCATACCTGTGGAGAATCACCACTACTACGGTGATTGCCGCTGTCTTCACGGTACACTGCCAACCGACTACCCTGTTATGTACTTCACGCAAAACAGTAAACTCTATTCATGTATGAGTTCTTCACTTAGAAAAAATACATTATGTTGCTTTCAGCCTCCTTCAAACTCCTTTTTTTGCTGTTGTGAACTAACCTGCACTGCTTATCCCAAACAGAAGAAAATGTAGTTTTGATCTATTTATTCATGTGTCATGACTGTAGGCTCTAGCACACTGAAGATGATCTGAAGACATCTCCACTAATTCAGAGACAAATGAAACAGAGAACAAAAGAAAGACTCTGAGAACACAGATTGACATACACTGAACCAGCCTCTACGGAAGAGGCCCAGTGGCCTAATTGATAAGGTGTCAGCCTCCAGAGCTGAAGATTGTGGGTTCAAGTCCCATCTGGGTCGTTGTTTATGTTTCTGTGTTGCCATAATTTCATCTGTCTATCCTGAAGCTCTGCTCCAAATATGGATCTTGTTGCATTTCTCCAGTTTGGACCAAAGTACGTATGCATATGCCATACCTGTTGAGAATCACCACTACTACGGTGATTGCTGCTGTCTTCACGGTACACTGCCAAGCGGCTACCCTGTTATGTACTTCACGCAAAACAGTAAACTCTATTCATATATGAGTTATTCACTTAAAAAAATACCTTATATTGCTCTCAGCCTCCTCCAAACTCCTTTTTTTGCTGTTGTGATCTGACTTCCTGTTAGATGGTGGCTACATTCATTCTCCATGGTCCAAGGGTATGTAGAAATGTAGACCGTCTCTTGCTCGCTTATGAGATGGACTACGGGATTTGAACCAGAGAACAAAAGAAAGACTCTGAGAACACAGATTGACATACACTGAACCAGCCTCTATGGAAGAGGCCCAGTGGCCTAATGGATAAGGCGTCAGCCTCCGGAGCTGAAGATTGTGGGTTCAAGGCCCATCTGGGTTGGTGTTTATGTTTCTGTGTTGCCATAATTTCATCCGTCTATCCTGAAGCTCTGCTCCAGATATCGATCTTGTTGCATTTCTCCAGTTTGGACCAATGTACGTATGCATATGCCATACCTGTGGAGAATCACCACTACTACGGTGATTGCCGCTGTCTTCACGGTACACTGCCAAGCGGCTACCCTGTTATGTGCTTCACGCAAAACAGTAAACTCTATTCATATATGAGTTATTCACTTAAAAAAAATACCTTATATTGCTCTCAGCCTACTCCAAACTCCTTTTTTTGCTGTTGTGATCTGACTTCCTGTTAGATGGTGGCTACATTCATTCTCCATGGTCCAAGGGTATGTAGAAATATAGACCGTCTCTTGCTCGCTTATGAGATGGACTGTGGGATTTGAAGTGTGCATAGAGTAGAGCACATGACCACAACTAACCTGCACTGCTGAATCCAAATAGAAGAAAATGTAGTTTTGATCTATTTATTTCTCAACTGAGCAGATTTGGCCAGGATACATTGAAAGGATTTATGGAGTTGTTACTGTTCCCAATCAGATCAAAGACAGCCACTGAGTTAATCATGTGTCATGACTGTAGGCTCTAGCACACTGAACATGATCTGAAGACATCTGCAGTAATTCAGAGACAAATGAACCAGAGAACAAAAGAAAGACTCTGAGAACACAGATTGACATACACTGAACCAGCCTCTATGGAAGAGGCCCAGTGGCCTAATGGATAAGGCGTCAGCCTCCGGAGCTGAAGATTGTGGGTTCAAGGCCCTTCTGGGTTGGTGTTTATGTTTCTGTGTTGCCATAATTTCATCCGTCTATCCTGAAGCTCTGCTCCAGATATGGATCTTGTTGCATTTCTCCAGTTTGGACCAATGTACATATGCCATACCTGTGGAGAATCACCACTACTACAGGGATTGCCGCTGTCTTCACGGTACACTGCCAAGCGGCTACCCTGTTATGTACATTCATTCTCCATGGTCCAAGGGTATGTAGAAACATAGACAGGGTTGCCAACCGCTAGTAAATTTACTGACAGTTTGTAAAAATCAGTGATTTTTACAATTGTCTATAAATATCAGGGTCTGATAATTTGTTATGCTGTGCTGATTTTTTAAGTGTAAACCAAGCAAATTACTTGATATGGGTATTGTCAGTGTTTCCATGTTGTGTTTGAATATCAATCGCCTAGTTTTTAATAGGAGCTCTGTTATTTTTTCAGGTTGCCAGCAAAAAATTAGCTCCAACAGTAAATTTTCTAAGTTTTGCCAGTAAAAACTGCTGCGGGAGGTTGGCAAAACTGAACGTAGACCGTCTCTTGCTCGCTTCTGAGATGGACTGTGGGATTTGAAGTGTGCATATAGTAGTGCACATGATCACAACTAACCTGCATACTCCTATTATATAGTTACATTGCTCCAGTTTCGACCAATGTACGTATGCATATGCCATACCTGCAGAGAGTCACCACCACTACGGTGATTGCCGCTGTCTTCTTGGTGCACTGCCAAGCGACTACCCTGTTATGTACTGTACGCAAAACAGAAAACTCTATTGATCTATGAGTTCTTTCACAAAAAAAATATCTTCCATTGCTCTCAGCCTCTTCCAAATTCTCTTCTTTTGCTGTTGTGATCTGACTTCCTGTTAGATGGTGGCTACATTCATTATCCATCGTCCAAGGGTGTGTAGAAATGTAGACCATCTCTTGCTCGCTTCTGAGATGGACTATGGGATTTGATGTGTGCATAGAGTAGTGCACATGACCAAAACTAACCTGCACTGCTGATTCCAAACAGAAGAAAATTTAAGAAAATTTTCATTATGAAATCCCTCAGAATGAAGCTCCCGCAGGGTTGCCTGGTGCCCGCAGAGGGAGCGGACATCTTCCCTGTGGGTATTCTTCCGGGTTCATGGCACTGGCTCTGTGAGTGATGTCAGTGGCTGCATGCCACCTGACCGTGGTTTGGTTTCAAGAGAACCCCTCATTTTCCACTTCTTGATTAGAGTTTGAACACTGCTGATTGGCATTCTCAATTCCTTGGATATCTTTTTATATCCCTTTCCTGTTTTATACAGTTCAACTACCCTTTCCCGCAGATCCTTTGACAATTATTTTGCTTTCCCCATGACTCAGAATCCAGAAATGTCAGTTCAGCACTGGATGATAGATGCAAGAGTCTGTCAAGAGTCCAGAAACTCATTGACCTTTTATACACACAGACTAATTACAAGCAAACAGATCATAGGTGAGGATGGTTACCTTTAATAACCATTCAAACCCCTTTGTGTCAACTTGTGTGCATGTTGTCAGGCCAAAATCACCAGGGTGTGTAAACTTTTGATCAGGGTCATTTGGGTAGTTTCTGTTGTCATTATGATTTAAAAAGAGTAAACACAGTTGATTTATAATAAGTGGCTTCAGCCAAACATTAACCATGAGTGAAAGAAATGTTTTTGTGTTATCATTCATATTCTCTGAAAAATGGGCAAGAATTCATAAATTCTGCCAGGGTATATAAACTTATGAGTACAACTGTATTATATTCTCCATAAAATAAAATAAAAATCCAACAAGGAAAGTAGAAACCTTTTCATAATATACACAACAATTGTGCATACCTGAGCTCTTCAGCCTTGGCTCGTGCAGACTCACCTAAGGGCTCTTTCACACTGGCAACCAGGAGGCAGTAATAACAGGTGGCCAAGCCATGGCTTGGCAGCCCAAAATGAAGTGCGTTGGTTGCTTTACATTCTTTATTCTAATTCGCTCACTGCATTTACAGGGGTCCAATGGAGGCATCTTTGCATGCCTGCTCTTGCTGGCACTACATATGTCTCCTACTTCTGACTGCATCCATAAAGTCAATCCCTTGCTCTTCCCTCCTACAACCGAGAGACTAGTACACAGATGATGTGACGCAATTAAGGTGTGTGCTTCCCTATCCTGCGGTTCGGGGAAGTGGTGCTTTTGGACCTAAAGTGGAAACCCCAAATTGTAAGTATTTTTTGCACACTCTTCTGCAATAACACACACTTTTGTGTCTGCTCGTAGTGTATCATTGAATGCACATTGAGCTGCACATGCACAGCTCAGCGTGCATTCGCATCACACTCCGGCTTTGTTGTTATGACCAAATTGCCTCTCCCCACAAGACCAACCGTACACACACAAAACCAAGATCAGTACTTAAGTGATCCATTGAAAGGCAAATACAGAAGATAGTGACTTTGTGTATCATTACAATAGCCTATCTATAATTAAATCTGTCGTTGACAGCCCCGGGTTCTCAAGCCATGGGGGCCATATTTTTTTAAATGAACCTGAACAATCCCTGTGCTGATAAATATAATGTTTCATGGGACTGTACAAGCCCACAAACAACCACCCTGATTCAGGTCTGTACTGGCCATCGGGATTACCAGGAGTTTCCCCGTGGGCCGATGGCTCAGTGGGCCGGTCACAGTGGTGACACAGAGTGACAATGGAGATAGAGCAGGCAGGGACTCCCATACCCTTTTCCGGCAATAAACCTATCCTCCCGCTTACCTCTGTGTAGCCTGTTTAAAAAGAAAATGTCTCCGGACACCCTGTGTTCAGCGGGGGGGCCGGGGACAGAGAGCGGACTATTTTTTCAATTTTGGCTTTTGGTGGGTTAAACCGCCGCAGCACACTATACATGTGGAGGCCGGTACTGTATAGTTACACTGGAGCCGGCCAAGGGAGATGCGGCGGATTAATCCGCCTTAAACCGAAAGCCATGAAATAGTCCATGCTCTGTCCCCGGCCCCAGCTGAACACAGGGGAGACCAGGAGAAGTTTCCTTTTTAAACAGCTATGCAGTGGGGAATTCGTTTATTGCTGGATATGGGTATGGGAGTCCCCGTCGCTCACCTCACCCCCAGGCTACCAGTCTCCAAAGGAACCACCAGCAGCCAGGACCTAGGTAGAAGAACTGCCCAGACCAGGTACTGTGGTCTGGGGGGGGACTAACATTAAGGCTACTTTCACATTGAAGCGGTAGCCACGGTTGCGGTAAAACCCCGCTAGTTTTAGCTGAGTTTTACCAGCGATATGGCTCCGCTATGCGGGCGGGAGCGCCGCGCTTTTAACCCCCCACAAGGGGTTAAAAGTGCCGGCGCTCAGCGCTACCGAGGCGGTGTGCAGCCACTTCAGAAGAGCTTGCCATTCATTTCAATGGCAGGGGCGGTAGAGGAGCGGTATATTATCGCTCCCCTCACCGCCCCAAAGATGCTGCTTGCAGGACTTTTTGTAACGTCCCACAAGCGCACCGCTCCAGTGTGAAAGCACTCATGGCTTTCACATTGGGTTGGATTGGGGAGGAGTTTTGAGGCGCTTTACAGATGCTATTTTTAGCTAAATAGCGTCTGTAAAACGCCTCAGTGTGAAAGGAGCCTAATGGGCACTGGTGAGGCTGCATTAATGGGCACTAGTGTAGCTGCATTAATAAGCACTGATCAGGCTGCGTTAATGGGCACTGGTGTGGCTGCATTAATGGGCACTGGTGTGGCTGCATTAATGGGCACTGGTGAGGCTGCATTAATGGGGACTGATCAGGCTGCATTAATGGGCACTGGTGTGGCTGCATTAATGGGCACCGGTGAGGCTGCATTAATGGGGACTGATCAGGCTGCATTAATGGGCACTGGTGTGGCTGCATTAATGGGCACTGGTGAGGCTGCATTAATGGGCACTGGTGAGGCTGCATTAATGGACACTGGTGTGGCTGCATTAATGGGCACCGGTGAGGCTGCATTAATGGGGACTGATCAGGCTGCATTAATGGGCACTGGTGTGGCTGCATTAATGGGCACTGGTGAGGCTGCATTAATGGGGACTGATCAGGCTGCATTCATGGGCACTGGTGTGGGTGCATGAATGGGCACTGGTGTGGCTGCATTAATGGGCACTGGTGTGGCTGCATTAATGGGCACTGGTGAGGCTGCATTAATAGGGACTGATCAGGCTGCATTAATGGGCACTGGTGTAGCTGCATTAATGGGCACTGGTGAGGCTGCATTAATGAGGACTGATCAGGCTGCATTAATGGGCACTGGTGTGGTTGCATTAATGGGCACTGGTGAGGCTGCATTAATGGGCACTGGCGCGGCTGCATTAATGGGCACTGGTGAGGCTGAATTGATGGACACTGGTGAGGCTGCATTAATGGGCACTGGCGTGGCTGCATTAATGGGCATTGGTGTGACTGCCATAATGGGCACTGGTGAGGCTGCATTAATGAGGACTGATCAGGCTGCATTAATAGGCACTGGTGTGGCTGCAATAATGGGCACTGGTGAGGCTGCATTAATGGACACTGGCGTGGCTGCATTAATGGGCACTGGTGAGGCTGCATTAATGGGGACTGATCAGGCTGCATTAATGGGCACTGGTGTGGCTGCATTAATGGGCACTGGTGAGGCTGCATTAATGGGCACTGGCGCGGCTGCATTAATGGGCACTGGTGAGGCTGAATTGATGGACACTGGTGAGGCTGCATTAATGGGCACTGGCGTGGCTGCATTAATGGGCATTGGTGTGACTGCCATAATGGGCACTGGTGAGGCTGCATTAATGAGGACTGATCAGGCTGCATTAATAGGCACTGGTGTGGCTGCAATAATGGGCACTGGTGAGGCTGCATTAATGGACACTGGCATGGCTGCATTAATGGGCACTGGTGAGGCTGCATTAATGGGGACTGATCAGGCTGCATTAATGGGCACTGGTGTAGCTGCATTAATGGGCACTGGTGAGGCTGCATTAATGGGCACTGGTGAGGATGCATGAATGGGGACTGATCAGGCTGCATTAATGGGCACTGCTGTGGCTGCATTAATGGGCACTGGTGAGGCTGCATTAATGGGGACTGATCAGGCTGCATTAATGGTCACTGGTATGACTGCATTAATGAGCACTGGTGAGGCTGCATTAATGGGGACTGATCAGGCTACATTAATGGGCACTGGTGTGGCTGCATTAATGGGCACTGGTGTGACTGCATTAATGGGCACTGGTGTGGCTGCATTAATGGGCACTGGTGAGGCTGCATTAATGGGCAATGGTGTGGCTGCATTAATGGGCACTGGTGAGCCTGCATTAATGGGGACTGATCAGGCTACGTTAATGGGCACTGGTGTGGCTGCATTAATGGGCACTGGTGAGGCTGCATTAATGGGCACTGGTGTGGCTGCATTATTGGGCACTGGTGAGGCTGCATTAATGGGGACTGATCAGGCTGCATTAATGGGCACTGGTGTGGCTGAATTGGTGGGCATTGGTGAGGCTATGCCCTGTCCTATGCCCAATAGTGCATTTTTTTACTTATGTTTTGTTGCGCAATTGCATATAGTTTTTATACTGTTTTTGTGCGTGTTCGCAAAATTAAAGTGGGCCGGTCTGGATGAAGTCCAGGGCCAAATTGTGGTCCCAGTCCAGCCCTGTCCTGATTCCACCCCACCATCACCATCCGATCAATGATATCGCCCACATGTATGGGGGTTTTTTTAAGCACAATGGTCTTCAGCACACCACAACCCATGTATCATGATGCGGTGTGGGGCTCTGTATTGTTAAAAAAGGGTCATTTTTTTAAATCCATGTAGCGGTACCCCCGCAGGGGCTGCTGATTATTGTGGTTAACACGTCCCCCTGCCCAGCCCGGCATTCATCTCTCAGGCACTCTGAGACATAGAACAGTCCATAAACTTTGTTTTTTTAAATTTTATTGAAGGGATTTAACTTGGATGGGAAAGGGGAATATGGGATGCCCAGTAAGATTTAGCACAATTTGCTTGGGACTACTATATACACTCAGTATATACACTCCAGTCTTCTCTCCAGCACTTCGCTTGCTTAAGACATTTACTCCATTACTCCTCCAGCACTTCAGTCTTTCTGCAGACCATTCCTCCTAGAGCACTTTACTTGCTGCTATTTCCCAGATCAGCTAGCACCCCGTGGTTTGGTCTGACTCTAGCTCAGCCAGGTCCTGGCTGCGACCAGTTGTCCTCCCCGCAGTGCACACTCCCGCTGTCCTCTCCTTGCTCTCTCTTGTGCCTCATGTCCAGGACCTTTTCATGTGTTCCTAAAGTGGTCCCACCTGCATCCAAGCCCAGGCCCTAGGTCACTCCCCCCCTTCCCTCCCATACTGGGGAGCTCCCTCTAGGCCCAGACAGCCTCAGCACTCTCTTACTCCATCTCCTCCACATGACAACTCCCCATCAACTGGGCTGACCCTGGGTATTTAAGGAGGCCTGCCCCCTGCCAATCCAGGCTAGGGATTGGTCAGAGCTCCTCAAATTACCCCAGGCGGCTACATTTCCTCTGTCCACATCTCTTTCCAGAAAACTCCAGAAGCTTCTGGAAAGAAGTGGGAGGTTCTGATGACACCACCTGTGAGTCACCAAGCCCTACCCTGAGCCACTCCCAGCCCAAAATGAAAACAAACAGGCATAACCACCAGCTAGGCCTGCCTATATTTTCCTACTCTCCATAAAAATCTATCCTCTAGCACCTACCTATCTAGAGGGTGGTACATCCATTATTGTGCATTGGCAGTCCATTCATGATGAATAGGCTGCCACAACGAAATGCACATTAGAGCGCACGCATTAACACCGTCAACGCTGTGGAATGGAAATGTGAATGGGCCCTGATGGTCAGTAAACAAATTGCAAGTTGTTGGGAAGACGGTCTGCTTGAATCCTCGTGGCTGTATGTGAGCAAACATCAATTTCCATTTCACGGCTCATTTAACTGCAAAAGTGGGGTGCAAATGACCCACATAAATTAGGTGTTAAAATGGAAAACTATGGGTGAAAGATCCCTCTTCTGCAAGCTATAAAACATTTTGACATTTGTAAAAGTGCTGATCTAACAGATATGTTTTTTTTTTTTTCATTTAATGTTTCCTAAATGAATTCCACAATTTTTACAGTTTCCCTGGTTGTAGGGTTGTGACATCCTGTTTGAAATTTGGCAGCTAGCAGATGTTAAAGTGATCTAAAAATTGCTGTATCAGCAGAATAAGGGTTTGGAAATACAACAACATCAGCAGAGCAGCAGCAGGTGTAATAAAGTCCACATTATTCAGACAATAATGGTCATTTTTCATGAAAGTGGGCTAGTTTAGAAATGAAAAAAGGGTCAAATCACTAAGCGATATCATTTTACAATAATGACCGTCACTATCAGGAATGATAGCCAAGTCGAGTTTAAAGTGAACCCATGCCTTGGTTCAACCCTCCGACCACAATATCACTGCTGTGTCTTGTAGGGATTGGAGGATGGGACTAGAGTGTGTGGTGGGGGACACAGGCATCAGACACTTCCATAAGTGTTAAATGCTGAAGAGTCAGATGGAGGCCGCCAGGGACGTCGTTAGCCCGGGGCTAAGGGGGCTACAGCCCCGAGGGTGCCCCCGAAAAGCCCCGGGGTAGTCTAATTCTATTACTAGCCCAGAGCTGCCATAAAGTAAACAAGCTGACGCGGCGGCGCCTATAATGGGCATCAGCACTGTGGTCCAATCCCACAAATGCAGGACGTGTAACGTCCATTACAGGGTGCCGCTGCTCCAACCTATAGGCGGACTCAGGAGTGACAATGATGGACGTCACACTTGGCCAATCCCATGCTAGCGCGGGACGTGTGACGTCCTTTAAAGGATGCTGCTGGCGCCGGGGACATCCTGATGGAAAGAGACACTCAGCTGCTGGTATCACCTTGTGATGGAAGGAGACACTCTGCTGCAGGGTACCCAATGATGGAAGGAGACACTCTGCTGCTGGGGTCACCCTGTGATGGAAGGAGACACTCTGCTGCTGTGGACACCATGATGGAAGGAGACACTCCGCTGGGGACACCATTATGGAAGGAGACACAACGCTGCTGGGGTTACCTTGTGATGGAAGGAGACACTCTGCTGCTGATGGGGACACCATGATGGAAGGAGATACTCCACTGGGGACACCATGATGGAAGGAGACACACCACTGCTGGGGACACCATGACAGAAGGAGACACTCCGCAGGGGACACCATGATGGAAGGAGACACTCTGCTGGGGACACCATGATGGAAGGAGACACTCCGCTGCTGGGAACACCATAATGGAAGGAGACACTCCACTGGGGACACCATGATGGAAGTAGATCATCAATCAGAGAATGCTTTGCATTCATTAAGGAAATGCAAAATTTCCCTGAATGGGGTCTGTGCTGAGTGACCGACCTCTTAGGTTCACAGGGTGCCAGAGCAGCCACTTGGTATTGGACCTGGAAGCTAATGGTGTGTGTTACAGTGATTTCCAGCTATTATAGGGATCCCACTGCTATGGCACATACATACTTACATTAGCCAAACTGGACCAATGTAACTGTTGTAGTGCAACTCCCGTAGGGGCCACTGGAATTTTGCCCAGGTCTTCCCCAAACTTCAGTTTCACAGCCAGGCACATTGTATTTTCCACAGCCAGCTGGACACAACACTCTTGCTTGTTTCTTCAATGATTGGTCATGGGGATGTTGTTTTTGTTTTTGGAGAACTTGGATAGGGATGAGGGTGGTGGTGGGCTACTCTAAAGTAACACGTCCAGACGAAGCTACGCACACCCATTGTGAAACGCGTTGACGTCATTTCCACCCGTGACGCTGAACAATGCCAAGATGCGGAAGTAGGACTGGGGACACACAGCAAAAGGCACCGCAAGAGAAGGAATTTGTCCCGGGACTGACAGCACACAACTTATGCAGCGGAGGAGGAGTGAGACACATGGAGTAGGTGAGCGGGTGACCGCCATGTCTATTTGAATTCCCGATGTGGTACACTACCATGTAATTGCTGAAGATTGTCTTCTTACTCCGGTGACATTCTTTAACCCTCCTAGTCTCTGCATCCCTGGTGATGCTCCCTCCCCATCAGACTGAACTGACAATAGGTTCACGGACTGTACTTGATGTGACCGCTGCATGGTCTTGGGTTAGAAAGACCATTTCATCTATACCCATCCTGACTGTGACACAAGGAATCACACTCCCCTGGTCCCGGTCCCCAGAGACAATTCCTTCATCACCAGCCCCTCGTCATGGGTACCCCCCATTGACTTCCAGAGCTGTGCTTTGACTCACACTTGGACAGGGGTACACCACCTACCTAGACTATCCAGACCACAGGATATTGGAGTCGACACCCAAAGCACACAGCTATTTATACCAGACGGGACACACTCCTTCTACGCGGGATCTCCACCCGTACATGGGAGCTAGACACCTTATCCCTTGCATTCCTGTGACCTATGGGTACACTTTTGGGTCTGGACTAGCACAGCCATCCAACCCGACAGTCTCCCCACATTTTGGTCCTCCAGCATTATAGCTGTGCTGTGCACAAAGGGAACTTTGGCATTGTACACCCCTTATGGGGTTCCATCAGCACATCGCTGCTGATGTTACACAGCTATTGGCACTGAGATAACTGGTACCACCTTACGCTCCTTTGGGGATGGACACTCTCCCATAGGTGGTCCAGGTATTTTTGTCTCCCTGGGGTCCGGACGTCCACTTATTTTTATTGCTTGTCATTGTATATTAGTCTGTGGTCCCATCGTTATGTGTTTCCCCCTTTTTGTATGGCAACGACTGAGCACCTCACCATGTGAGGGCTCTTTTCTGATTGTAATTTTAGACTTTGATATGAATAAATTTATTTGATTGTTTTAGCACCGACCTGTTGTTAATTAGGACGTATTTGAGCCACTTCATCCCTCCCTTGGGACTACTTTTTTTTCTTCTAAAGTAAGAACTATGTACACCGAGGACTCAATCTTCCTTTCCTTCTTAAGTAGTAGTGGACACAACAGAACAAAGTCCCTCTCTCTTTAGTGGACAGTATCTAGAGAGAGCTCTTTGGGACCACCAAAGAGCTCCCCTCTGTCAACTTCTTCAAAAGCACCTGGGTCTCTGCACTCTTCCCTTCAGGTTGTCCATCTGAGCCCTCTTTGAGCAGCTTGTGCCTGGGGAAAGCAGCGTGTCCTCTCCAGACTGAATTCCTCCACTCTGGGACAAGACCCAGAGCTCTGTGGACTCCAAGAATAAATAGTCACCCAACATTCCTCTCTGGGATAGGCCAGGGCTGCATCTATATTCATACCACCATTTGCATATCTTCACATCTACTATCCAGAAACTTCTCCACTTTCCTGAATACAGAAAAAGCTTATGCAGAAATCAAGGGAAATCTCCCCAATGCGACACATATAGAAAAATAAAATAAAATAAAAAAACTTACAGGTATTTTAACTCTACTTTACCAATACCAAAAAATACTTTTGCCAATAATTTGAAATCTGACCAGATTGACATTTGTGTATGTATGTGACGGTTTGGGAGTACCTTTGGAGTCACGCAGTGATGTGTTTGGCTGTCTGCATTCTATAAACTGCGGCGTAACCTGTCAGCACTCTGTAAATACAGGTAATAAATAATAAGTGCATAATCTCATATCCCGACAATCACTAATATACCGCTTACCACTTAATTCCAGAGACTTCCTTAATGGATTAAAGTCCTGAACACTACAGATAAATGATAGTCACCAAGTGACTTTTTAATTAACATTGAATTCATTTCTGAAAAGTCATTTGCATTTTAAATGAAAAGATTAGTATCTTGAAGCCATGTACAATGTCACTCTTCCCCTAGAGACTCATTTGCTTCAGTTTAACCATACTGTTATGGAAATAGCACTGACAGTGTGTCTGCTAAGGTAGAGAGGTCCTCTGGCCAAGACTGCTTTGTGTGGAGGGTGGTGAGGACCAACTGTGTATGAACTTTGAGAGTGCAAATCCAGAGTGTTGAATGCCCCCCGACAATCTCCTCCTCTCGCCTCTCCTCCATCATACTGCCTTCAGTGGGGAATCTTTAAAGTGGAACTACACTGCATCTGAGCACCACAAACCAAAAACACAATTTCATTCTTTTTTAATATTAAAAGCAAACTCCCCCGTCCATCCATGTCTCCATGCTTTTTATTGCTGAGAAATCACTTTGAAAAACACCCCTTGAGCATTTCTGGCTGTGGCCATCTTGAGTAAGGGCAGATGATTCAAGTAGCATTTACTTCCTGGAATCTATCTGCCTTTAGCTCAGGCACACAGCCAGGAGGACGTGCTTAGCTGAGAAAGTCCCTGCTTCCCTCCTACAGATGAAAGAATAAAAATGCCCATGAAAACTCCTGGGATGTATGACATCATTTTGGCCTAGGCCAGAAACCAGGAAGTAACTGAAGAAATGTAAAAAAAAAGTTCAAAACAAGCAGATATGACATACGTTCCTATCTATTTACTAATGCTAGCAGCATGAGTATTAAAGATAGTCAATGTTGATTGAGAGAGTGCAGGTCCACTTTAAAAGGGGAATCCTCCAAATAGGACTCTCTAAAATCCCATCTAACATGTAACATCACTGCCTGAATGGTCAATTGTCCTGTTCTGATGACACTGAAAAATATTGTATTCCCATAATTTCTACCTTGGGGACAGGCTCCCCATGACTAAGCTCCAAGGGGCAGAGCAAAACACGTTGTTGGCATGGCCTTGTTGAAGTCCAGGCTGAGGTTGCCACTCTTACACCGATTCTAGGAACTATACGGACATGCGGTTACAGGGATTCCCTGTCTTTTGTTCTCAGACTGGGGCCCCAAGTATACATGGCAAAATTACCAATAAAGTATAACCAAATGGCAAACATTTTTTTTTGTTTTGTATTGAGGGCTAAAGGATTAGAATCCCTGTCAGGTTTACACTGCTGTCTGTGCCCTGGTAGGGAGATCCCCCCTCTCTATTTGTCCTGTTTACCATTATCACTGAAAGTTAAAGAAAACCCCCACACTTGGGGTTGTCATCAGAACAGGAAGAGGGGAAATCTTTCAATGGTGACAACCGGGGATTTCCCCACTTTGGAAGGATTTCCTCTCACTTCCTGTTTTGGCTATAGGACAGGAAGTGAAGGGAAGTTTCCCCAATGGGACACAGATGGAAAAAAACCCTCCTCTATTCAAAATGAAAAAAGTTTTGCCTTTAATTCAAATTTAAAACAACTTAGTGGGGGCTCCAATGGCCCGACTATATAGGACAAAAATTAGCATTGCAACAATACTGAAACCAGTGTCGAAGCTGATACTAAGCATTTGCACCAGTGGCGGCTGGTGGTTTTATTATGGGGTGAGGGGCGGCAAAAACACCCCCCCCCCGCCCGTTGGTCGGTGGCACGCCCCCCTCCTTCACTCCCAGTAGTCTCGCGGTCAGTCATCCAGCCCCATCGACAGTTGTGGGCGGGCATCTCCTCCTCCTCAGCATCACAGCGGCTTCTGCTGAGCGTCTCCTCCCTCCTCCTCCTAGTCATCCAATAGGATCGCCTGTCCTTTCAGCCAATCGGAAGACGGGTCTCAGAACCCGCTTCCTGATTGGCTGGGAGGAGGATCAGTATTAAAATAGCGAATATTTATTCACTATTGTCACACAACCGAGCCCACCCTTTTTTGAAGCCTACTAGAGCCTCTGTGTAAACACCTCCCCCACCTTCGGAATCCATGCGTCCGGTACCCTGCATGTAGATTAGGGGACCAAACGCAT
>BLSH010367321.1:124618-135969 GCA_018402905.1 Glandirana rugosa
TGGATAAAAATCACAGTACACTGTCAAAAAATGTAATAACCTTTACATAATGAATACTACCGCGCTGGCCCAAGTGTATACACACCCCGGTCAAATTACGCTAAACATTTTTCTCAGGCTACGCTAAAGCAAGTCCGCGTGTAAAAATTTCACATGTTGTAACCTTTCACGTGGACTTGGCCTGACTTTTAACAAGGACTGAGAAAAATTTCAGTGAGACGTCGGTATACACTTGGCCGAGGTATCTTTGGGTCTAATCAAGTGTACAGTACACTCATTCTACGCCAAATTGGTGAAGTCGGGGCCTTCCTAAAGGTCGAAATCCTGGCACAATGTCGCACGACCGCGCAATTTTCAGTTAAAGCGACGCAGTGCCGAATCGCAAAAAGGGCTCCGGTCCTAAAGCTGGAAATCCTTCCGGGGCTGAAGTGGTTAAACCGCATCTTACTCACATGACATGTGAACTAATCTGGGTTTCTATGGAGCCGGTTCACATATGGCTGCAGAGTGACTTTAAAAAGAGTCAGGAACAATTTTCAGTCCGGTTCAGGTGCACTTTCCAATGTTGTACACTTTAAAAATGTGCGCCTGAACGAAATCGCATCGGACTCTTTTTACAAATCGCATTAAACTGGCCCCACACATATGTGAACCCGGTCGCGCCATCATAAGTAATACATTTCCAATAATGTAAAAAACTGTCACATGACACTAAAAATAGGTATCAGTAATTGGTATCGGTAAGTGGTATCGGCAGGTACTTGAGAAGAAGTATCTGTACTCGTAAATAACTGGTCTCGGTGCATCCCTAACAACATTGGCAATAAAACCACTTAGTCGGGGGCGTGTCCTGTACCATCTCCTAGGGGGTGGAGTTGTATGATGTGTATTGTATGTGCATAGGCCAAACACTTACAATACACATCAAAAAGCTCCGCCCCTAGTTGCTATGAGATGGAAGTGGTGTGCAGTCAAGGGGCGGGGTTATGTGGTGGAAGGGTGGGGTTTGTCAGACCTGTGTCTCCTAGCAACATAAGTGCTGATTGTTGGTTTCCATAGCGACATTACAGGATGTTTGGCCCACTTTCTATCCAGTAGGGGAGACTCAGAGGGAGGAGCCTGTGTCGGTGGCCTATCGCTGAGTGGCTTTGCAGCACCTTTCTTTGTGGCGGCTATTTTGAGCTCCAGCAGGAAAAATGTCTGTAAGACACCCGTGTGAGGGATGAAGAATTAGCAGCTAAGCTAGCTAAGAGCCGCAGAAGATGTAAGGTTTATGTGTGTCTTGTGAGTACAATGACAGTGTCAGACATGTGCTGTGTACTGCGAGTAGCTCAGGCTCCATTTAACCACACCACTCCAAGGCCTCATTCACATGCAGCGTCCACTTGTGTGAGGGCCTTGTTTACCCCAGGGGGATGCACAGGTGTTCCATGCATCCGTGTACAGGCAGTCCTATTCATGTCAGTTGGGATGCAGAGGCTGTATGGACACAGTCGCTGCTCCTAATTTGATTTGTAAGGGTGCATAGCCCCGAATGCACACGGTCTGTGTTCAGGGCTGTACACCTGCACCTACATGGATGCCAACGGATGTATCCATGCAACCACTGCATCCCAATTGACATGAGAGGGACTTTCTGCACATCTGTGCATTCCCATTCAGGTAAACACGGCCCTTGCATGCGTGTATGCTGCAGTATGCCTGTGTAGCCGCACCCAAGACACCGCAGGACACTTTGTGCACTGAGCAGTGTTCCCTCCTTTTCCCTTTCTTTGCTGGGTCCCAGAGTCCCAGTCTGCCCCTGGTTGGAGACAACGGTGACCAAGAGAAATAGAGAGAGTGACTCTACCCAGTGAGACGCAGACAGCAAAAGTCCTCCCTTCGCTGTCTAAAATGGAAGTTTCTGCTGCAGCATTCAGCTTCAGATTTTCCCTGCAGTAGTTTTTTTTCTGCCACTAGATGTCTCCAGTCTGATGGTCAGCATCATTCAGCCCACTTCCTTTAAGCCCAGGTCACCCTGCACCCACACCCAGTCTGTAACTGGACAGTGAAAGGAGAAGCAACACAGTGATGAGTCATCTCTCTGTCACTCTGCTCTCTGCAGCTCTCAGCGTGTGTGTGTGTGTGTGCGTGCGTGTGTGGGGGGAAAACCTTTCAGATTTTTTTTGGTATTGTAGCCATGTGCTCCCTTGAGAGTGGCTGGTAGTAGTGGTTCACCTGAATCTAGGGTTGCCACATCATCCCTTTAATCCAGGACACACAGTAATTACACAGGTTCTGTGGCTGATTAAGGTGGTAATTAAACTCACTCAGTGCCTTATTTGCATTAAATCAGCCTCAGAACAACCCGTGTAATTCATATGTGTCCTGGATTAAAGGGATGATGTGGCAACCCTACTGAAAGCTGACCTCAATCGCACCATATATCACACATCCGGAGACACTGACCGGGCTGGCTCTTGGACTTGGATGGGGATAAGGGATCACTGTGGGGTTTCCAAAGAATTATGGTACAAAGTTTCCATATACAGTTCTGTATATGCACACTTCAATGCAGACCGTCCCTCTGCAGACTATTGCTCCTCTCAACTCTCCAGCACTTCAGTTGCTGACCGTTTCTCTTACAGTCCTCTCACTACACAGAACTCACAACTTTACACTTCTTTGCTTCACTCCAGCTCAGAACTTAGTTTCCAGCCTGAAAGGAAATTTATCAGGCTTCTCTAAACCTTTCTCTTCACTGCGGTTAGCAGACGACGAGGCCTACCCTGTTGCAGCTGGACCTCAGGAACACCCATTACAGGCCAGGGATCACGGGCCCCTGAATGTGCAGTAAAGTACTTTAGTGCTAACCGGGCCTTTGAAGGACTACAACTCCCAGCCCATCCTCTTCCAGGTCCCATCGACCTGCTCTCTGCTAGTGACTCTCCTTTCCCTTGACTGGCTCCCAAAGCTCCCACAGACTGTCCACCATTCCTCTACCAGCCTGCTCCAGCACTTTCCTGTAGCACCTCCACTGTTCTCCTATTCCTCCTGTGCCACTCCAGGAATCACTCTCCTTCCTGGCTGCACCCCAACACCCAGGCCCCAAGGTCACCCTCCCCAGACTGTTGCGACCTCCCGTGTAGGGACCTTCACCACAGCACCCCTGCTACATCTACAGACTTCCTCCCGACACTCCTCCTCCCAGATTGGGCTGACTCTGAGTATTTAAGGAGGCCTGCCCCCTGCCAATCCTGTTTGGGGATTGGTCAGAGCTCCCTAGAACACTCCAGATGGCTACACTCATCTCCCAGCTCTCTGACCAGACAACCATCTCCAGGTTTCTAGAAAGAAGTGGGAGGTTCTGGTGACCTCATCTGGGCTGAAAGCTTCTCCTCCCAGCCCAGATCAAAACAACCAGGCCTGCACATTACAGTCAGGCCTGACTATAGTTGCCTCTCCTAGCCAAAAAACCCTGCTAGAAAATGCACCTATACTATGGGGACGCTACAGTGTCGGGGTCCTCACTGTATTTGTCCTGGTCACATTTATTTCTTGCAGAGAAAGTCATGGGAAATAAAATATTTAGAGTTACCACAAGAATATAATCATCCAATAGAGCAAGTTTGTGTGGTTTACATTGCCTGGCTCATGGACAGTGTGGCATAGATTGTTCTGTACATGCACAATGTAGTGTACATTGTGTGTAGCATTCCCGTCACATGTGCAATATAGTATGATTGCCCTGTGCATGCACCGTGTGGTGTTAATTGCCTGCATATGTGCAGTATGGTGTAGATTGCCCACACATGCCTAGTGTGGTGTAAATTTCCCAGCGTATGCCCAGTGTGCTGTCGATTTCCGAGTGCACACCCAGTGTGTTGCAGATTGCCCCGAGGCCTCCTGGGATGCATGACGTGAGTATCCCCGGAAGCTCCAGGCAGCTGAGGCTATTTTATTGTGATCTTGGTATTCAGGAAAGGTGGGATTTCCAGCTATCTTTTGAAAAAAAAAAATTGTGAATGTGTTAAAGGAGGGGGGAGGAACCAATATTAGATAAAAGATCTACTTTAAGTACTTGGCAATCTGGCAGCCTTTTAAGGGGCTTTAACGCTGGGAGGTCAGGTGGAGCAGTTTCCTGAGCATGTGACTGCTGTGATTGGCTCTCACAGGGGTCACATGATCGGAGCCCATCCCACTGGTTCACGATCAGAAGCCCTGACTCTCATCAATCAACCTCAGTCCGCCCACAAAGCATATGTGTGGGGACTGGATGTTCGTTTTTCCTACCTCCGCTTATGCGCATTTGTGAGCAAGGTGTAGCCATGGTGTGGCGGGCAGCTCGGGCATACCGATAGGGGTTGCAACTGCAACTGGGCCCCATGGTCCAGGGGGCCCGTGTGCCTCCCTTATACACCTTGTACACCTGAATAGGAGGGATGGCGGGGCGATGGCATTTAGAGGACCCAATCTCCTCCATTTTCCTCTATCCAGTTTACTTGTCTTCTACTGTTCCCAGGGTCCCTGTGTGCTTCCCTGGTCCCCTCCACAGAGCTGCTGTCTCCTTCCCTCTCCTGCCAGCTGCTGTAGAAGATGTGTCATGATGGAGAGATGGGAATGGGTCGGTAAATTTGTCATTTAGCTGCTCCTTCCTTTTCGGAATGAAAAGTCCGTAATTGGTTCATTCATAACTGAAGCATAGTAAACTTTTTTTTACTATACTTCAGTTTCTGAATGAATGGGAGGCTCAGTGCACAGCTATTCCTGTCCATTCAATCCATGCAGCTGAGGCTACACAGATGGAAATTGAGAGCTGAGGTTTGTTTAGACCCCTGATATCTCATCAAAGCCCCCCAACCGAGCTCCTAAAAAAAATTGTAAAAATAAAATTGTAAAAGAAATAAAATGAAATGGTAAAAAAAAATTATAAAATAAAAATTTAAATTAAAAACTACTGACACCAGTGAAGGAACTATCAGGATTGCAAAGGTTGCAATTGCGACCGGGTCCTGGCATTTCACCACCATGGGGAGGCCTGAAGATGGCAGAAGGGGGCCTTCTGCAGGACATGTGAAAGGGCCCCGATACGGTACCGTAATAAAGGGACCCGCGATAGGAGTAAAGGGCCCCAGGATCAGA
Source organism: Glandirana rugosa (assembly GCA_018402905.1). Taxonomy (NCBI): domain Eukaryota; kingdom Metazoa; phylum Chordata; class Amphibia; order Anura; family Ranidae; genus Glandirana; species Glandirana rugosa. Next base: position 129,740 of record BLSH010367321.1, read on the forward strand.
GGGAAGGGTTCTGGCCAGGGGTCTTTCACAATTTCTTGCTCCGGGGCCCTGAAGGTTCTAGAGTCCAAGATGGGCAATAGCAATATATTGTAGAAAGGTCCAACACAATACAGCCTGGCCCGGCAGGTAGGCACGACCATCCAGAGCCACTTACAAACTGTAACAGCGCTCTGTAGATTTGGAACATATCGACAGCGTCTGCAATGAGGAGCAGAACACCCAAAGGAGGGTCTTCCTGAAACAAGGCAGACATTAGGGTTGCACCAATTCCAATACCAGTATTCGTATTGGTACCGATATTAAGCATTTGCAACAGTACACATACTCGTGCAAACGCTCCGATACCTGAAACCGATACCTTTGCAGTGCGATTTGAACCCATATAAAATGAATGGGCTCATATCGCACTGCAAAGAATCACATGCGATTTGAACAGGAATGCGGCACGATTCCTGTCTGAATCACATGCGGTATCCCCCACGACTCCTGTGTGAACCCAGGTTTATCACTGACTTCAGCCTGGGTTCACACAGGAGCGGTGCAGGAATTGCACCGCATTTCTGTTCAAATCGCATGTGATTCTTTGCAGTGTGATTTGAGCCCATTCACTTTGTATGAGCTAAAACTGCATCGCAAAGGTATCCGTAATAGGTATCGGCGAGTACTTGAGCACAAGTATCAGTACCCGTACTAACCGATAAAAAAACGGTATCGGTGCAATCCTAGCAGGCGTGATTCCTTCACTGTCCCTACTCCTCTGGAACTTTCCCTACCTCTAAGCACTGTCCCTGCCAGCCTGGGAACCTGTCCCTACACTAGCCACTCACATAAAGCGTGCCAAACCTGGGAGCTGGAGTCTTAAAGTGGTTCTAAAGCCAGAAGGTTTTTTATCTTAATGCATTAAGATAAAAAAACCTTCAGTGTGCAGCAGCTCCCTCAGCCCTCCTAATACTTACCTGAGCCCCATCTCGATCCAGCGATGACCACGAGTGCCATGGCTGTCCTGGATTGGCTGAGACACAGCAGTGGTGCCATTGGCTCCCGCTGCTGTCAATCAAAGTCAGTTAGCCAATGAGGAGAGAGAGGGGGTGGGGCCGAACTGCGGCTCTGTGTCTGAATGGACACACAGAGCAGTGGCTCGGGTGCCCTCATAGCAAGCTGCTTGCTGGCGGCATTCAAAAGGAGAGAGGCGCCAGGAGTGACGGCGAGGGACCTGAGAACAGGAGGATCTAGGCTGCTTTGTGCAAAATCAATGCACAGAGGAGGTAAGTATGACATATTTGCTCTTTTTAAAGTGGTTGTAAACCCACCACTCACCCAGTATAAACTAATGGCACATTATTAATGTATATATACATGCAAGCCTCCTGTATGTATCCCTGCCTTGCAAATGTCACCCTTTTCAGCAGTAGCAGCCTTGCAAAACACTTGAATCAGTGGGTGTCTCTCTTTGCTGGAGCTCGGTGGGTGGAGTTGTGATGTCACAAGACTTCCCACCCACCTCTATACTGAGAGCTGGAGGAGATGGGAGAGGGGAGTGTGAGGCTCTCTTTGCACGGGATGAAACCTATTTCTCCCTCAGTCGTTTTTTTCCTACTGAAAAAAGATAAGGGTATGTCTCAGAGTTGGATTAACTCTTTGTGGCAAAATTGGGCACAGATGACATGATATCCTCTCCTGTACAAGGTAGAAGTGTCAGTAAATTTTTTTTTTCGGGTTTACATCCACTTTAAAGAGAAAAAAAGGAGACTTTTGTATCACTTTAAATAGACTCTGTCTGACTCAAAATGGCCACTAGAGTCACATGGGGTGCCAGCGTCCAATTGGACAGCTGTCTCCTTGTGACCGCAGGAAGTCACGATTTCCTTCCTCTTCTGCATTGCCACTTTGGTTGAGCGCCACCTTCAGTGGGGAATACATACTGCACCTGCCTACACATTACAAGTCAGGAAGAGGTTAAAAGGCTCAGTTCCATGTGAAGTAAAAGTGCTAAGGTTTTGGCTTTTGCGATCTTTGCGTTAGTAGCAGAAGCCGTGTGCAATAAGCTTCTTTGCATCCTCAAGAGATTTAGGAAATAACCTTCCACAGAGGCACCTTAAAATACCAGGATGAGCCAACCTGACTTTTCCATCTCTGCCTCCAGCTCCCAGCACTGCTACAAACAGTGTGTGATGAACCGTCTGGGTCCTCGGGGACCCCTGCCAAGCCTCACTTTCACCATAACTACCCAGGCTCCTTTCAAGTTTTCCCCTGTGGCCTATTATCAAGTGTTTACCGCCTGTGTGATTCATCTGCGACGCTGCAAGTGATCTCTTCATTAATACCATTCCGTGACTTTTATCCCTGGCCTTGATGAAGCAAAGTAATCTTTGTCTTCTGCTGTAAGGCGATGCAGCAATAGAACGCTACCGCTCTGCTGTTCTGCTTACCGAGGTGCCCCCTTTTTTTTTCCAATCGGTTGGATATATTTCATTGCATTTCCCTAATGACAAGTAACATCAAATTCAATTTAACAGCGCTGTCTTCCAAAGGCGACATTCGATTCCAACTTTCATGATGTCATCACTTCCTGATGGGACGGGTGGAAGGATTGAAATTTTCGTGATCTTTTTCATTCCTCTCGGATCTTTTTTTGGAAACGGCTTACGTTTTAATTAAACAGCGTCACTTTTGCTACTGTAGCTTACCAGATTTCTGTAAGCTGCTTGCGAGGGACCTGGATGCTCCTGGAAAGCTCAGCCGTTAGAATCGTTGGCCAGACTTCAAGCAGCAGTTGGACTCTGCCCAGGAAGCCGGCTGAAAGACAAGTTTGTTTAATTGACCCTAGCCGGTTTTTCCTTTTTTTTTTTCCCGTTTCTTTTTTTTTTTTTGCTGTGTGTGGAATAAAGCTGCTGGATCATTTGCTGCCGGAGCCAGCTGTGCATCAGACGGGGACAGGTCCGTTGAATGAGAGTCTTGTGAACCATGGCTTCTGTGTTTATGTGCGGGGTGGAAGACATGCTGTGCAACGGGAGCCGCTTTGTATGGAACTTCACCATGTCTACGCTGAGGAGGTGGTACACGCACAGGGCCAGGGCATGCCAGCTGGTGCTGAGGACTTGGTGCGGCCTCAGGGAGGTCTATCAGGTAAATAGCTTTAAAGGGGGGGGGGAGAAAAAAAGTTGACTTTCAGTTCTAAGCTGTTAGAAGAGCACTCCGGCTAAAATCCTCCATTCACTTTCTGAAGAGTTGCTTCAACTTATACCCCTTTTTATCATGTTTACCTACAGGTAAGCCTGCAATAAGGCTTACCTGTAGGTAAAATGTATATCTCCTAAACCTGTACGGTTTAGGAGATATTCACCCCGCAAGGAGGCGCTGACCTCACGGTGCATGCGCTGTGAGGTCCCGGCGAAGGCCCGGCCGGACAGTCCGGCGGAAAAAAGAGCCCCTGTGCGCATATGTGGGAATGACATCTCGCGGCTCCGGCCACTCACAGCGCCGGAGCCGCAAACCCACGGAAGGATCCCCGCAGGGAAAATGTCACCTCCCTCTGCGGGGACCGAGCCGCCTGGTCAGAGCTTCGCTCTGAGGTAAGTATTTTATAATGAGCTAATATGCGCTGCATACTAGCTCATTATGCCTTTGCCTTACAGTTTTTTGTTTTTTTTACACTGAGTATACAACCGCTTTAAAGCGTATCTATGGTCGAAATTTTAAATTCTACATTTTATCTGCGCTTGACTTCCGAAAGATTTTATCCCCTACATGACCAGGCCATTTTTGTTATTCAGCACTGTGCTTACTTTAATGACTTCAATGCTGGGCACTTTTACCCCCCCCCCTTCCTGCCCAGGCCAATATTTAGCTTTCAGCGCTGTCGTACTTTGAATGACAATTGCACGGTCATGCAACGCTGTACCCAAACAACATTTTTTGCCATTTTTTCGAGACAGAGCTTTCTTTTGGTGGTATTTAATCTCCACTGTTTATTACATTCTTTGCTAAACAAATGAAAAAAGGCAAAACATTTTGAGAAAAAAAAAAAGTTTTTTGTTTCTGAAAATTTTGTAAATAATTAAGTTTTCTCCTTCATTAAAGTGCACAGATGAGGCAGCATTGATGAGGTGGCACTGATGAGGGGCACTAATATGCAGCACTGATGGGCAATGATAGGCAGCATTGATATACGGCAATGATGAGCACTGATAAGCAGCACTGATGGGCACTGGTATGTGGCACTAATGGGCACTGACAGGTGGCACTGATGGGCAGCCTTTATGGGCACTGATATACAGCACTGATGGGCACTGATAAGCGGCACTGATGGGCGCTGGTATGTGGCACTAATGGGCATTGATAGATGGCACTGATGAGCAACCTTTATGGGCACTGATAGGCGGCAGTGATGGGGAGACACTGACAGGCATCACTGATGGGCACTGAAAGGCATCAATGATGGGCAATGTTTGGCATTACTGATTGTCATCACTGGTAGGTACTAGTGGGCATCACTGGTGGGCATCGCTGATGGGGCTGCACTGATTATCAGTGCAGATCCCCCCTATCAGGAGAGCTGCTTATTGGCTCTCCACTACTCACACGCTGTCAGCATGAATAGAGGAATGCCGATAACTGACACTTCCTAGTTATGCTGTGATCAGCTGTGATTGGACACAGCTGATCACTATGTCATAGGCTCTTTACCATTATTGTAGATGCGGTGTGTCGGAGCTAAAAGTCAGCAGCTAGAAATACTGTAGCAGCTGACTTTTAATATTAGGACACTTACCTGTCCAGGGAGCCCCTGATGTCGGCACCCCAGCCGATTTTCGGATCGGCTCCCAGGTGGTGCTGCCACCGCCATTTCCTGGTAGGGAAAACTGGCAATTAAAGCAGAGTTCCACCCACAAATACATCTTTATATATTTCAAATCCTCTATGCGTGATGAATCACCTTTGGAAAAAAAAATGTATACTCACCCTAAGTGCCCTGTTGCCATGTGGTCCCTGTAATGTTCCACTTCCTGATCTGTGGCACTTCCTGCCGGCCTAGGCTCATGGAAGATGTGAGTCATCATTTCCCATGAGTCAGTGGGCATCCCTGAGCTGTAAAATGGAGTTATTTCCAGACAGGAAATGACGCGGTTTTGTGGGGGAGTTATCTATGTTGCTATAACAACGGGACAGGACCTTCCTCCATCGCTGCCCGTTGTTATGGCAATGAGACATACACTCGAGATCGAGAGGTGCATGCTGGTTACCTAGCATGCACCTTATCCAGGAAGAGACTTGAGGAGGGTGCGAGTGGGCTTCGATGCCCACAGCTAAGATGGGAACTCCCAGTAAAGAAAAAATCAGCAAAGTAAGTACAAATAAATAGGAAGACTACCCAGATTTAAAGCTATCAATTACTTCATTTATGCAATGAATACTAACTAGGTGGATGCCAGCAAAAAAAAAATTATGTGGGCGATACTCCGCTTTAAGACCTTCGGCTTCACAGCTGGTTCCCTACTGTGCATGCACGAAGTGTGCTGCGCTTTCTAACAGGTACGGTGGCGGAGGATGGGGGCCAAAGCTCCAAGGGCACAGCACCGCGGCGCAGACTCCCGAAGTGGGGAAGGGTACCTGTCAAAAACAAGTACCCCCCCAAAAGGTGCCAAATGTGACACCGGAGGGAGTTAAAAAGCAGATAAGCGGAGGTTCCCCTTTTAGGTAGAACTCCGCTTTAATCACAGAAAAATAGCACACCAGGCTCATATTATCTGTTATTCTTAGAGTGAGATCTACCTATATAGCAAATAGTAGCTAGTAGTGTTGAGCGAACCCGGACTGTAACGTTCGGGTCCGTACCGAACTTTCGGGTGTCCGTGGCACGGACCCGGACCCGGACATTTCAAAAATCGTTCGGGTTCGGTCCGGGGTTCTGCTATTTTACTCCACGTGTTGAGAAGCTGCAGGGCAGCCAATCAACAAGTGTTTCACTGGTTTGCCCTTAGAAGCCATCACAGCCATGCCTACTAATGGCATGGCTGTGATTGGCCGGTGCATCATGTGACCCAGCCTCTTTATAAGCTGGAGTCACAGTGCTGCAGTCACATGCTCCTTGGGTTAGTGTAGGGAAAGGTAGCTGACTGCGTGAGGGACAGATTTGAGCCATTTTAAGACCTGATCCTGCATCCTGAGATAGATTATTTTACTACTGCTGTCTGTGCTGTTGCTCTGAGGACAGATAGCAGAAATTAGGG
>BLSH010367321.1:159822-185762 GCA_018402905.1 Glandirana rugosa
CGGTAACGTTGGACATTGTGAAGTATTCCCCTCGGCCCGGTCCGTGTCCTTTAACTTCTTAACCCCTCTTCACCTTTCTTTCCATAAACTTATATTATCTTTCAGTGAGAGGAATGGTGCCAAGTCTGCTGGAGGATTAATAAAAAGAGCGAATGACCCTCCTGGAGACATACATAACGCCGGCTGCCACCCTCCCCGCAGAGCCCATCATTATTTAAAGATGAAAATCTCCTTTTATAAATGCTTATAGACCAATGACACATTTATAATACCTGGGGCAGAATCCCCATTTATTACTTTCTATTATATTCAAATACCTTTCTTTCCACTTCTCCCCAATTCTTCAATTTCCTGTGCCTGGCCCGGCTCCCCTTATGAAGTGTTACAGGTTGCAATGGCTGATCAATACAGCTATATATTACCCCCCCCCCCCCATGATCATTGACATTAACAATTAGAAATGTTAAAGTGGTATTAAACCCCAAACCAAAAAAGTCATATCATTGTTTGTGGTGGCTGCACCAGTTTTCTTTTTTAAAGTGGTTGTCAACCTGTGACAACCACTTTAACCTACAGATAAGCCTATAATGAGGCCTACCTGTAGGTTCCCTGCATATCTCCTAAACCTCCACAGTTCAGGAGATATACAGTGTACTGTGATGTGCCCACTTCATTCGGCACATGCGCAGTGAAGAAATGGCCTCCGTGCCGTTCCTTCACTGTGATCGTGCCGCGACTGGCGGCTCCCGTGCGCATGCGCGGGAGCGACATCACGTGACTCTGGCCAGTCACAGAGCCGGAGATCGCGGCCCCAGAAGAAAGAGGGGAAGAAGATGGAAGCAGCCTGGAGCGGGGACATGGCGGGCTTCCAGTGCAGGTAAGTGGCACATAATGGGCTATTATGCGATGCATAGTAGCCCATTATGCTTTTACATTGCTGGATAACAGAGGAAGTAAACCCTATCAGGGTTCACTTCCTCTTTAAGCTGTTTGCCTTCTCTTTTCACCTGGCCAGTAACACAGCTCCTGTATTAGAGTGCCCCCCCTCTGGATGATGGCGCACAGGAGGCACCTTTTGGACATCAGCATTGTCAGTCTGGGCGGAGGGGAGTGTTAGATGGACTAGTAGATTTACAGTGCATCCGGAAAATATTCACAGCACTTCACTTTTTCCCATGGTGGATAAAAATCAATGATTTAAAAACAAAAAAAAAAAACTGATTTCTTTTATTTAACCACTTCAATACAGCACACTTACACCCCCTTCCTTCCCAGACAAATTTTCAGCTTTCAGTGCTCTCACAATTTAAATCACAATATCTCAGTCATGCTACACTTTATCCAAACAAAATTTGTATCATTTTTTTCTCACAAATAGAGCTTTCTTTTGGTGGTATATAATCTCTGCTGGGTTTTTATTTTTTTCAATATAAGCGAAAAAGTAGCGAAAATAAAAAAAAAAAAACACTTTTTTTTTAGTTTGTATTGAAAAATTTTGCAAAAAAAGTCATTTTTCTTCAAAAATTTGGGCCATAATTTATACTGCTACATATCTTTGGGTAAAAATAACCCAAATTAGTGGATATTATTTATTCTCTGTGAAAGTTAGAGTCTACAAGCTATGGTGCAAATCATTGAATATTAATCACACCTGATGTACTGACCACCTATCTCATTTCTTGAGACCCTAACAAGCCAGGAAAGTACAAATACCCCCCAAATGACCCCTTTTTGGAAAGTAGACATTCCTAGGTATTTATTAAGGGGCATGGTGAGTTTTTTGAAGTTGTAAATTTTTTCCCACAATTCTTTGCAAAATGAAGAATTTTTTTTTTGACACCCCAAAATACATTCTGCTACTCCTCCTGAGTATGGCGATACCACATGTGTGAGGCTTTTACACAGTCTGGCCACATACAGAGGCCTAACATTGAAGTAGCACCTTCAGGCGTTCTACTAGCATAAATTACGCATCTCATTTCTCAGCCACCTATTACACTTTTGAAGGCCCTGGAGCACCAGGACGCTGGAATTGCCCACAAAATGACCCCATTTTGGAAAGCAAACACCCTCATGTATAATCTATGAGGCATAATGAGTCTTTTGAACGGTTCATTTTTTCCAGAAGTTGTTGGAAAATGGGGAAAAAAAATTAAAATGCATTTTTTTAACATAAAGTTGTCCATTTATAAGATATTTCCAACACATAGCATGTACATAGCAAAAATGACACCCCAAAATACATTCTGCTACTCCTCCTGAGTATGACGATACCACATGTGTGAGACTTTTACACAGCCTGGCCACATACACAGACCCAACATTGAAGTAGCACCTTTAGGTGTTCTATGAGCATAAATTACACATCTCATTTCTCAACCACCTATTACATTTTTGAAGGTCCTGGAGCAACAGGACAATGGAATTGCCCACAAAATGACCCCATTTTGGAAAGCAAACACCCCAACGTATATTTTATGAGGCATTATGAGTCTTTTGTACGGTTAAGTCTTTGAAAAACGTGGAAAGAAAATAAAAACTCTATTATTTTTACACAAAGTGGTAAATTTATAAGATATTTCTAACACATAGCAAAATATTACATCCCAAAATACATTCTGATGTTCGTCCCGAGTATGGCGATACCACATGTTTGAGACTTTTACACAGCCTGGCCACATAGAGAGGTCCAGCATTGAAGGAGAACCTTCAGGCGTTCTAGGAGCATAAATTAATTATCTAAATTCATTCCTACCTATCACACTTTTGAAGGTCCTGGAGCACCAGGACAGTGGAATTACCCACAAAATTACCCCATTTTGGAAAGCAAACACCCCAATGTATATTTTATGAGGCATGGTCTGCAGATACGTACTCGGGTACTCTTTTATGGGCTGCAGATAGGTACTCGGGTACTCTGATGGATTAGTAAAAGGTACTCGGGTACTCTGATGGGCTGGTAAAAGGTACTCGGGTACTCTGGGCTGGTAAAAAGTTCTCGGGTACTCTGATGGGCTGGTGACAGGTACTCGGGTACTCAGATGGGCTGGTGCCAAGTACTTGGGTACTCAGATGGGCTGGTGACAGGTACTTGGGTGCTCAGATGGGCTAGTGACAGGCACTCGGGTACTCAGATGGGCAGATGACAGGTACTCTGATGGGCAGGTGGCAGGTACTCGGGTACTCTGATGGGCAGGTGACAGGTACTTTGATGGGGTGGTGACAGGTACTCTTTACTACTGGGGGGGGGGGCAATCAGTGTGATTGGTGCACATAGTAAGCGGTAACAAGCTGTTACCGCTATCTCCTCCTCACACACGATCGGCGTGTGAAGAGGAGAACCCGGTAACAGCTCGCTACCGCGGATTCTTGTCATTCTGTGACCGGCTGTGATTGGACACTGCCGGTCATGTGGAAAAGAGCCAATATCATTGGCTCTTTACCCTGATCGGGGTGGGGCTTTGAGAGAGAGAGGCGAAAACGGGAGGACGTCATATGACGTCCACCCAGGATGGGGAGTGCACCTTGCCGGTGTATTATTACTATACGCCGATAAGGAAGGGGTTAAATCATGTTTTTTTGATTTTTATCAAATTAATTTTAATAAATTGCTTTTGGAGTAAAAATCTATCTAAAGATAGTTTTCTATTTAAGGTACATTAATAATTCCGTTTATTCAGCATGAAAAAGAGCTTAGTTATGTAGCATGAGGCTGTATATTCTGCAATTTTTACATTTTTGGTAAACTCATTCAATGAATCCAAGCTCTGCAAGCTGAGATAACATGCACTGCATTGATGCATTCACACAATTTCACAGTACACATGAGATAAAACAAAGTTCAGGAATATTCCTTTATCCCATTGTTTTGCAAATCTGTGTACACTACAAACTGTATGATTGAATCGGTTCTGATATCGCTGTTTTACTAACCTGACAGCTTATTATTCTAAATAGAAACCTTAATTTTGTTTGTAAATATTAAATTCTAACTACCAGAAAGAATAAGTCCTTACATTTAAAGAGCACCTGTCATTTCAGATCCATCATGGCATCGCCTGTTAGCGGGCATCCAATCACCTGCTGCCGCCACGTCCCTCACCTTGTTGTGTCACTGCTGCATCACCAGCCGTCCCATTAAAGTGAATGGGACTGTCCGTGAGTCAACAGCAGATCGGAGGAGGAGCCGCTGCGGGACAGAGATGACGGCTGCTCTTTAAAAATCATGATTTAAATCAAGCCTTTTTACAAGTGATTTAAATCAAATCCACCCTGTTTTTTTCCACATTTTGTTATGTTACAGCCTTATTCCAAAATGGATTAAATTAATTATTTTCCTCAAAATTCTACAAACAATACCCCATAATGATAATCCTCAGAATCAGATTTGAAAACAAGAATGGAGTAAAATAGAATAGAAAATATAGGAATATAATAGAAAAGAATAGAATAGAAAATAAAATAATAGACTAGACTAAAAAAAAAAAGAATAGAATAGGAAGAATAAAACCATCTTCTGAAATTCAAATTTTGCACAGAATAAATTCCATTTCAAATAGAATAGACTAGAATAGAATAGAAAAACTAACAGAATAGAATAGAAGAATATAACCATCTTCCGAAATTCAAATATAATAAATTTGATTTTCAATTGAATAGATTATAATAGGATAGAAAAGTATAGAATAGAGAATAAAATAGAAAAAAACAATAGAATAGAATGAAATAAAAAGAATATGACCATCTTCCGAAATTCAAATAGAATAAATTTAAATTTGAATGTCGATTCGACATTTGATCAAAATGAATTCAGTTCGGCCGAATTCGGAAAATTCTAATCAAATTTGAAAACGGATAAACAAAACAAAACAGGTTCTGAAAACCAATTAAACTAATTTAACTAAATGAGATGATTGAAATAACAGATTTAAACAAAACATGTTTTGGTTGTGTGCAGGTCTAGCTGTGGGTTGCTCTCTACTGTAGAATGCATTGAGGTGCCTTTCACAATGAACAGCACCACAACGCACTGCACCGCAGGTGGATTACCGAGCATTGAGCCACAACACACACCTTCATATGACCCCTATCAATTCCACAAATTGCCTTTTCTGGAATGTCTTTGGAAGGAGGTGGTTAATAAGCGAAAAAAAATGGTGGATCAGTGAGTGATGGTAATGAATTGTTGGATGTGAGAGAGGATCGATGTTAATAACTGATATCTATGACACGGCTACAAGGCCGGTCTTGACATTTGAACACAGCGGGCTGACTGCAGATGTCTAATTGTACTCTGTGGACTGAGACGACCTTTTCCCAGCGTTGCGGAGGGATGTAGGTGGACAAGATCAAAGATTTTCCTAGAAGTGCCGCATGTTCTTATAGTATTTCTACATACGATCCTCGGGTAAAACCAGCAGACTGACATATCGCAACGCAGCAAAGCCTCCATGCTGCCATCATTCATTCGCCATTTTCGCCAGTGTCCTGCTCCAGAAGGAAAGAATAGTAACCCCATTTCTAATTTTTAAAGCCTAAAGCCGAGTACACACGATGAGATTATCGGATGAATGATCGTCTGTTTTGTTTTTTTTTTCATGCTAGTGTTTTGTCGGAAACAAATAGGTTACTAAAGTATGAAAATTCTCATAGGACAGAATAAAAGTTTGGAAGTGATGTAATGTATTTGTATTGTATTTTCAGAAGAAAACTATACTGATTAACCACTTCAATGTGGGCACTTTCACCCCATTCCTGCCCAGGCCAATTTTCAGCTTTCAGCGCTGTTGCACTTTGAATGACAATTGCGCGGTCATGTAACGCTGTACCCAAACATTTTTTTTCCATTTTTTTAGACAGATAGAGCTTTCTTTTGGTGGTATTTAATCACCATTGTTTTTTTCACTTTTTTGCAAAACAAATAAAAAATACCAGAGATTTTGAAACAAAAAAAAAGATTTTCTTTGTTTCTGTTAAAAATTTGGTATATTAGTAAGCTTCTCCTAGGCACTGATGAGGAGGCACTAATATGCAGCACTTATAGGCGGCACTGATATGCAGCACTGATGGGTATTGATAGGTTGCACTGATAGGTGGCACTAATGGGCAGCCTTTATGGGCACTGATAGGCGGCAATGATGGGCACTGATAAACGGCACTGATAGATGGCATTGATAGGTTGTACCGATGAGGAGGCCCTGACAGACATCACTGATGGGCACTAATTGGCATTACTGGTGGGCATCATTGGTGGGCACTAGTGGGCCTCACTGGTGGGCATCACTGATGGGCACTGGCATGGATCGCTAATGGGGCTACACTGATTGTCCTGTCAGGAGAGCCGCTTTTCGGCTCTCTACTCGCACTCGCTGATAACCGTCACTTCCTAGTTACACTGTGATTGGACATAGCTGATCACATGGTAAACAGTCTATGTCATAGGTTCTTTACCGAGACCGGAGATGTGATGTGTCGGAGCGACACACTGTACTATCGATCGCCACGCTGTGTGCCTCTGGGGGCACGCACGAGCAGCTTGTTCTGAAGGATGTCATATGACTTCCAGTCATAACCCATAGTCCAGTAACCCAGATCCTCCTCTTCTTGGGTCCCACTCCGGTACTCCTGGCTCCTCCCTCCTCCTGGTGGGCCAAGCAGGCACGCTCCAGACCCGCGGATCTGTGTGCCCTCTCACACACGGAGCCGAGTTTCGCCCCCTCTGTCTCCTGATTGACTCACTGGCTGTGCTTGCCAACCAATCAGGCGTGCGAGTCCCCGGAGAGGTGAGGCTCTCATGGACATCGCTGGATCGCTGAAGAAAAAAGCAAGTGCAGCATTTTTAAGCGGTTTACCGCGATTTTGTGGCGATTTGCATTTTGCGTTTTTAATTCTGCTTTACAACAAAATTCCCCCCCCCCCCCAAAAAAAATGCAAAAAGCAAATCGCGGCAAAATCGCATTTAAAAAACGAGAAAAGCACTGCAAAAACACTGAAATACATAGATGTGAATGGAGCTATAGGCTCCATTCACACCGATGCGTTTTTTCATGTTTTGTGCAGAAACGTAGGACATTATTTTTAACATGAGTTTCCTATGGAACATGTTCACATCAATGCATTTTTGTGCCTCTGTGTTTTTACAAAGAGTCAGGGGACCTTTTTAAATGCAAAATGGTGCATTTTGTTGGAAAAGCAACAGCAACATTACTATATACTGTGAACTATATATACTGTGTGCATTGTACCTATCTATCCAGCAGGTGGCACTGCAGTATTATAGTGTATAATGAATGTATTCCATGATATAATAGGATGTATGGTCTATCTCTGTTAAATGCACTTGTTTGTTTGTTATTCAGTTCCTGTTTTGCTGTTCCATGATAAAGATATCTTCCATGAAAGTAAAGTATTCTCTGCAACCAAGAAGCTTCTAGCGCACAATTCAATACTCTGATACACATTTAATGGACTTCAATGGAGAAGCTGCAGAAGAGCATGCAGTGCGTTTTTACAGCGATTTTGCTGCGATTTGGGCTTTGCATTTTTTAATCAGCCCTACAACAAATTTGCCTAAAAAAAATAGGCAAATCGCGGTAAAAAAAATGCAAAAAGCACTGCAGAAATGCTCAAAAACAAACTGCACAGGTGTGAATGGAGCCTTAATAGATAAGTAAAATTAAATCTAAAGTGAAGGATATAAAATGTTTTTATGGCACAGTGATAAGGGATGTTGCAGGGACTAAACTGGAAATCATGAGGGGGGGGTCACTGAATATCAGAGGCAGTAGGCATGTACTGTATATATAATCCCGCGGCATCCATAGCTCCTTCCTTTGCAGTTTGAATATGACATCTTCCTCCCCATGGCCTGACATTCAGCATTTATTATTGCAGTGATGCAGTCAGTATGTGATGTGCAGGGACTGAACATTGTCTATGGGGAGACACAGGCCCATCATTGTAAAGAGAATCTATCCAGTAACAATATATCATTCAGGTGTCTGTACTGTCTAGTCGCCATCACTATTCATCAGATGGGAGCTGAAACATCGCCTTGTCAGGATTTCAGCGGTGAGATCTGACAGCAGGCCTTTGCACCCCATATGAGTAATATAGCTGTCTCCGAGTCGTGTGAGCTTCAAAGAAGAACTCTTCTATCAACCTTTCTCTACAATGGCGGGGATGTTTAGATCTGTAAAAACAGTATAAGTTAAACCTCAACACCAGACAAAGGGTTAAATACTCAATACATACATACTACAATACGCCGCTGAACAAGTTTACCTGCCGAAATATCTGTAATTGTGTTTGGCCAGTCTTGAGACCTGAGCACCCCTGCTTGAGAGTACAGCCAGATCAATGACCTCACTTTTCTCTACTGCAGTTAAAGGAGTTGAAAACCCTCGCAGTTTTTCACATTAATGCATTCTATGCATTAATGTGACAAACCTTTTCTGTTGCAGCTGCCCCCAGACTCCCACCCCCCGTTTACCTACCTGAGCCTGATCATTCCCACGCCAGGGACGAGCACACCCTCTCCAGCCGTTGTCTCGGGTCCTCATTGGATAGATCGATAGCAACGCAGCCATTGGCTCCCGCTGCTGTCAATCAAATCCAATGACGTGGGAGCCGCTGCTGTCTGTGTCATTGGACGCAGAAGCAGGACTCGGGAGTGCTCCCAGGGAAAGCGCTTCTCTGACGGGTCACTCGATGCGGGGAGGAGCGCCGCTGGGGGACCCTAGAAGAGGAGGTTTGGGGCCACTCTGTGCAAAACCCTTGCACAGAAGAGGTAAGTATGACATGTTTGTTATTTAAAAAAAATAAAAAACTGAACCTTTACAATCACTTTAAAGTGGAACTAAAGGGTTAAAGTAGAACTATAAGCAAAACTTTTTTGTCATTTTTAATAGAGCAAGAGAGGGTTATAACCCCCGTCTGATTTTTTTTCTCCCCATCTGTGTCCCATTGTGGAGATTTCCCTTCACTTCCTGTCCCATAACCAAACAGGAAGTGAGAGGAAATCCCTGCAAATTAAGGGAATTCCTTGGGGACCCCCAGGTCACCAGAACTAGTGTCCCCATTGGAAGATTTCTCCTCTATTACTTTTCAGGGAACAACCCAAAAATTGGGGATTTCTTTTACTTTTACTTTCAATTATAATGGTAAACAGGACAAATAGAGAGGATAAATCTCCTTACCGGGGGCACAGACAGCAATAAAAACTGACAGGTGTTTTAATCCCTCTCCACTCCATCCAAAACTAAAGAAAACATTTTGCCTTTAGTTATACTTTAAAGAGGAAGTAAACCCTGCAAAAAAAAAAAAAAATTCCCCCTTCCCTGCAAAGTAAAGGCATAATGTGCTAGTATGCATCGCATACTAGCACATTATGTGACACTTACCAGCAAACAGGCAAAATCCACCTTTGCCTGTCTTTGTTTTGGGGCCACGGACTGTGTGACTGGCCGGAGCCACATGACGTCACTCCCGTGCATGTTCGTCAGTCACGGCACTTTCTTCTGAGGAAATGGCGCGGGTGGCCGTTTCTTCAGAGCGCATGCGTCTGGTACGAGGTGGCAGGTAGAGGCATTTTGTTGCAGAAGAAACATCGGATGTCTCTTCTACAATAAAAGCCTGCCTGCTTGCTGTTTCTTACAGTGGAATTTCACTTCCGCTTTAGGGTTTTCCCTTTAAGAAAAAGGCTAGGACTTAGGGATTGGAACAGGGACCTCCCCCAAAGGTCAAAGGTGAGGAGGTGGGTCTCCAAAGGTCAAGAGGCGTGGCTGACCCCCGACAAAATGCACCGTCGACCCTAAATAAGTCAGGGAAATCGCTACGCGGCCGCTTCGCCTGTCAGTTTTTCAGGCGGACCTGAATGCAACGCTCCATGTCCTCTGACATCCGATCCGCTCCGATCCACTAAATACAGACAGATGGAAACCCTGTTTTCCATCCATCTATCGGATCGATTGGATGAAAATGGACAGACGGACCTGTCATCCGCCGGCTCAGTGGATTGATCCCCCGCTGAGCAGTGTAGTTCGTCAAAATGGACTCCACTAGTGTGAAAGGACCCTTAGGCATAACTGCCTGGACAATGAGACTGCATTCACGGCTGGGCGTTTTGAATCGCGATTCTGTCCCAATTTCAAAACGCTCTGCAAAAATGACAAATTGCACAACAAATTTCAGTTGGCATTCATTTTAATGGCACCTAAACATTCAATGCGGTTCTGCCATGATTTTTGAGCGATAAATCACGCTGCAATCTCGTGAAGCTTGTCGTTTAAAAAAGGATTTCAGGTGATGAGCTTCACACAGTACAGTTTGCTGAAATTTATTGTGTAACAACCGCAGCAGAACCATACCACGTTTTTATGGCATCTGAAATTGGCATATGTATCTGTCTATCTGCAGTCTTCTCTTCTCCACACCTATTCAAAGTGCTGAATTTATAAGCTTGTTTGAGAGTTCAGAAAAAGGGGGCGGAGAGCTGAAGTTGCACTCTGCAGAGCTCTGAGAGCTGATTGGAGGGAAGAGATACACCCCCTTCACACAGCACACAGGAACAGAGCTGAGGCTGTCAATCAGCTGAAGGTCTCTACCCTGTCACCCTTTTTTCTCTTGGTGTCAGGAAAATTTGTCAGAAGTGATTCATTCTGATGATAGAGGAACGAAGCATCAGATTGAAATGGCACTTAGTGATCTTAATTGAGACAAGTACACACTATAGGGATATGTTATGTTCATATTTCATGTCTGAGGGTTACAACCACTTTAACATCAGTCCCTGCCCTCTAGGAGCTTACAATTTAAGGTCAATATCTGACATACTAGGGCCAATTTACTGCCAGCATGTCTAAAGTGTGGGAGGAAACTCATGCAAGCACAATGAGAACATGCAAACTCCATGCAGATGGTGGCCTATCTGGGATTCAAACTAAGGATCCCAGTGCTGAAAGGAAGGAGTGCTAACCAATAATCCAGTGTACTTCCCTATTATATCCTCTTGCTGTTTGGCTTTAGCAATTTCATCTCACGTCCTTTAGCCGGGAAGACTGCCAATAAGCAGATTAGCTGATTTTACAGGGCATGCTGCTTGTGCCTTTTCTTCTTAAATCTTTAAATCTGACATTTGAATTCAAATTAAGTCCCCAAATGCATTACTTCCGTAACTGCCAAAAGTGCATATAAACAGTGGCCATTCCCACAAATCCGGCAGTGACATAATAGAAGTTAGTGTGTGTATGTGGAATTTGGGGCTTATTTCACAAGTTTTACAGACCGCATTTACAGGTAAAAGTATGGAAAGCTTCTGATGGTAAAAGATAAAAAGACAAAATAAATTTGACCCCTTTCACACCAAGACGTTTTTCAGGCGTTTTTGCTCTAAAATTAGCACATAAAAAGCGCACCAAAAACGCTCCCCATGCATCTCAATGGATGCTTTCACACCGAGGCGTTGCGCCTCCTAGGTGTTGCCAAAAGTCCTGCAAACAGCATCTTTTCAGCTTGTTTTGTGCGCTCAAAATAGCGCTTCAAAAACGCCCATGTCCTTGAAAATAATGGTTAAGCACTTGAAAAACGTTTGAAAAGCACATGAAATGTCTACTGAGGCTGTGGAAAGGTCACATGATTGAAACACAAGCGCTTGAAAAATGCTTGAAACGCGCTTAAAAAACGCCATTAGAGGGGCACTATTTATTGCGCTAGCGCTTCAAAAGCGCGGCAAAAACAGACACTAAAATCATGGCGTTTTACAGGATTTTACAGGCTTTTTTCCAATGCCTTGGTGTGAAAGGAGCCTATAACAAATAAACTAAAGTGTATCTACACTATATTGCCAAAAGTATTGGCACATGAACTTTAATGGCCTCCCAGTCTTAAGCCTCGTACACGCAGTGCAACGGCCGTACGACCGCACGTTCAACTTTTGTCCAAAATCGGCTGTTGACTGTTGTGTCTAGCGTAGTGACATGAGTCAAGTAATCGTTCAACAAAGCTTCAACAAAGCCGAACATAGTGATGTGTCACAAGGGTTTAAAGAGGAAGTTCAGGTGAATGTGATTTGTGAATTAGGAACGTAGGTTTACACGAACGGACACTTCTGAGCGTTCCTGACTTCTGAGCATGCGTGTTTTGCACGTACACCTTTTGTTGGGCCAACTTCTGTACACACGATTCAACAGCTTGTTGGCCATCAAAGTTTTCTAGTCTGCTCAGCCAACTTCTGTTGAATGACTGTTGAACGCCGGCTGGTGTTGTAAGACCGTTGCATGGTGTGTACAGGCCATTAGGCCGTAGGGTTCAATATTGAGTTGGCCCACCCTTTGCAGCTATAACACCTTCAACTCTTCTAGGAAGGCTGCCCACAAGGTTTAGGAGTGTCTATGGGAATGTTTGACCATTCTTCCAGAAGAGCATTTGTGAGGTCAGGCACTGATGTGGATGAGAAGGCCTGGCTCGCAGTCTCCACTTCAATTCATCCCAAAGGTGTTCTGTTGGGTTGAGGTCAGGACTCGTTCATCCATGTCTTTATGGACCTTGCTTTGTGCACTGGTCCAAATCATTTGGTGGAGGGGGGATTATGGTGTGGGGTTGTTGTTCAGGGGTTGGGCTTGGCTACTTAGTTCCAGTGAAGGGAAATCTTAAGGCATCAGCATACCAAGACATTTTGGACAATTTCATGCTCCCAACTTTGTGGGAAAAGTTTGGGGATGGCCCCATTCCTATTCCAACATGACTGCGCACCAGTGCACAATGCAAGGTCTATAAAGACATGGACGAGCGAGTTTGAGGTGGAGGAACTTGACTGGCCTGCCCAGAGTCCTGACCTCAACCCCATAGAACACCTTTGGCATAGGGTTGATACATCATCCCTTTAATCCAGGACACACATTAATTACACAGGTTCTGTGGCTGATTAAGATAGTAATTAAGCTCACTTGGTGCCTTATCTGCATTAAATTATCCTAAGAACCTGTGTAATTAATATGTGTCCTGGATTAGAGGGATGATGTGGCAACCCTACTTTAGAATGGATTAGAGCGGAGACTGCGAGCCAGGTCTTCTAAACCTTGTGGACAGACTTCCCAGAAGAGTTGAAGCTGTTATAGCTGCAAAGGTTGGGCCAACTCAATATTGAACCCTATGGACTAAGACTGGGATGCCATTACAGTTCATGTGCGTGTAAAGGCAGACGTCCCAATACTCTTGGCAATAAAGTGTGTGTACATTGACACTTCAGCTCCATTCACACTTGGCACTTTGGGTATCGCGGCAGAATCACAGCAATTATGCCTGCGATCGTAAAACATGCTACAATTGCAAAGCACAGGTTCAGGTGCCATTATTTTAAAACGCAGTGCAATTTTGCAGCAATAAATCGCACGATTTTTAGGTGTCATTAAAAATAATAGCATCTGAACCTCTATTTTGTCACTGTAGTGCATGTTGAGATTACAGGCAGAATCACAGCGATTCTGCCCCAATCCCAAAACGCCAAGTGTGAAGGGAGTTGAAGTGGTAGAATGGTATTGAAGACGAACTAAACCCATCGATTTAACGGTTAAAAAAAACAGTAACATTCCCAGCAAGCCAGGATTGCTAACTGTCACGTTTGCTTGTGTCCTTAACTAAACTGTCAAACCATTAAATGGCTGGAGTCATAACCGATCACATGTTCAGAATCATGGCAGTTGCAGATCAAACAGAAGCTGCATTGGTGGAAAAAGATAGGAGGGTTTATTTACACTTTAAATGCCATTTCTTTGAGGGCATGCTATAGTGCTATAATGGATAATGTAACTTTTACCTGTTTACATACAGAACCCAACATCAGATATATTTCTTTACATGTCAGTCAAAGAGATATTTATATTCTTTTTTCTTGCAGATGGCAGAAGGCCGGCATTGCAAGGTGCACCTCCTGGATGACCGCAAGCTGGAGCTCTTAGTACAGGTATGTGCTGCCCGGCCTTCTTCTCTGTCCATACCTGGTAGCTGTTGGGATAGATCAGGGGTCTCCAAACTTTCTAAACAAAGGGCCAGTTTATTGTCCTTTAGACTTTAGCTGGGGCTGGGCTGTGGGCATTGAGAGTAGGAAATATTCTATCATCAGTGGGAAAAAATAATGCCTTGACTTTTCAGTGGTAGTAATTGTGCCCTATTATTAGTGTCAGTGGGAAGAATTGTACCCCACATTGGTTGATAGTGTCATTTGGAGGAATTGTGCCCCATCATTGCTTTCATTGGAAAGATTTGTGCCCCTTCGTTGATGTCAGTGGGGGAAATTATGCCCCATTGTTGGCATCAGTGGATGAAATAGTGCCCCAAGGGCCAGATAAAAGCAAGCAAAGGGCCACAATTTGGAGACCACCGTGATAGATGAACAAACCCTCCCCTGGGCCCCGCCCTGTCACTCCCCCGTCCACCCGACAGCCCCGCACTTCATCCAGGTCGCGGGCAGCTTCAGCAACTTGTGTCTCCTGCTCTGCGCCCCCCCTCCCCCCCGTTCTTGGCCAATACAGTCGCTTCTCCTCTGGGCAAAATCAGGTCTTAAGACCTGCTTCCTGATTGGCCTGGGAAAAGAAGCGGGAAGACAATAGCGAATATTAATTCGCTATTGTCACACAACAGGGTGGGCTCAGGGCACAGTGCTCTGTGGCCCAAGCCCACCCTTTTTTGAAGCCAATTAGAGTCTCAGGCTCTAATCACATGCTTCAAAAAAAAACCCCATTGAAATCCATGCGTCCGACGCCCTGCATGTAGATTAGAGGCCGGGTGCATGGATTAGGGGAGCGGCCACCACTGAGCAGGATATTGGTGAATGTGGTGAGGTCTTTGTATAGCCCACCATACCTTCACCAGGATCACCGGACCCAGCACAGTGCTTTGGGAAAAAGAAAGAAACAGAAATGATACTGTAGGGCCCAGTCTCTTTCAGATTTATACTTTTCTAGAAATATAGATACATTTGCTCTTTTGTAGGTAATCTTTTTATGGCTAGGTTCACACCTATGTAGGTTGCGGTTGATGTGTTTTCCCGGTGCATTTTTGGCACAGTTTGCATTATTTCACACACATTTTTTATATGTTTTCCATTTTGCATTTTTGGAATGTGTTCATGTTACTAGGAGGAAGTGTCTGTTGTCATGCAAGAAAACAAGCCAAAAACGCATGTACATATGTCTTTCATGCGTTTTTGAGGAAATTCCTATTGAAGTCAGTGGAGTCAAAAAAGCTCTGTGCTGTGGCTCGATTCACATCTATGCATTTTGCTTTTCAGCGGGGGTGCAGGGACTTCTTTTTAAGCTCCATTCACACGAATGCGTTTTTTGATGCATTTTGCAGAAATGCAGGGAATTTTTTTAACAAGGGTTCCTATGGAACATGTTCACATCAATTAATTTTTGTGCCCTTTGGAAAGGGTCGGTTAGTTTTTCCCGCAAAATGCAGCATTTTGCAAGTAATAGACTTTGGCATGCAAGAAAAACGCAAGTGCTGCGGTTTAATGCATTCTTACCGCGATTTTCCCGCAATTTGCGTTTTACAGTTTTTTTTGGTTTTGTTTTTTTTGGGGTGGGGGCAATTTTGTTGCTAGGCAGATTTAAAAACGCAAATTGTAAATTGCGGTAAAACCGCAGTAAAACGCCTCAAAAACCCTGTAAAAAATGCAGAAAACACAGCAAAAAGCACTGAAAAAACGCTGAAAAGCAAAATGCATTGACGTAAATCGAGCCTTAGGCCTGGTGGAGAAGGAGACTCCCACTTCAGCTGCACTCTCCAATCACCTCCTGCACAGAACCAGAGACAGTTGCCTCCTCTACTTCTGCCTCATCCAGCATGCCCTGGCCAACAGATAAGAGTCTGCAGCAGGGACTGATCTGTGCTAGGCATTTGTGAACACAGCCAAGAACTGCACAGACACCAGGATTTACTGCGTCACCTCAGTCTGGGAAGTCGATGCTGACCTTGGATGATGCCTAAATAAAGATGGCTCCATCCTTCTGGAAAGAATAGCAGGTGAAGGCATTGTCAGGGGGAGACCAGTGATCTCTGCGAGTGGTAATTAAAACCTAGTAGTGTTATGCACAGTAATTAACATGCATGCACTTAACATGAAAAACAAAATCGAATAAACCCCTCACCACCCTATTTTGCCTATTAGGGACAATAACTGAACAAAAAGGCCCGTTGGAGTCAGTCCAGGTTAGAGCTTAATAGTTCAGAAAACTTTAATATTTTCTTTTTTCAAATTAATAAAGAATTCAGAATCACAAACAGATAAATGGGGCGTGCAGGGAACAGAGGCAGTGAAAGAGCAAGCTGTCCAGGGGCCATAGTGTTTTTTGAAATCAGTATATAATAATATATACTATAATATAATAATTATGTATACAGTAGGGAAACAATTATTTGATTCCCTGCTGATTTTGTAAGTTTGTCCATTTACAAAGAAATGAAGGGTCTATAATTTTTATCATAGGTGTATTTTAAATGATAGAGGCAGAATATCAACCAAAATCCAGAATAAACACATGATACAAATGTTATAAATGGAGTTGCAGTTCAGTGAGTAAAATAAGTATTTGTTCCCCTACCAACCAACAATAATTCTGGTTCCCACAGACTGGCTACAGTAGGTGCTCATGTGGTACACAGATTAGTCCTGTCAATTTAAAAAGGTGCTCCTAACTTGTTATGCGTATAAGAGACACTGGTCCACAGATTCTCTTTTTTCCATTCAAACCTCACCATCATGGGCAAGACCAAAGAGCTATCAAAGGACATCAGGGACACAATTGTAGACCAGCACAAGGCTGGGTTGGGCTAGAGTCCCAGGGGTAGGGAACCTGCAGCTCTCCAGCTGTTGTAGAACTACATTTCCCATCATGCTTCTGGGAGTAATTGTATCCATCAGCCTTGCAATGCCTCATGGGAAATGTAGTTCTACAACAGCAGGTTCCCTACCCCTGGGCTAGACCATCAGCAAGAAGCAAAATAACCATCAATTGTGCTCAGTCTGGAGCTCCATGCAAGATTTCGCCTCGTGGGGTAAGGCTTATCATGAGAAAAGTGAGGGATCAGCCCAGAACTTCACGGGAGAAGCTTGTGAAAGATCTCAAGGCAGTTGAGACCACAGTCACCAAACAAACCATTGGTAACACAATATGCTGCCATGGAATGGAATCCTGCAGTGCCCGCAAGGTCCCCCTCCTCAAGAAGGCACATGTACAGGCCTGGCTGAAGTTTGTCAATGAACATCTAAATGATTCAGAGAAGGATTGGGAGAAAGTGCTGTGGTCAGATGAGACCAAAATTGAGCTCCTTGGCATTAACTTGACTCGCCATGTTTGGAGGAAGAAAAATGCTGAATATGACCCTAAGAACACCATCCCTACAGCCAAGCACGGCGGTGGAAACATTATGCTTTGGGGCTGTTTCTCTGCTAAAGGTACAGGCTGACTTTGCTAGATGAGAACCTTATTTCCTCAGGCAGAACACTGAAGATGGGTCAAGGATGGATCTTTCAGCATGGCAATGACCCAAAACATACCACCAAGGCAACAAAGGAGTGGCTCAAGAAGAAGCGCATTAAGTTCATGGAGTGGCCTAGCCAGTCTCCAGACCTTAATCCTATAGAAAATTTATGGAGGAAGCTGAAACTTCAAGTTGCCAAGCGACAGCCAAGAAACCTTAAGGATTTAGAGAAGATCTGTAAAGAAGAGTAGACCAAAATCTCTCCTGAGGTGTGTGCAAACCTGGTATCCAACTACAAGGAAAGTCTTACCTCTGTGCTTGCCAACAAGGATTTCTCCACCAAGTACTAAGTCATAGTTTTGCTTATACTAAAATATTGCTAAAATACTTACTTATTTTACTCACTGAACTGCAACTCAATGTATTATATTTGTATCATGTGTTTTTCTTTCTCGTACATAACGGGACACAGAGCAGCCATATACATTACTACCTGGGTTATGCGCCACCTATAGATGAATGGACACTGGTAGAATAACCAAAAACAGCCTCTATATAACCCCTCACATACAGGAATTACTCAGTTTTTTTTCACCAGTGTCTAAAAAAGGTGGATGGTCACTTTTGAGCTCTCTATGAGCTTCCATGCTGTAATCCTGCACAGGTTCTTAAGAATCAAGGGACAGCGTTTCCACATTGGATCCATTTCAAAAAGCTACTATGCTAAGATAAATGGTACCCGAGCCTAGTAAAGAAGACTAAACAATCAACAATGAGGTCTTGCCTGTAACGTGACCTTCGGGCGCTGGACCCTGTGTAGGGGAATCCTGGACACCACAGAGCTAAGGCATTCCGACAGGGTGCTATATAGGTCCAAGGGAGTGGACCCTAAATCATGAAAGGGTACCCAGTCCTTGAAAGTCCGTGGTGACAGAACCCGCCGCGATGGGTAAAGGCTGGACCTTTGGCTTAGGCTATTGTCCTGCGGCGGGAGTGGCCCTGTGAAAAAACAGGGTCCAATAGTTATATATATTCCCCTGCAACAGGGAATTGTCATTTATAAATATTTGGGTGTTTGGATCAGCAATTTAATTTTGAAATATCAAATAACTGAAGGACACAGTAATATTTCAGTAGTGAAATGAGGTTTATTGGATTAACAGAAATTGTGCAATATGGATCAAAACTAAATTAGACAGGTGCAAGAATTTGGACACCCTTGTGCCTTGTCATTTTGTTGATTTGAATACCTGTAACTTAGCACTGATTAATTGGAACACACAATTGGTTTGGTGAGCTCATTAAGCCTTGAACTTCACAGGCAGGTGCATTCAATCATGAGAAAAGGTATTTAAGGTGGCCAATTGCAAGTTGTTGTTCTCTTTGACTCTCCTCTGAAGAGTGGCAACATGGGGGCCTCAAAACAACTCTCAAATGACCTGAAAACAAAGATTGTTCTACATTATGGTTTGGGAGAAGGCTACAAAAAGTTATGGCAGAGATATAAGCTGTCAGTGTCCACTGTGAGGAACATAGTGAGGAAATGGAAGACCACAGGCACAGTTCTTGTTAAGGCCAGAAGTGGCAGCCACATAAAATATTGGAGAGGCAAAGGCGAAGGATGGTGAGAACGGTCAAAAACAGCCCACAGGCCACCTCCAAAGACCCCCAACATCAACTTGCTGCAGACGGTGTCACTGTGCATCGTTCAACAATTCAGCGCACTTTGCACAGGGAGAAGCTGTATGGGAGATGGGAAAGAAGCCTTTTCTGCACACACGCCACAAACGGAGTCGCTTGAGGTATGCAAACGCACATTTGGACAAGCCAGCTTCATTTTGGAATAAGGTGCTGTGGACTGATGAAACAAAGATTGAGTTATTTGGTCATAACAAGGGGCGTTATGCATGGCGGAAAAAGAACACAGCATTCCAAGAAAAACACTTGCTACCCACAGTAAAATTTGGTGGAGGTTCCATCATGCTGTGGGGCTCTGTGGCCAGTGCCCGTACTGGGAATCTGGTTAAAGTTGAGGGTCGCATGGATTTCACTCAATATCAGCAGATTCTTGAGCATAATGTTGAGGAATCAGTCACATAGTTGAAGTTACACTGGGGCTGGATATTTCAACAAAACAACGACCCAAAACACTGCTCAAAATCTACTCGGGCATTTATGCAGAGGAACAAGTACAATGTTGTGGAATGGCCATCCCAGTCCCCAGACCTGAATATCATTGAACATCTGTAGGGTGATTTGAAGCGGGCTGTCCATGCTCGGCAACCATCAAACCAAACTGAACTGGAGATGTTTTGTAAGGAGCAATGGTCCAAAATACATTCATCCAGAATCCAGACACTCATTACAGGCTATAGGAAGCGTCTAGAGGCTGTTATTACTGCTAAAGGAGGCTCTACTAAATATTGATGAGATTTTTTTGTTGGGGTGCCCAGAATTATGCACCTGTCTAATTTCGTTTTGATCCATATTGCAAATTTTCTGTTCATCCAATAAACCTCATTTCACTACTGAAATATTACTGTGTCATTCAGTTATTTGATAGATCAAAATGAAATTGCTGATCCAAACACCCAAATATTTATAAATAACTGGAAATTGTCAGGGGTTCCTAAGCTTTAGCATTCAATTGTATATCTAGGCTGACATGTTTTGAAAAAAACCCAAAAAGGTTTTCCTTGCTATGCTTGTTTTGCCCTCCAGAGGGCATGGGTTGCTGTTCTGTGTTTCTCTTCCCAGAGCTGCGCAAGCCGTGGGAAGATTTTATTTTTTAAAAAAAAGCCAACAGTCAGAGGTCTTGTTGGACAGGCTGGAGGGACACAGAGCAGCCTATCCTGGTGTCCTATGTCCTATGAATGATGGCAGGTGCAGCCTAGTTATGTTGCATTGACTGCAAGAAAGAACACGTCATTTGTATAGGATTCTTCCAAGGGGCAATTGTGGTACTGAGGAACTTGTGTATTGGGTCACATGGCCAGTTACCACTGCTTCAGCAAGCTGTCTTCCAAGAAGGGTTCTGGGGGGAGTGCTGCAGCAAGGGGCCCATGTGTTCCATCAGTGGCTCCTGTAGAAGCTAAATGGAACTCTGCTGCAATAGCCTCATCTGAAAGCCCGGATGACACCGGTCAATCTGAGCCGCTGCGTCTATCCGGCACTGTGCCTGCTACCAAAGCTTCCACCTCAGAGTTCATTACTAAGGAGGATCTGGCATCAGCTTTGGCTGCTTTAGAAAGCAAGATTGCTGTAATGATCACTTCGGTCACGCAGAGTAGCAAAAAGCGTGACACATCCCCTTCCCCTATTCCTCCTATATTGGAGCAAGGCTGGGTTGATGAGATAGAAGATGTAATGGCCGATCAGGCAGCTGATATCCAAATAGAGGAATCTGCCTCAAGTGATATAGAGCCTGAAGAGGCGCAGATTATAGCAGCCTCTCAATCACAAAAGCTTCTCATCCATTCTTTTATACAGATGGTCCATACAGCTTTTAAGTTACCTCCAGTAGAGGTCCCTTGTTCCTCCCTGGGCAGGGTACGCAGGTGTTTCCTTTTCACCCACTCTTGAAGCTGGTGGTATATTCCAACTGGGAGCACTCAGACAGCATGTTTGTGTCTCCAAAGAGATTTTCTCTGTTATATCCTAAGGAGGAAAGCTTTAGTAAAAAGTGGAGCATACCAGTTGTGGATGCAGCGGTTTCCTTCCTGAGCATGACCTTAACTTGTCCAGTGGATAATGCACAGGTCTTTAAGGATCCTGCAGATAAGAAGCTTGAAGCCTTGTTAAAGTCATCCTTCACCCTGGCAGGTTCCGCTATTCAGCCCACAGTGGCAGCAATTGTGGTCCGTCAAGCCTTGAAGGATCAGGTTAGACGGCTCAATAGAGCAGAGGATTCTGTTCAGGACAGATCAGATCTACCTCAGGTTCTTTGCTTTGCTATAGATGCCCTCAAGGACTCCATTCGTCCATTTGTTGTTTGTCAGTCCTTAAAGGACCAGGTCAAATGGCCTAATAGGCCTAGTCTGGAGTATGACTCTGCTGAAGAAATGGCAGATTTCCCTAAAGCTTTTTGCTTTGCTATAGATGCCCTTAAGGACTCTATAGAGCAAGTCTCCCGGATGGCTCTTTTTTTCTGTACACATGCGCAGAAATTTGTGGCTAAAAAGCTGGTCAGCAGAGCTCCCTTGTAAAAGGACATTAGCTGGTTTTCCTTTCCATTTAGAACATTTGTTTGGGGATGATCTTGATAAGTACATCCAGAACATATCTGGAGGAAAGAGTTCACTTCTTCCTGTGAAAAGGCTAGCTACATGGCCCACTTTTAAGGTGCCATGTGCTACTTCCTCAGGTTTTCAGGCCCTAGGCAGTTCCGACGGCACCAGGGATCTGCTGTCAAAGGTAAACAACAAGGCCAGGGCCAAAAGAGGCCGTGGGTCCAAAAGTCCGCTAATACTGCCACCAAACCCTCCTTGTGAAGGGACGCCCCTATTTGTGTGGGTAGGGGAAAGGTTGCTGCAGTTTGCGGGAGTGTGGGGAACGCTGGTTCAGGACAAGTGTGTCATCTTCAAAGTGTCTCCTGGGTACAAGCTGGAGTTACATTCCTACCTTCCTCAAAGATTTGTGAAGTCCAGCATTCCCACGGACCTTTCAAAAAGGGGCTTATTATTTCAGGCACTATACATCTAAGACGGCAAGGTGTGATTACAGATGTCCCAATTCCCGAAAGGGGCACAGGGTTTTATTCGAACCTCTTCACGGTTTTCAAAACCAAATGGGGGACATAAGACCAATTCTGGATCTAAGAGCACTGAACCGTTATCTCTCAGTGCGGCCCTTTCAGATGGAATCAGTCCGCTCTGTAGTGGCCTCTCTCCAAGAAGGAGAATTTCTGGCATCCATAGATATTAGGGATGCATACCTGCACGTGCCAATTTTTCAACTTCATCAAAGGCTTTTGCGCTTTGTCATAGAGGAGCAGCACTTTCAGTTTGTGGCTCTGCCCTTTGGGCTCGCAAACCGCCCCCGAGTTTTCTCAAAGGTCCTGGCGCCAGTGCTGGGTCTTCTAAAATCATAGGGGAACTTGATTGCAGGCTACTTCAACAATCTCCCACTCAGGGATCAATCGCTGCAGGTTTTGATGAGGAACATGGCCTTTAGGGTCCAATTCCTGGAACATCTTGGATGGATCATAAATTCTGAGAAATCGGCCTTAAAACCGGTAAAAAGTCTGGAATACTTAAGCCTGGTTATAGACACAGTCCAGGCAAAGGTATTCTTGCCTCCAAGAAGGGTCGAGGCCCTAAAGGATCAGGTTTGGCAGGTAAGCCAAAAGAGACACCCATCTGTCCGACTCTGTATGAGTCTTCTGAGAAGGCTGGTTTCCTCATTTGAGGCAATTTTGTATACCCAATTCCATTCCAGGGCATTGCAGCAGAACATTCTGTCTGCATGGAGCAGGAAGATGCAGGCTTTGGATTCCTGCATGATCTTAACCCCCAAGGCTCGAGGAAGTCTCGTCTGGTGGTTAATAGACCAGAATCTGGTACAAGGAAGGTCTTTTCTTCCGCTATCGTGGAAGGTAGTGACCACAGATGCCAGTCTCTCTGGCTGGGGCGCAGTTCCACAGTCCAGGGGAAATGGACTCTGAAGGAACAGGGATTGTCCATCAATGTTTCAGAGCTGCGGGCAGTACACCTCGGGCTGAATTATTGGGCAGCAGAGTTACAGAGTCATCCGGTAAGGGTGCAAACCGACAATGCCATGGCTGTGGCCTATGGCAACCACCGGGGCAGCACCAAGAGTTGTCTGGCTCACAAAAAAAACTGGAAGGCGGACTATCTCAGCTGCCAACAGATACATCCAGGAGAATGATCTCTGCACCCACAAGTGTTTTTGCAGATTTGCCTACGTTGGGGCACACCAGATGTGGATCTGTTGGCATCCAGGTTCAACTGCAAGATTCAGCAGTTTGTATCCACAGCAAGAGATCCCCTTGCGATCGGGATAGATGCACTAGTAGTTCCCTGGGCTCAGTTCTCTCTGATTTATGCATTCCCCAATTCCTCTCCTACCACATATTTTGCGCAGGATCCGAGAGGAGATGACAGCCTTGGACGCTTCCTCCCCGGCACGATCTACTGTCACAGGAGCCTATATTCCACCCGAATTTACGCTTGCTGAATTTGATGGCATGGCTATTGAAGCCAGGGTGCTAGGAGATCATGGTATCTCAGGACCAGTGATGTCTACATTGGTAAATGCCAGAATGGTGGTCACCAAGAAGATCTATCACAGGGTTTGGAAGGCCAAAATTGCTTGGTATGAGGCCAGAAATTGGCATCCTCGCAAATACTTGGCTGGAAGAATTCTCTCTTTTCTTCAGTTAGGCTTAGACAAGAAATTAGCCTTGACAAAAATTAAAGGGCAAGTTTCGGCCTTATCAGTGTATTTCCAGAAGCCTTTGGCTTCACATTCCCTGATCGGAACTTTTCTTCAAGGAGTGACTAATTTATTGCCTCCCGTGAAGATTCCTTTGTCTCCTTGGGATTTGAATTAGGTTCTGTCAGTGCTACAGGAGCAACATTTTGAACCGATCAACAAAATTCCGTTAGTTCATTTGACACGGAAGTTGGCTTATCTTTTTGCAATTACTTTGGCTAGAAGGATCTCCGAACTGGTGGGCCTTTCCTGTAAAAAGCCGTTTTTGATTTTTACATCATGATAAGGTGGTACTATGTCCTCTTCCATCCTTTTTACCTAAGGCAGCTTCTGATTTTCATTTGAATCAAGACATTGTTCTATCTTCTTCTTTTTTCTCTCAGCCTGGTTCGCCAGAAGAGAAGCAGTTGCACCTTTTGGATGTGGTGCGCGCAGTCAGAATCTGGAAAGGTCTGCTAGCATCAGAAGCTCTGATGCATTTTTTGTTTTGCTGGAGGGCCCCAAGAAGGGTCAATCGGCTTCTAAGGCGTCCATTTCATTTTGGATTCACCAGTTAATTACTCAGGCCTATGGCTTGAAAAGGCAAGGCTCCTCCCTTTGGGGTTAGAGCTCATTCTACCAGTGTTGTTGGAACCTCCTGGGCTTTTCGCCATCAGGCGTCAGTGGCGCAGATTTGCAAGGTCACAACTTGGTCTTTGGTACATGCGTTCACAAGATTTTATCAGGTGGATGTTAGGGCAGCAGAGGACTCGGCTTTTGTCTTACAGGCTGCTGTATAAATATGATGGTGTTTTCACACTGTGTGTCTCCCTCCCCTCAAGGTTATTACTCTGGGACATCCCAGGTAGTAAAGTATATGGCTGCTCTGTGTCCCATGAGGTACGAGAAAGAAAATTGGATTTTTTCTTCATACTTATCTGTAAAATCCATTTCTTTGAGTACATCAGGGTACAGAGGTCCCTCCCCTCTCTTTTTGGGAGTTCATTGCTTGCTACAAAACTGAAGTACTTCCTGTATGTGAGGGGTTATATAGAGGGGGACTTCCTGTTTTTGGTTATTCTACCAGTGTCCATTCACCTATAACCCAGGTTGTAATGTAATGGTAAAGTAATAGATTTTACAGGTAAGTAAGAAAAAATCCAATTTCTCTGGATTTTTGGTTGATAGTCTGTCTCTATCATTTAAAATACACTTATGATAAAAAATTATAGACCCTTCATCTCTTTGTAAGTGGGCAAACTTACAAAATCTGCAGGGGATCAAATACAGTGCCTTGCAAAAGTATTCGGCCCCCTTGAACTTTGCGACCTTTTGCCACATTTCAGGCTTCAAACATAAAGATATAAAACTGTAATTTTTTGTGAAGAATCAACCACAAGTGGGACACAATCATGAAGTGGAACGAAATTTATTGGATATTTCAAACTTTTTTAACAAATAGAAAACTGAAAAATTGGGCGTGCAAAATTCAGCCCCTTTACTATCAGTGCAGCAAACTCTCTCTAGAAGTTCAGTGAGGATCTCTGAATGATCCAATGTTGACCTCAATGACTAATGATAATAGAATCCACCTGTGTGTAATCAAGTCTCCGTATAAATGCACCTGCACTGTGATAGTCTCAGAGGTCAGTTTAAAGCGCAGAGAGCATCATGAAGAACAAGGAACACACCAGGCAGGTCCGAGATACTGTTGTGGAGAAGTTTAAAGCCGGATTTGGATACAAAACGATTTCCCAAGCTTTAAACATCCCAAGGAGCACTGTGCAAGCGATAATATTGAAATGGAAGGAGTATCAGACCACTGCAAATCTACCAAGACCTGGCCGTCCCTCTAAACTTTCAGCTCATACAAGGAGAAGACTGATCAGAGATGCAGCCAAGAGGCCCATGATCACTCTGGATGAACTGCAGAGATCTACAGCTGAGGTGGGAGACTCTGTCCATAGGACAACAATC
Source organism: Glandirana rugosa (assembly GCA_018402905.1). NCBI lineage: Eukaryota > Metazoa > Chordata > Amphibia > Anura > Ranidae > Glandirana > Glandirana rugosa. The sequence continues at coordinate 185,713 of BLSH010367321.1, forward strand.
AGTCGTATACTGCACAAATCTGGCCTTTATGGAAGAGTGGCAAGAAGAAA
>BLSH010367321.1:216421-227034 GCA_018402905.1 Glandirana rugosa
GACCATGAAGGACGACTTGACCTGTTCTCCTAGTAAAAACGGTACAACGCAACGTTTCGTGACACCGACACCGTGCATATGTAGGGGCAGACGACATAAACACCGAATTTCCCTTCGTCAACCCACACCATTTTGTGACGAATTTCGCATTGAAGTGGGTTTTCCCCTTTAAGACGAAAAGGTGAAGGAGGAGGGAGGAGATAGTGAAAACCGATTTACATAAAAAAGAGACCCCCCCGTCCATGGACCAAAACTGTCCATGGGCTAGGGTGAAGGAGAACCTAGCGGATCCGCTAGGTTCGTCTTCAAACGGAGGGAGGGAAAGAAAGGACGTCGGAGAACCTTGTACAGTGTCCAGGGTCCTCCGACGTCCTGTGTCACCCTTCGGTCAACGCTTCGGTTTTCCCCAGTGTCGGCCGAAGGGTGTCATTTGTACGGCGGTGGTCCATGGGTTTCTGGCCACTTCTTGGACGGACCCAAAAAAACGTTTTAACAACGAGAAGAAAACAAATATCGCCGCTAGTCTTTACTGCGTCGCCACTAGTTTATGGTGGTTTTCTTTCGAGATAAACACCCTTTTTTTCCTGCGTTTAAAACAAACCCATGTTGCGGTGTGCTGGCGCGTTAACAGTCAATTTCGCTGCCTTTTTTTCCCACAAATAGAGCTTTCTTTTGGTGGTATTTGATCACCGCTGCGTCATTTCTGATCGCCGCTATAAACAAAAGAAGAGCAACAATTTTGCAAAAAAACCCAGGCAGGTTCTTCACCGGTCTTTGGGTACCTGGTGGCGGCATGTTTACTGTGGGAAGCCGGCTGTGACCCCTTTTGGCTTCGCAACTGGCTTCCCACTGTGTCCTGCAGCCTCCTGGGACCTGTGACATGTTCCAAGAGGCTGCAGGAAAGAAAGGGAGGGAGGCAAACTTCTGCTTGGATCGCCTAGGCGATCCAAGAGGAAGTGGGATCGGGTACCTGTCAAAACCAGGTACCTGCCCCCCCAGAGAAAAAATACATTTAGCCAAAAGTGATAGAGGAGGGAGGAGGAAGTGGAAAAGCAGAATTTCCCCTTTTGGGTGAAGTTACGCTTTAAGCAGTGTTTTACCACACCCAACTGCTTCCCTTTAAGCCACAAATACAGCAGACGGGGATGTATACGTGCCACAGCCACAGTGCTTTGCAACGCAACATGGCAAAAATGATCCTCTTGTCCAGTTCAGCAGGAAGTACCACTTGCCAGATGCAACCCATGTAAGTGCAAAGAGCCACAACTACCCAGCAATGACATGCCATGGTTGTGGCACCGGTGGTGTGGATTTTTAGGGGGTTCAAAAAAGTGGTGAGGAGGTTATATTGTGCCTCCTTATTGTCTGTCAAATGCCATTGATCCCCAACAATGACCAATCTGGCTAAGTATTGAACCATGACACTCTACTCTTGTGTATCTTGGGGCCTGTCCAGGTCCTCGTGTTTCATTTTGCATAGATTTCTATCATGCGCTAGTGCATCCGTTTCCGGTTTGAAGCCCTGCGTTACCATGGAAACCTGCGCCCCATAAGACACAAACACTCCTCAGTTCAGAGCTTTATCTCCAGTACGTCTGCGGGATTGACTTCATAACAAGCTGCAAGAATCTGCCTGTTTGCTGCCCCGCAGCCTTTTCCGAGCGTAAACCTGACACCGCGCTGACCTTTCACCACCCCACCGCAGACAAGAAAGGCCACTGTTCATTATTTCATATTGCTCACATCTTTACACTTTTGCACTGGTGAGATGATAATAACAGAGCCTAGGGGGAAACAGCTTCAGTTTCTCGCACATTTAACCGCAGGGTCTCCTAGAGATTGAATTATCAAACACACAAACACCACACAATGAACATCCATTCCGATTTAACTATTTCTGACAGCGAACAATAAAAATAGACAGCCTCTTCTGCCCAGTGAAAAATGGAGGTGGATGCAAATTGTCCTTTTTTTCAAGAGGTGGCTGGATTTGTTTTATGATAATTTAACATAGGTCGCCTTTAGTAAGACAAGCTTATTTTAATGAAAAAATGTATACCAATATGATCAATAGGTGCAGAGATTTAGGCAGCTGAAGTTATATGCAATTCTTGACTTTTCCTTCAAAAGTCAGGTTTGGTCCTATCTCTTCTCAGCTCCCAAGGCCCCCTATTTTTAATGTGATCGATGACCTCATTAATGAACAGTCAGGCTCATGAGATTGCAAAGGGCAGAGCTTTGCTTAACTTGTGCAGAAAAAGTTCAAGCTTTGCATATAACTGCTTATATATACTGTATATAATCAGGGCCAGTGCTTGACTATTTTGCGCTCTAGGCAAGACCAGTTACTTGCCCCCCAAAAAGAAAATAAAGGCTTCAAATGCAGCCTGTGCAGGGATACTTTCTCACCTCCTTGCCAACCTTAGCTCTGAATGGAGACCGACTGGGGAGCTGGGAGGAAGTGATGTTGCGCGCAGCACGGCTTGCGTGGTACCTCATTGGCTGGATACCTCTTCTTCATGGATTGGCTGAAGTTTGAAGGAGGCAGCTTCATCTCCAGCTAACATCATCTAATCCTGCAGTGGTATGCGGAGCGTCCGCACAGTGTGGGGGTGCAGGGCAGCCATCAGAAATGTTACGCAGGTTTAGGCCGGGGCCCCCCGGGCCTGACCCCCTTACATCAGTTTACCCCTTTCATTTGGTCCCCAAAGTCTCCCCTTACATCAGGATCTTAACGTCCCACTTACATCAGGGTCCCCCAGAGCCCCCTCCTTAAATCGGGGTCCTCAGAGTGCCCCTTTACATCAGGGTCCCCAAAGTCCTCCCTCTTTAAATCTGGGACGTCAGAGTTCCCCCCTACATCAGAGTTCCCCTTTTTATTAGGATCCCCAAAGTCGCCCCCTTACATCAGGGTACCTAACGCAACCTTACATCAGGGTCCCCAAAACCCCCTTACATCATTCCCTTTAAATAGGGTCCCCAAAGTTCAAAGGGAAGAGCCAAATGGAGTAAGGAGAGTGGAGAAGTTTAAGTGAATAGTTAGGGTAGTGGAAGGGGAGAAGTATTCTGAAGACCCCAGCGTACATCAGGGTCCATTCCTTCTCATTGCAGCAGTCAGCTACAGGAAAGGTGGAAGCTGAAAGGCTGGGCACTGGGACCGGATAGGTTTGGAGGAGGAACTTTCTCCTCCTCCTTCTCTGAATGCTGGGGCCTGGGGGAGGGGCACGCTGACTGGGTATTTGGGCAGTATGTTTGGGGGGGGGGGGGGGGTTTGGACCCAGTGACAATTGTGCACAGCCGCAAGTGTTAATGAGACCTTAGATGGAGGTTTAGACCTAAGCAGTCCCAGAGAAAAAATATGTTAATCTGTTTCCTCTAAAACAAAAAGACAGATTTTAATTAAAATATGTATGGGAAAACCATTATAGTGCTAGTTTAAATATATTTCTTTTTTTTTTCTTTTCCTTTTTTTTGTTTGTTTCTTATTTTTATTATATTTTGAGATATATATATATATATATATATATATATATATATATATATTTTTTTTTTTAAATTTATCTTTATCTATCTACAATAGTTACATGTAGGCATAGGTCTAAGTAGTCACAGACAGAAATTATTTGTTAATCTGTGTTTTCTAAAAAAGACAGGTTTTAATTAATTAATTATTTAATTAATTAATGTTTTTAATTAATTGTGTACGAGACACCCATTATAGTGCTACTTAAATATTTTAGTTTTTTTAATCTTATTTTTCTAATTTTTAATTATTAATTTCTTTTTTTTCTCATTCATCTTTTTCCTTTAAACAGTTAATTGTTGTTGTAAAGGTGTATACCTGTGTTTTTGCCTTAAGCCATCATCCTGGAGAGAGCTCAGAGTATAGGTTGATATGGGTATATACATGTCACGGCAGTCGCACGCGGTTGTCTGAAATGTAATAGAAAACCAATTTATCGCTAAATGGAATTTCTTTCTGCCGCAGGAATGGAGGGGACTCAATTTACATGTCTTACATTACTCTCTGGCAAGTGACTTTAAAATTAGGATTTTTTTTTTTTCTCCATCTGAATGAAATTGTTGTCTGATATCAGCATTATAACCTGTAATTGGAGTATATTGTTCACCGCCATTTTACTATTCACAAAAGTGTTAAGTATTTTCTTAAAAGAAACTGGTCCTGAGAAAAAAATGGATGTTCTGCTAGCTTCTCCTTTTGAAAGAAAATCATTTTCTGGCCATCATGCTGATCCTTTAACATAAACGCTTTTTGAGTCTCTGTCCTGGAAAGTCAGTGGACCTTTAGAAAAAAACAAAAAAACTCCCCAACAAAAATGATGACTCTTAGGCCTCATACACACGGACGTTTTTTGACGCCGGCCTTTTCTGGCGTTTTTTGCAGCTCTCCATGTTAGTCAATGGCCCCATAAAAACGTCGGCGTTTTTGAGCTGTAGATGACGTCGGCGTTAGTGAGCTGAAACTAGAACCCACAGCCATCGCGTTCTGAGGCTGTAACGTTTTGGCATTTTTTGACGCCGACGCCACAATATGCCAACAAACGCCACCTATTATTATACCGGCGTTTTTTGACGCCGACGTTTTTAGGTTGCAAAATAGCAGAGGGATGATTTTTTTTTAAAGAACGTCTATTGACGCCGACGCTCACGAACGCTCAAAAACGCCGATGCATAACGCCGAAAAATGCCAACTTTTTTTCCTTGACGTCGGGCCCGACGTTTTGTTTATTATTTTAGAAACGTCCGTGTGTATGAGGCCTTAAGGGCAAAATAGGGCACCTGGGGACATGTTTCAGACATACAGTAGATAAACAGGGACAAAGTTAAATTCCAACTCTATGAATAGAAGACCGGCAGATGAATAAAAATGTCCTCCTTCTCCATTCATAGAGTGCTTTTCATTGCTAAAAGCTATAGTACAACTTCTATGAAAAAATGAAGGGGGAGGAAAGGGTGGGCATAATTGGCACTCTTGATGAGGGCCTATAACAGGTCCAGTGGCTTGTATGGGGGGGGGGGGGGGGTTGCAGAGGAAGGAAGATGTCAACTAGCACATCCGGCAGCAGCACAAGGGACACTTCTCATTAAATGTAAGTATTGTCTCTTGTGCTGATTTTTTACAAATTTACCTAAACATGGGCTTCAAGCCTACGGGTAAAGGCTCCGGTGATGGAAATCTAATCCTTCCTAGGCAATACCCCTCTGCCATTCTTCTGGCTTCACAGAGAGAATGTATATCTCATCTCATCCACTCCTGCTTCTGATTGATTAATTGCATTGCTGATGAAATCAGTGGGGGGTTTAGGTGTAGGAGGCACTGCCAGTAATATCTTGGAACTCCATGTGACACCTTGCTCAATGAAAGTACCCTTGGTGGTTCCGAAATGGGGCACTATTTCTGTATGACATACTGGATGAATGCCAATAAAGGTGGTTTTACTGCAAGTAGATTGAGGTGTGCTGGTGACATATTTTCGTCTGTTTGCTGTGGTGCCATCCACTAGTTGTTTCAAGCACCCCACCTTTGGGGTGTTCCTGTTTGGTGTACAATGGACATGTATATACTGTATGATAGTTCCTATTAAACTCACTCGCAGGAAGTCTGTCAGCTGAATCCAGTTGTTTGTTATGGAAGGGCTAACCTTCTGATTGAGCATGGGCTTCTGGAAAGCTTGGGATGAGAATATGGAAGCTGTATGTGGCCTACCCCTGGGAAGGAGTGTGACCTTGTAGAAGTGTTCTGCAACAAGACTGTTAAACTACAACAATGTCACTGAGTTGCCCACATTTCATACATGTGGGGATCTGATCATCCAATGCCACAACTCCAACAATGGGCATCAGATGCATGCCATGCATGGAACAAATGTCACACGGCTGGTCATATCTGGGTAAATGATACTGACAGAAAGAGAGGCAGACATCTTTAAAGTAATATAATCATTTATTGTAGATTATAACAGGAAAAACAAAAGTAGCCAATGTGATGGAGGGGCCAGCAATCCCTTTCAGTGAATATGACAATGCTTCCTCCAGGACTCCTGGGTATTGTTCTTTTACAGTCATGGTAGACCTGTGCTAGAGATATTTGTAAAGGTGCTCATGAGCCTTAAAGCGGTTGTTCAATCATATATTGAAAAATTAACAGTCAGCAGCATCAAAAACTGTAGCTGCTGCCTTTTGATAAACAGACACTCACTTGTCCCAAGATCCAGCGCTGTCCTCTTCACCGGACTTTGGTCCCTGGCACCAGAATACTAACTCTAGGCAGCCGGCTGTGACTCCTTGCAGTTGGACAGCCGACTGCTCGCTGCTCATGCAGGAGCCGTGCTGCGCTATCTGATTGGTCCTACAGCTTTCTGTGACTTGTGATATGTCCCAGAAGGCTGCGAGTAAAGGAGTGGGGCAAAGTGGGAGAGTGGGTACCTGTCAAAACCAGGCACTCGCTTCTCCCCCAAAAAATGGGGGGGGGGGGGGGGCTGAACTTCTCCTTTTGGGTATAGTTCCACTATCAGAGTATTGTAGTAGGAAGTATTGTCATATTCATTTGAACCTTGATGAAGGAGGATTGTTGGCCCTGAAACTCGTTGGTGCCTTTTCTGTTCTTCTTGTTATAATCTACAATAAATTATTATGAAGTCTTAGGAGGACTGTCTGATTCTCTTTCTATTAAATTAATTTGGCTTTTTCAGTTTGGAAGGCCATTACCCCTTGGGGAGGCCCCTGCATTGTGGTAGAGCCACCAAGGTTTAGTTCAGTTCACACATATTTATTCCATATCCCGCCATAAAAACACACTTACATTGTTTAACCACTTCCTTACTGGGCACTTAAACCCCCCTCCTGCCCGAACCAATTTTCAGTTTTCAGCGCTGTCGCTCTTTGAATGACAATTGCGCGGTCGTGCGACGTTGTACCCAAACAAAATTTGCGTCCTTTTTTTCCCACAAATAGAGCTTTCTTTTGGTGGTATTTGATCCCCTCTGCATCATTTCTGATCGCCGCTATAAACAAAAAAAGAGCGACAATTTTGAAAAAAAAACAATATTTTTAACTTTTTGCTATAATAAATATCCAAAAATAAAAAATAAAAAAACGAATTTATTCATCAGTTTTGACCGATTTATATTCTTCTACATATTTTTGGTAAAAAAAATCGCAATCGGCGTTTATTGATTGGGTTGCGCAAAAGTTATAGGGCCTACAAACTATGGACATTGATTTATGGCGTTTTTATTTATTTATTTTTTTTTACTGGTAATGGCGGCGATCTGCGATTTTTATCGGGACTGCGATATCGGGGCGGACATGTCTGACGTTTTTGACACATTTTTGGGACCAATGACATTTATACAGCGATCTGAAATTTAAATGTCCACTGATAACTGTATAAATGTCATTGGCAGTGAAGGGGTTAACCAGCAGGGGGCAGTGAAGGGGTTAACAATGTTCCCTGGGTGTGTTCTAACTGTGGGGGGGCAGGGCTGGTCGGGACATAACAGATCTAACTGATCCCAGTGACAGGGATCAGTAGATCTGTCATGTCCCATTCACAGAACGGGGAACCGCCGTGTTTACTTCGGCGGTTCCCCGTTCCTCCTCTCTGAAAGGAGATCGCGGGTCTCCGGCGGACATCGGGTCCGCCCGACCCGCGGGCACGCTCCCACGGGCGCGAGCAGCACGTGCCGCGCGCGCCCAGCACAAGCCAAATGGGAGGACGTCTATTGACGTCCTCCCGGCATTTTAGAGCCGCGCTGTAGCCGTCATTCGGCTATGGCGCGGGCGGGAGGAGGTTAAAATCATCAAACGCATAATCACATATAGATCGCTGTGAACCACCACTGTATGCAGCCCATGTCACCTGTCTGGCGCGAGCTGTCGATCACAACTTCCGTCTCACAGCTGGTGGAACGCAGAGCGTCACGGGCACCCTCCGTAGAAGTTAGAATGACGAAACGCATAAGTGCGTAACCATACGGCAAACCGGCAGTGAGGCTCTGCATTCCACCGGCTGAGAGATGGAAGTTGTGATTGACAGCTCACGCCAGACAGATGACACGGGCTGCATACAGTGCTGGTTCACAGCGATCTATATGTGATTATGCGTTTGATGATTTTAAATAATGTTAGTGTGTTTTTATGGTGGGATAAGGAATAAATATGTGTGAACTGGATTACGCTATGTGAAGCTCTTTAGTTTTGCTAAGAGTACAATCTAAGGAGCGTGCAACCCTAGAGCCACCGGGAGGATGATATCCCCACTATATGCTGACAGGCTGATTTAAAGATATCCATCTGGTGAGTCTGTACCCCGACGGAAGTGGGATTCACGAGGTGCCAACCCCCAGATTTGGTGTGTGGTGTGGCACACGCATGCTGAACTCCTCTTCACTCTTTTATTCACAGGTTTTCCTTCCTATACCATTTTTAAGAGCTGTTGGACAATCAAGTCGCTTTATATGAAAAGTGACAGGAGCGCTATTGATTAGCATACTATAATAGTTTGGACATTTTATGCTAGCAGTTGTTGGAATTGATTTTACCTGGAAAAACGGCTGCTCCAATGATGATTATTTGATATTATTTGGATTCTATTATGATCTGGTGACTGATTAATGAGTTAGTTTTACCAGCTGTCGTTGGGATCCTCAGTACACCCTAGGTGCTGAGAAGTGTATACCTGGGGCTCTTCATAAACATGCAGTTGCATTTATAATAATAATATAGCCATACCATTCCTTCCTCTCCAACTCCTGACACTCAAATACCCAACAGTAGCGATACCTATAACATGAAATGGCATAGCTGACCCCAATAATTTGTCATGCCATCAGTAAAATACCATAAACAGACATAAATATGCAGTGTTTTCTGGGAGCACCTTATTCATTAATGATCCACATAATGACAACAGCTTACACATCTAAATAACAATGACACATTATGCTAACGTATCCCCTAGTTCTCATTAGCATGACATCAAATCGGCAGGGTTAATCTTATCTGTCTGTACCATATGAGGATTCTGTTACTTGTTTTGCTTTAATTAATCCATTCGGTCACAGAAAAGTGAGACTCATCCTCTAATCTACAGTAGAGGACCACAAACGTTGTCACTGATCATAGCCCTGCACTTATCTCTATAGAACATTGGCTTAATGCTGTCAGTTCCACCAATGATGTAATATTGTTAGGACAAGGGAGCCATATACATGCAATGCATAAAACTCGGCATTCCGTTTATGGTAGAAATGGCCTGGTGCTATGTCTTCTGTTTGTTTTCTTAAAGCTGCAGATATCAAAGGCACAAATGCAGTTTTTGTAGCTGACTTTTAATGTTCTGGAACCTGGCTGAAGCTCCTCTTTAAAGTAGAGTTCCAGGCAAAAAGACATCTCGGTCTCACACATTTGACCACCCCACCCCACAACCTTGTTTTTGGATATATTTTTATTTGTCTTTTTGGTACTTTTTCTGCATTTTTTCATCAGGACTTCCATCGAGGTTCGTCACTTTGGCGATTGCATACGGCCCTCCTCCTCCCCCTCTCTCCTTCCGCTGCCTTCTGGGACCTGTGTGTGTTCCAGAAGATGACGGGAGTTGGGACCATTCAGAAAGCGCATGCCGAGTAGGAAACTGGCTGTGAAGCCTGAAGACTTCACTGCCGATTCCCCTTACTTGCAATGCCGACGCCTGCACCCAAAGCTGATGGACGGATTGGCTTGAGGTGCCGACATCGCTGGCTCCCTGGAGGGGTAAGTGTCCTAATATTAAAAGTTAGCACTTACTCCCCAGACTGGAACTCTGCTTTAAAGTGTATGAAGTGTACCTACATTTTTATTTTTGGACATTGTAGGAAAGTTTTTTTACCATCTGCATCCCCACTTGGAAGATTCATCCTCTCTATCTGTCCTACTGTCACCGGCCAGAAAGTGAGGAAAAATCCAAATTATAACTGTCACCAATGGAAGGGAAGGTGAAAATAAATCTTCCAATGGGGAGACCTGATCACGATCTTCTCTATGGGAAACAAAAACTAACCAGTGGTTTAAAATTTTTACCATTCCCTATTCTTTCCTTAATGAAAACCAAATAACTAAAAATTGGCTTTAGATCCATTTTATAGAAACCCCATCACCAACTTTCCTGGTAAAAGTACAGAAAAAAACAAGTATTTCAACTGCTTAGTTGCAGCATTGTTTCAGTCCATAAACAGTTTTTACTGACTTGTGCAATGTGTCCCCGGAAGCGCCGATTCCCTAGCCCAGCCCTTTCTCTTCTTGCATGTCAAAGCCCTTTCCTTTTATGGGAGTGTCTAATAACTTTCTGTGCTGGCCCAGCTCTTACCCCCCTCCTGTCACCCCCCTACATAACCTTTTTATGTAGTTGCCGCGGGAGGAGTGAAAGAAAATACTATAGTGTGCCAATTGAGTGACAGCTCTGAGTCTGCTGGGCCTGCAAGGTGATATCACCCATCAGCAGTCTCATTGCCTTATACGCAGTGCTGGGACAAGGTTACCTAGAGCCCAGGGCGAACATGCCAGTGCGCTCCCCACAAAGATGTATGAGCATTATGCGTCAGCAAAAATCCCCC
>BLSH010367321.1:257212-274370 GCA_018402905.1 Glandirana rugosa
CCATACCCCCCCCCCCCCCCCCCCAATCCATCAATTAACCTCCCAGACCTGGAGTCACAATCTGCTATTCTGTATCTTTCTGGTTTTTCCTGTATAACCTTATTATACCCCAACGATCTGTCTTCTGAGCCTTCGTGCTGCGGCGATGAGCGCAACCCACAATTCTGCAGCTCGCAGAGCAGACAACACACCTTCTAATAATTCCCCATTGTTCCTGGGGTGTGGTAAACTTCACATGAACTGCTCTATATAGGAAGGACACCGGAGATTAATATCCCCTTAACGCTTTGTGGACCAACACTCTGATCTGTATGGTGGTGCCAAGCTGAAGGCATAGTAATGTAAGAGAATATACAGCGCCTTGAAAAAGTATTCATACCCCTTGAAACTTTCCACATTTTGTCATGTTACAGCCAAAATCATAAATGTATTTTATTGGGATTTTATGTGATAGACCGACACAAAGTGACGCATAATTGTGAAGTGGAAGGAAAATGATGAATGGTTTTCAACATTTTTTACAAATAAATATATGAAAAGTGTGGCGTGCATTTGTATTCAGTCCCCTTTAGTCCTCTTTCACACGGCTGTTCTGTTCAGGTCCACCTGTCCGTTATTCAGGTGGGCCTGAACGGGCGCCCCATTCTCCTCTATGGAGCTATGGATGTCAGCAGTGACATGTCCACTGACACCCATCGCTCTCCTATCCGCTCCTTCCATAAAGTGCGACAGATGGAAACCCTATTTTTCCATCCATCTGGGGATCAGATCGGATGACAACAGACAGACTGATCCATTGCCATCCGATTTCCCATAGAGGAGAGCGGGGCTCTGACAGATCTGTCGCCACACAGTGAGCGGAGACGGATCTGTCATCCATTGGCTCAGCAGGGATCAGCGGATCGATCCCCCACTGAGAAAAAAACTGACCCCACACATGGACACGGCCATGGGAAAGGGGCCTTACTCTGATACCCCTAACTAAAATCTAGCGGAACCAATTGCCTTCAGAAGTCACCTAATTAGTAAATGGAGTCCACCTGTGGGTCATTTTAAATCCCCTAAAAAAAAAAAAAAGAATACCTGCAAGTCAAAGGCATAATGAGCTAGTATGCATCACATACTAGCTCATTATGAAATACTATGAACAAAGCTCCGACAGGTCCGCCCGGTAGGGTTGCCACATCATCCCTTTAATCCAGGACACATATGAATTACACAGGTTGTTCTGAGGCTAATTTAATGCAGATGAGGCACCAAGTGAGTTTAATTACCACCTTAATCAGCCACAGAACCTGGGTAATTAATATGTGTCCTGGATTAAAGGGATGATGTGGCAACCCTACCGCCCGGTCCCGAAGAGGGAGCTTCCATCTTTCCTCCCTGGATCCTTCCGGGTTCACGGCTCTGGAGCTGTGAGTGGCCAGAGCCGCGAGATGTCATTCCTGGGAACCCTAGCGGGAGCCCATCATTACAGCGGACTTTCCAGCAATGTCCGCCGCTACTGCGCCGTGATGTCAGCGGCTGTTTGCAGTGGGAATATCTCCTAAACCGTACAGCTTTAGGAAATCTTCATTTTCCTACAGGTAGTCCTTATTAGGCTAACCTGTAGGTAAAAGTTACATTTTTGATGATACAGCCTCTTTAATCTCAGTATAAATACAGTAGTACAATACATTTTTCATTGTAACATTACAAAATGTGTACAATTAAAGGGATATGAATACTTTTTCAAGGCACTGTATGAATTTACTGAGAGTTAAAAGTGACCTCTTCCGACCTTCCCCTCAGTCTTGCACAGTTGTTCAGGCTCCTCTCCTGTACTGAAATTGCTTCTTTTGATTTCACTGCACGCTGTGAGCTTCTCACAGTGTGCATTAGAAGCTACAGCAGGTCAGAGTGAGCCTGCTTCGTTTTGTGGGAGGGCTCAACAGGCTCCGCCCACTATAGGCTGCCTGCTGAAAACTACAGGAGGAGGCGGAGACAAGACCAGTCACCCTGCACAAGGAGAAAGAGCAAGAAGCTTCTGCACAGAGGCAAAGTTTCACACAGGATAGCCTAAACCAGGGGTCTCAAACTGGCGGCCCTCAAGCTGTTACGAAACTACAAGTCCCATCATGCCTTTGCCTGTGGGAGTCATGCTTGTAACTGTCAGCCTTGCAATGCCTCATGGGACTTGTAGGTTTGCAACAGCTGGAGGGCCGCCAGTTTCAGACCCCTGGCTTTAACCTATCCGGTGGAGCGGTTTAGAAATTGGCTCAGTTTTTCCGGCTCCCCGGTCCCATTAGGGAGATTTCCCCTCACTTCCTCTCCCCGTGACAACATGTAAACTGCTGTGACTGGCCCCTAACATTTTTGTTGTACGTGCATTGCTGCAATTTGTAGCTTGGTTGATTCTTTTTGACTTTTTGCAACATTTAATTCAGAGTCACCAGCTTCATCTTATCCAATGTAGCAGCTGATCATCATGTGACATCAGCAATCCATGGCTGCATAGATACTGGAACCCCAAATTGCTGGAAAACATAATAAGCAGAGAGATTAGCGGCGACTACAAATCTCTGTGATAATGTTGCTGGTCTGACATGGTCCTCGGGGTGTACAATACAAACATACACTTGCAGACCTAGAGATCAAACTAGTTTGGCTTACACACAATAATCTGCACACCTGCAGCAGGCCGCATGGATTTCATTTTTTGGGGCAAAGAAATATTGCAGATTTAGTCTTTGGATTTAAGCTCCAAAATCATCTATGTCATAGTTGCTGCACTGCGGTGATATCACTTTGAGGGTCAGTTCACACCACATGCAGTCCAATGCGTTTTTTTCTGCGTCAAAAACGCATGGAAAGTAGGTTAAATGGCTTTCAATGGCTTAGTTCACACCAGTGCAGTCAGTTCCAGTGCGTTCCAGCTCCAGAAAAAAAAGTAGAACATGCTGCATTTTTTCTGCACTGAACTGTACTGCAACGCATTAAAACGCACCAGAAAGCACCAAAATGTACTGGAACGCACCAACATGCACCATAAACACACTGGAACTCACATGCCCTAAGAAAAAAAAGGGAAAAAACTGCACTGGACTGCATCAAAAATGCACTGGAACGCACCGGAGACGCGTCAAAAATGCGCATGCAGAAAAGCATCCGGAACGCATCTGGACTGCGTTTCTATGGTGTGAACTGGCCCTTAGCCCTGGTTCATACAGTGCGACTTGTCATGCAACATTACAGTTGAAAGTCGCATGACAGGTCGCACCCCATTTGCGAATTAGAAAAAGGTTCCTTCACTGTTTCTGTGCGATTTCAATGCAACTTGCATTGACATATGTTAAATGAAGTCGCACAGATGTCAGCAAGCCACACATGAAATCACACTGATAGTCAGCTTTGAAGTCGCACTGAAGTATAACCTATGCTAATAAGGCTTACCTGTAGGTTCCCTGCATATCTCCTAAACCTGCACGGTGTAGGAGATATACAGTGTACTGTGATGTGCCCATGTCATCGGGCACATGCAGAATGAAGAAACGGTCTCCGTGCCATTCCTTCACTGACATCGTGCCGCAATTGGCGGCTCCCATGCGCATGCAGGGAAGTGACGTCACGCGGCTCCAGCAAATCACAGAGCCGGAGTCCGCGGCCCCAGAAGGAAGAGGGGCGAAGATGGACGCTTCTTACTGCGGGGACAACGCGGGCTTCCAATGCAGGTAAGTGTCACATAATAGGCTAGTATGCGATGCATACTAGCCTATTATGCTTTTATATTGCAGGGTAATGCAGAGCAATGAAGAGGAAGTAAAACCCATCAGGGTTTACTTCCTCTTTAAGGCAAGTTTAAAATAATGTGCTAGTATGCAATGCATACTAGCACATTATGGCTTTTCTATGCAGGGTAAAAAAAAAAAAAAAAAAGTCCAGCGGTTTACAATCGCTTAAATGTCTGGGATTGCAAAGACATTTAGCACACACTAAAGCCTTGTACACACGGGACGACGATCGTATACAACAGGTCGTACCAAAGAACCTTGTATGCGATATCGATCGTTGGTATGCACGATTAGAGCAGCCGAACATATGATGGTTGTACAAGGGAGTTGTATGAGCAAACTAGAAAACTTGGTCGTACCAACAAGTGCTCATACGACCGTTGTATTGTGTGTACAGAGAAGTTGGTACAACAAGTTGTATTGTGCAAAACACGCATGCTCCGAAGTCAGGAATGGCCGGGTGCTAATTACATGCACCTGAACGTTCTTTCTGTGGTCGTACGATCGTGTAGTGCAGTCAGTATGCAAGTTACATTATGCAACATACGATTTGTGACGATTGTACGTACGATCGTCGTCCCGTGTGTACGAGGCTTTAGTGGATTTCTATCCTTTGTGGCAATTGAGGAATTTAGATAAAAGTTTTTGTGCCCGGAGTTCAGCTTTAACCTTTCCTTACTTTATTTAGAATACAAAAGCTGGAGTTGGGATTTAGTAATTATTATTATTATTATAATGCAGGATTTATATACATTTTGCACAGCGCTTTACATATGAATAATAGAAGCCGCACTGGGTGCAGACATGTCCGTAAATGACAGTATAAGAACATTATTATGTATTCTTGTCCTGCAAAAAAAAAAAAGCAGGCTAGACATAAAGCAAGAGCAAGTCCAGGCTTTGTGTGCTCATGCACTTGTCTTTGAGGGGAACTTTATCTCTGAACATCAGACTGCACCATTACCTGCGAGGGGGGGGAGCCGTCCAAACTTAGCTGACTTAATGCATTCAGCCCCAGCACCACCCTCCGTCTGCACTCAGAAAATCATTCTATAATTATAACATTGCACGCTCCACCCCTTTGCATTGATGGCAAATTCTCCCCGTCTGCTAGCATAATGCTCCCACCTTTACAGACAGCCAACTCTTCCAAAGACAGGCTCCCCCCCTGCGGCATGGAATGGTATCGTCTGTTGTTGTAACAGAAGCTGGAGGTATACAGCAGTGACAGGCAGCATCTACTAGTTGGGATCTCTCAGCTGGGGCTGACCATCTCCTTGTCTTTGCAGGGGCAGATAGAAGTGGCCAGTGAGACCGTCTTCAAGTTGGCCGCACTCATCCTGCAGGTAAGAATTATCACTTTCAATTTTTTTTTTTAATCTTAAAATCCAAAGAGGAGAGAAGTTCTTGAAGTTTGTGCAGGTGGAGCTTGGCTGTGTACCTGCTGAGTGCATGGCGGATCTTGTGTCACGGCGTGTAACTCAATCATCATGACACCTGGATTGCCGACTGCTCTCTGTGTTTATATATTAACCAGCAAAAACAAAAACATAAACATGGCTTGGTGGTTAGCACTTCTGCCTTGCAGCACTGGGGTCCTTGATTCAAGTCCTGGTCTGGACAATATCTGCATGGAGTTTGCATGTTCTCTCTGTGCTTGCGTGGGTTTCCTCCTACACTCCAAGGACATGCTGGTGGGTTCATTTGATCCTGTCTAAATTGGCCCTAATATGTGAGATGGAGACCTTAGATTGTAAGCTCCTTTAGGCCAGGGACTGATGTCAATGTACAGTATGTAAAGCCATGTGTAGATTGACAGTTCTATATAAATGCTTGTAACAGATAAAATGATATCTTCCTTTGCAGTTGGCAATTGCATTGTCAAGTTATTTTTGTTTTGGGGGAACGGAAAGGTTAAAGAGATGGTAAAGTCTTTTAAATAAATAACAAACATGTTATACTTACCTGCTATGTTGCAGTGGATTTGCCAGTGGACAGAGTGACCCAGATCCTCCTCTTCTCGGGTCCCTCTTCTGCTCTCCTGGCCCCTCCTTGCTTTCGAGTGCCCCCACAGCAAGCAGCTTGCTATGGGGGCACCTGACCTTAGTCATTGCTCTCTGTGCCCATTCAGACACGGAGCCTCGGTCTGCCCTGCCCCCTCTCTCCTCTGATTGGCTAACTGACTTTAGTTGACAGCCTCGGGAGCCAATAGCACCACTGCTGTGTCTCACCCAATCAGCAGGAGAATCCCGGACAGCCGAGGGACTCATGGACATCACTGGACAGAAATGGGGCTCAGGTAAGTATTGGGGGACTGCTACACACAGAAGGTTTTTTATCTTAATGCATAGAATGCATTAAGATAAAAAAAAAAAAAAAAAAAAAACCTTCTGCCTTTACAACTCCTTTTAATCACTTCAGCCCCAGAAGGATTTCACACTTTAGGACCGGAGCCCTTTTTGCGATTCGGCACTGCGTCGCTTTAACTGACAATTGCGTGGTCGTGCGATGTTGTATCCAAACGAAATTTGCGTCCTTTTTTTCCCACAAATAGAGCTTTCTTTTGGTGGTATTTGATCACCACTGCGCCATTTCTGATCGCCGCTATAAACAAAAGAAGAGCGACAATTTTGCAAAAAAAAAACCCCCATATTTCTTACTTTTTGCTAAAATACAAATCCAAAAAAAAAATATAAAAAAAACATTTTTTTTGGCCGATTTATATTCTTCCTCATATTTGTGATTTAAAAAATCGCAATCGGCGTTTATTGATTGATTTGGTTTGCGCAAAAGTGGTCGCGTTTACGGATGATGAGAATTCATTTCTGGGGTTTTTATTTACTTTTTACTAGTAATGGCGGCGATCTGCGATTTTTAGCAGTACTGCGATATTAGGGCGGACATGTCGGAACATTTTAACACTTTTTTGGGACCATTGGCATTTATACAGCGATCAGTGCTATAAAAATGCACTGATTACTGTGTAAATGCCATTGGCAGTGAAGGGGTTAACCTGCAGGGGGCGCTCTAAGGGTTAACTGTGTTCCCTGGGCGTGTTCTAACTGTATGTGGGCTGCCCTAACAGGGGAAGGGAAGTGATCACAGCTTCCGTGTAAAGGAAGGCTGTGATCACAGTCCTTCCTCCTCTCACAGAACGGAGGTCCGTGTTTACTTACACGGACCTCCGTTCTTTCACTCCGGGGGGGGGGGGCATCGCGGGTAGCCGGCGGCAATCGAAGCCGCTGCACCCGCTCCCTGGCCCTCCCTGAACACAGTGAGCGCACGGGCGCGCCTCCGGCGGCGCGCGCGCTCACTGTGCGCGATCTGGCAGCCGCCGTCGTATGACGGCGTTTTGCCTTAAAGAGCCACTCTGTCGCCGTCAGATGCCGATCGGCGGTCGGCAAGTGGTTAAGTTCACCTTTTCACATAAAGGTGAACTAACTCCAAATATCCTGGCCACTCGCCCAGACTCCACTGCACATAGCAGCATTGATGCCCCGGACACATATCGGTCGTGATGCCCTGTGTTTCTGGTATAGCCGCAATCCACAGCCCTGGAGTAAGCATTCATCATAATGCTTGCAATGACGAGTATTGATTGGTCATGACTATGTTGACCAATGAGAAGCGTATCTAGAGCTTCTTCTTCCTCAAAAGTGTCCCAGAAAAAAGAAGCACTCCTTATTGGTCAGTATGGTCTCGCAGACCAATGGGCACTTGTCATTGCGAGCCCTATGATGGATACCCACACCAAACATTGGGGGTGCCGCTCCAGACTCCTGTCTGTCCAGGTCTGGTAACTCACGCTAAGGTAAGCCATACACGTTTCGAATCTCGTACCCGTGTATGGGCAGACTGAATGTACCAAGTTGATTGATCGATCAACTTGGGTACAACCATCATGCTGGGTTTTATCTGAGATTATCGCTAGCAGCTGCTATAGCCGCTAGCAATATTCACTCTTCTCCCGGCAGGGACGGGAGAGAAGACAATGGCCCAGCAGGAGGGATTCCTGCATCCACACTATCTGTGTTGATGGAGAAATCGAGAAAATTTCTTTCCTGCAACCCAAGGTTGCAGGAAAGAAATTTGCTCAGTGTATGTCTGGCTTAAGGGTGCAGGCTAGGGGAGAACTCATCTCGGCTTAGTAGATGCAAGCACGGAAAAGGGGGAATGTCTGAGGTAAAAGCAGCCTCTGCGCTGACTCCATCCAGGCCACACTCTCAGATGTGTTTCGCCCCGCACACAGGGCTTAATCATGGAGGTTCGTGACTAATGCTGGCCTTGCACAATACGAAATATCATGAAATATCACACTCGGCCGTGAGAACAAACAGTAGTGCCACCATGTAATGACCGAATTTCAATCGATAAATCGCTCAATGGACATAAAATCTGTGTTTTTTGCCTGTTTTGTCACATGTGCACAGTGCAAACAGCTCAATTCATTCGATAGAATTTTCCAACCCCCTTCTCCCTTCCCCCTTTTTTTTTTTTTTTGCTTTTTATGGATCTGAAAAGTTACAACCGATTTTCCATTTGTGCCCATTTAACTGGATGAAAAACAAACAAGCATTCCAAATGACAGATTTTCAAATGATTTTTCAGGCTAGTGTATGGCGAACATAAGACCTGTGGGTGGGGCGAAACGTGTCGTAGAGCCTGGCCTGAACTGAGTCAGGGCTGAGGTTGCTTTTACCACAGAAACTGCTGGGTTTTGCTGGATGTGCTCTAGCTGGGACATTCCCTTTTTCCACGCATGCATTATGATGGATACTCACTCTGGGGCTGTGTATTGCGGTGTACGGATCACTACACCAGCAGGATGGGGCATAACGATTCTTATGCGCAGGGGGGTCCAGAAGGGTGGCCAGGATATTTGAATGTATAAGGCAGTTGATGGTGTCAGTAGGGCAGATGTTGGTGTCAGTAGAGCAGTAGATGGTGTCAGTTTTTTATTTTTATGTACTTTTTACAATTTCATTTGTTTTCAATTTTTTTTTTCTTTGGGGGGGGGCGGGGGGACAGTGGACGGTGTCAGTAGTGTATGTATATATATATATATATATATATATATTTTTTTTTTTTTTAATGCTGTTTTGCAATATTTTATTTATTTTAATCAGCCTTGTTGGTGGTCTCTGGTGAGATATCATGAGTCTAAACAGACCCCTGACATCTCCCCTTTGAGACAGAGAAAGAGACTGGGGACACAGATTCCCCAGTCCCTTTCTCTGCAGCCTCAGCATTGAAGATGAATGGATAGGAGACAGCGGCTCTTGCCCATTCATAAACTGAAGCAGAGTAATACACAGGTTACTCTGCTCAGTTATTACAGGACACAGGAGCGATCAGTAACAAATGCTCCCAATGTCCAATTCAGACAAGGAAGGGGCCGGTAAATGACATATTTACCGGCCCCATCCTGACACATCACCCCAGCAGCTGGCGGGAGAGGAGAGGAAGGAGCCGGCTGCAGGGGGACCGAGGGGGGTGGAGGAGGAGGACAAAGCAGGCCGGAGGAGGAGGACACAGCGGGCTGGAGGAGAACGGGGGGAGCGGAGAAGGAGGACACAGTGGACTGGGAGAGAACACGGGGAGCGGAGGAGAACAGCCTGGGAGAATCGGTGCAGCGGGAGGGGCAGCTGTAAGCACTGATAGACGTGGGAGGAAGAGGAGGAGAAGCGGCTGTCATGCAGGGAAATCGGTGCTTACAGCTGTCCTTCCCGCCTCACCGATCATCCCAAGGGACAATCATCCATGTGCAGGGTGCGTCACATTGGAATCTCCCTTGGAGGCCCGTGTGCAGTGAACACCCTGCGCACATGGATGATGCGCCACTGGTGGAACCTGTCCTATTAAATCGCTGTATGGTCTTGGTCACCATGCTGCAGCTCCATTTCAGGGTCTTGGCTATCTTCTTATAGCCTAGGCCAGTGGTTCTCAACACCTATCCTCAGGACCCACTAATAGGCCAGGTTTGCAAGATAACTGAAATACATTACAGGTGATATAATTTGCTGCTCAGTGACTCCAGTATACTAGTCTGCATCTCCCCAAGAAACTTAAAATCTGGCCTGTTAGTGGGTCCTAACGACAGGAGTTGAGAACCACTGGCCTAGGCCATCTTTATGTAGAGCAACAATTATTTTTCTCAGATCCTTGGAGAGTTCTTTCCAATGAGGTGCCATGTTGAACTTCCAGTGACCAGTATGAATGAGTGAGAGCGATAACACCAAATTTAACACACCTGCTCCCCATTCACACCTGAGACCTTGTAACACTGAGTCACATGACACCGGGGAGAGAAAATGACTAATTGGGCCCAATTTGGACATTTTCACTTAGGGGTGTACTCACTTTTATTGCCAGTGTTTAGACATTATTGGTTGTATGTTGAGTTATTTTGAGGGGACAGCAATTTTACACTGTTATACAAGCTGTACACTCACTACTTTACATTGTAGCAAAGTGTCATTTCTTCAGTGTTGTCACATGAAGAGATATAATAAAATATTTACAAAATGTGAGGGGTGTACTCACTTTTGTGAGATACTGTATATTACCTAAAGAAGAGGCCAGAGTGTTTCAAAGCTTGCACTAAAGTCTGATTTAGCCCATAAAGGATATCACTCTAAATCCGAACTTCTAATTAATACAATGCTAAAAGCAATAGTGGGCACTACCCCATGGTGACCAATCAAAAGCCAGCTTTTTGAGTGAGACTGTACTAGAGCTCCAGAGCTACACAGATGTTAAAATATGGCTAATTGCTGCAATGAGGCTCAGAAACGTTTTGCCGCTGACTTGTATGGTTATTGGTCGCAGAGCAGCAGTTGTCTGTGATGTGCGTGTAGTCGCAACCCAAAGCAATGGTAGCATTTCTGTAACTCATTGTTGCAATCCAGAACCAATCGCATGTAAACATAAAATAAAAAAGATATTTAATCTCTTATATAAGTCGTAATATGAGATAAACTTTTTTTTTTCCTTCAGAGTTATTTCAAGGTCAACAAGAAAGGAGTTAGCTGAACTCCGGACAGATATAAAATACAAACAATTATGCGGTGCTGCAGGCTCCTGATCACAGCCACTAGAGATGGACCGAACACCTCCCTGTTCAGTTCGCAGCAGAACTCCCGAAAAGGGGAAAAGTTCTGACCTGAACGGCGAACCCCATTGAAGTCAAAGTTAAATTGACTCGCAGTTGCAAATTGCCGGCTATTGAGAAAAAAAATGACATGCCCCCCCCGTCCATACCACGCCAAAATAGATACATTTAAAAAAAAGAAAAAAACACGGCGTGGGGGACAGCCAAAATCCATACCACACCCTTATCTGGGAGCATGCAACCTGGCAGGTCAGGAAAGTTTTTTGGGGGGGGGCGAGTGAGCGTGTGCCCCCCCCCCCCCCGAACCATACCAGGCCACATGCCCTCAACATGGGGGTGGGTGCTTTGGGGCAGGGGGGCTTATCCCCACAACAAGCCGTTGATTGTGGGGGTCTGCGAGTGGGGTACTTATCGGAATCTGGAAGCCCCCAGATCCCACCCTCCATGTGAATAAGTATGGGGTAGTACCCCTACCCATTCACCAAAAAGTAATAAACACAAAGACAGGTAATTTTTTATTCAGCTGCCAGCATCCCGGCCCTGCTTCTTAACAACCAGTTTACACGGCGCCCTGATTGGGCAAAGCTTTGCCCAATCAGAGGCCAAAATGCAATTTGCAGCGCACAGTGCATTGCAGGGTGTTTGGCGGGGTGAACACCCGCCGAGCACCCTGCAAATTTGCGTGCTGAACGAACGGGCCAGTGTTTGACCTGAACTCATACTCGGGCCGAACCATTTGCCCAACACTGATAGCCAGTCCTAGTGATCACATGATTAGGAAGCCCACACCGCCGGCATTTCAAACTCATGAAGGACTGTTTCCCTACGAGCTGGAAAGAGTTACATCTCTTTAAATGCAAGCAGTATAAGTACCTTGACTTGTCATCAGCATCATGCAGTTCCTGTACAGCAGGGCTCATACTGATAGAGGGAGAAGCAGCACCAATTAGTTGTGCTGACGTGCAATGAGCATACTGATAGACAGAGCGAGCCGAGTGATGAGCTCATCAGTCTGCCACTTCATCTTTCACTGTCCAATCAAATAAGGACCTGTAAATGAAAGAGAAACTGCAGCAGAGAAAGATTAGGTCCCCTCTTCTACTATGGTAGAGCTGTGCAAATCTGAGGACCTGTGCATTTAGCTTTTTGTCCGAGTTCAGCTTTAGGCCTCATGCACACTGGGTGTTCGCCCAGCTCTTCTGAAGGCATTTTCTTCTGGCAGCAGATAAGCAGTGTAAAAAAACGCACCTAAGGCCTCGTTTTGCAAATGCGATGGGTGCACCAAGCATTTGGGCATTCCCTGATTCCAATGGCCAGAATATTCATGTATTCTAGCCATTGCAATGAATGAACGCTCAAGCACTAAAAGCGTCTAGCGTTTAGCCGTGTCTGGCATTTGTTTTGTGCCAAAACACTTCTCTCCTGAACTTGCAAATGATGTTTTTTTTTTTTTTTGTTTTGCCTATGTGTGCAAGGACACAGACTAACATGAAGAGTTAAGAGGCAGAAAAAAAAGTCAAACGCCCTTTGTGCATAAGAGAGAACTCCATGAAAAATTTTTATTCTCCCATGCAATGGGGCTCTGGCCGCATTGCATGGGTTAACTTACTTGGTCATTCGATTCTCTGGGAAGTTACTCTCCCCCACGTCCAGCGGTGGACTGTTCCTGCCGTATTGCGTCCAGAGCCAGTCTATGGGCGTGATGACGTCAGGAACAGTGGCGGCCACAGGCATACCTGTCCCATTGTAAAGGAAGTTAAACCGCGCTAATGTGCATATCCTAAACAAGCAGCAGTCAAAAATATGCAATACACATATCATACATGATCAACAAATCCAAAGAGACCACGCTCAGAAATATAAATGCATGTGTATAAAGGGGTATGCATAAAAAAGTCCTTATGCGATTTCATAAAAATTGTTCAAAGCAAGCAGCATAAATAAAGGCTGTATTGAATGTCCAATCAACATGATAATTGTCAGTGAATGCTGGAATACACCCAGTGATCTACACGTATAGGAAGGTGTCTTCAACAGATAGAATGGTCGCTTACCAGAGGCAAGCTTAGGATGCGCTTGATACTTAAAACCCAGTCAGGGTCCCACAAGTGGTGGCAGCCTTCAGGTGCTGGTCACAATTCTTCCAGAGGAGGGACAATGGTCATGCGCAATCCTCTATGTTCAGTGATCTCACCATAGGGGTACATATGGATAAAAAAGACTTACAATAGTGTAATACTGTATGATACTTTAATATCTAAAAGAGTATTGCACTTACATCAAGGCATTTTCAATCAAGCATATAAAATCATCAACCAGCCGGCTTTAAAAGTCCATTCAATGCAGACACATAGAAAACAAGGGGTGACGTCAGCACGCCCTACCAGACGCAGCATTTCGTCATAACAGACGTCGTCTTGGGGCATAGGCACGCTGCTGACCCACCGCAATACATATTTAGAGAGATACCTCGTTCTGGGTCCAATCACCCATCCCATTCCCCTGGTCGGTCACCAGCCCCACACTTACCCAATCTAGGTCGCGGGCAGCTCTTTCTCCAGATGGCGGGTTCCCCTGCATCTCTTCCCTCCTCAGCGGCCAATAGGATCTCTTTTACTCTCGGCCAATCGGGTGATGGGTCTCAGGAACAGCTTCCTGATTGCCTGGGATGAGGATATTAATTTGCCCCGAGCCCACCCATTTTTTGAAGCCAATTAGAGCCTCAGACTCTAATCACAAGCTTCTTAAAAAAAAAAAAAAAATTGGAATCCATGTGTCCGGCGCCTTGCATGTAGATTTGGGGGGGGGCGGCGCCCCGTATGGAAGGAACAGTCCATTCACAAGACTGCTAACATGCGGAGGGGCAGGAGCGGGAATCCAGATTAAAGCGGTAGTAAACCCATGCATTTAACAGGTTAAAAACCAGTCACATTTCCGGCACGTGCCGGAAATGTAACGCTCCCATTGGTTGTGCTCTAAACCAAACTGTCAAACCATCCAATGGTTGGTGTCATAGCTGATCACATGTGCAGCATCATGGCAGTTGTAGATTAAACCGAGGCCAAGATAGCAGCTTCCTTGGCTGAAAATTTATAGGAGGGTTTACTACCACTTTAAGTATATCTCTGCTCCGCAATACAGACGTAAACAAGCAGTTAACCCATGCAGTGCGGGCACAGCCACACTACATGGGAAAATAAAAATTTTTTTCCCCCAGTGTTCTTCTTTAAAGCTGTTAACAATCTGCAAAGTTTATGTTTTAATAAAAGTCAGTGAGCTGAATGTAGTTAGCACATTACTTTGTGTATGTGTTGCTAGGTTTTCCTATGCGTAAATGGTCGTGGTTTTTGCCCCGAGTCCTGTCACCAGCGATCCATGAAGATAAGCAATAATAGAGGCGGCAATTAAAAAAGAAATCCTTGTTCTCCTTTTGATTGGAGAAAATGAGAGTCAAACGGCAGCTAAAATATGTAAAACATTGTTATGGATTAGCATGCTAGTAGAATCTCATTGGAATTTTTTTTTTTTTGTTTTAAGAACATTTGTTCGGTCTTTCTAATGATCAGTGGAGTCAAAATGACGTTCAGTTTCAGGCTGGGTTCACACCTATGCGAATTGGATGCGGCTTACACCACATCCAATTCGCATGACACTTGAAAACACATTGTCAGGTGTGGTGCATTTGCACTCTGCATTGCACAGAAAACGTGTGCATTTTCAGTGCAATGCGGTGCGAATTCCCAGCCTATTAAGTTCAATGGGAATGCATCTACCCCACATATATGTTCCGCACTGAACGGGGATCTATCCCCCTGCTCACGGCACTTCCTCCTCCCTCCCTAGGCAGCAGCTGCGCTGTGAGAACGGACAGGAGCCGCCGTATGGCGGCTCCGTTTGTTCTCAGCAGCAAACAGGCTGGAATTCGCACCAGACTGGTGTGAATCCAGCCTTAATCTCCGTGATGAGAAATTTTGAAGGAGCAGGATGGAATCTTTTTTCATGACTGAATTTTTAACAGTGTATGTGGTTTTCGCTTGGGAAAGTCCATTCATTCAAAAATTGAAGCATATGAAAGTTAATAGGCCTTTTGAATGACATTCTGCGGGTCATGGAGTGCATTAAGACCCCTTTCACACTGGGGCCGCTTTACCGCTGTTTAAGCTGCGGTTTTGCACAGCTTTTCAGCGACTAGCGGGGCCTTTTTAACCCCAAAAAAAGGGATTAAAAACTCCAGTTTTGTGGCGCATTCAAAGCACTTTTAAGGCGCTTTGAAAGCGCTGCCCATTCTACAGTTCTCCCAACCCACCCCAAAGACGCTGCTTGCACGACTATTTTTTTTTCCCATCCCGCAAGCGCACCGCTCCAGTGTGACAAGACACTGGAATGATTGGGTGGCGGTTTTCAGGTGCTTTGCAGAGGTTATTTCTAGCGCTAAAGCGCCTGAAAGTAACATCAGTGTGAAAGGGATCTTAAGAATTTTTGTACGAATGTTTGTTTGAACGTACAATCAAAAATCTAAGCCAAGTGCGGGGTTTTTTTATATGCGTTTTGCCGTGATTTTTGCGTGACCATCAAGGCAGAAGAATGGCACCCAAACCCATGTTTTGCTACAATTTTAGCAAGATTTGGAAACCCAAGCAGGATCCTGCTGATTTGTGCCTGCAACGCTCAGATGTGAACTGGGCCTTAATCTTGTCCCATAGCCAAAACAGAAAGTCAGAGGAAACACCTCCAAAGTGAAGGAATCCCTTGTTGTCCCATTGGAAGATTTACCCTCCTATTCTTGCTCTGGGGACAACCAAAAAGTTGGAATTTTCTTTCATGTTAAATGAAATGGACAAATGGAGAGGTTGAATTTTCCTAACGGGGACACAGACCTCAATAAAAAAAAAAAATTGCCTTTAGTTCTACTTTAAAGAGTAAATCTAAAAAGAAGGCCAGAAAATATCCTTCAATATAATAATCTGAAACATTCTTGGAAGATTCTTAGAAAGCCCAGTTGTGATTGGTTCTCTTCAAGGGTTGTTTAAAAATATCCATTAATATTTGAAGGCCATTTGAAGGCCCCCATATGGAGGACGTCAGTTGTGCCTTTTGCATTGGCAGTCACCCGCATAAATAAGTGAGAACTAACATCTCTTCACTTATGTACAGGTGTGTATCTCTAAATGATTTCCCACTGTCAGTAGATGCCTCCATGCATGTTCCCAGGTTATAATTTTACATCTAGATAAGAGATTGACCCCCTTGGTGGGACTTTATAGGCAGCAATATCACACACTGAAGTCAGATATGTTAAAAAGAATATTTATTCTAAAAAAAGGGGATGCCCAATTCGGCACACCTTGAGTAGCATATATTGGTATCATGTGGTCAAGCAAATACGTTGCATGATATATCACAAATATATATACATAGCTTTTATGTCAAAACGAGCTTTCCGTTGTCCAACTGGGGAGATGGTGATTGGTATCCCAGTGTCCAACGTTAACGTTTCGGGTCCTTGATAGACCCTTCCTCAGGGAAAATGTTCAACGGAGTCGCTTTTGTTTTGTAGTGAAGTGGTTAAATATATTGTTTTTTGATCCGTTTCAACACCCTGCGTCCAATTTTTATCAGACAATGTGTCATATATTGTTAGGTCAACTAAGTTGTTCCTTGTGGGTCTGAAGGAAAGGTACTTATGTTGTTTTCATCTGAGGCTTCGCCTGTCTTGTCTCAGATATTGCATAGTGCGCCCCTATATCTTAGGTGAATTAAACGTTTGATCATCTGTTTAAATCAGGTTTTGTTCAGGTTTTGTTGAAGCGCCAAGACAACAGACGTTGGGTTACAAGATCCGGGACGGACGGATCCTCCTCAGGTATATAGGTGGTCGATGGTAGATCCCCCCGACCACCCTATCAACAAAACCTGAACAAAACCTGATTTAAACAGATGATCAAACGTTTAATTCACCTAAGATATAGGGGCGCACTATGCAATATCTGAGACAAGACAGGCGAAGCCTCAGATGAAAACAACATAAGTACCTTTCCTTCAGACCCACAAGGAACAACTTAGTTGACCTAACAATATATGACACATTGTCTGATAAAAATTGGACGCAGGGTGTTGAAACGGATCAAAAAACAATATATTTAACCACTTCACTACAAAACAAAAGCGACTCCGTTGAACATTTTCCCTGAGGAAGGGTCTATCAAGGACCCGAAATGTTAACGTTGGACACTGGGATACCAATCACCATCTCCACGGTTGGACAACGGAAAGCTCG
>BLSH010367321.1:277796-318245 GCA_018402905.1 Glandirana rugosa
GCCAGCATACTCTCGAACAACCATGCTGGTTCAAAAGATCAGACGAGTATGTTGAGGGAACATGCTGGCAGCATACAAGCTGACAAGTTTAGGGTGTATGCTTGCTAGCTATAGTGTATGTTGCCAGCAATCATGCTGGACAACATATGCTAGCAGCAGGGCACACATGCTCCGAAATCAAAACGTGATTATCACCCAGGATAAAACACTATTCAAAGTTTAATCATTATTCAGTCCTGATACATTGTTTCCTATTGCAAACCTTGATGAAGGAGGTATTTTTGAACCCCCAAAACGTGTTGAATACTCTTTTGTTACACCTTTCTATTAAAATTGTAAACCGTGTTGCGGTGCAAAACTAAAGCCTCGTACACACGGGACGACGATCGTATACAACAGGTCGTACTAACGACCGTTGTATGTGATATCGATCGTTCGTATGTGGGATTTGAACAGTCGAACATACGACGGTCGTACAAGGGAGTTGTATGAGCAGACTAGAAAACTTGGTCGTACCAACAAGCTCTCATACGACCGTTGTATCGTGTGTACAGAGAAGTTGGTACACCAAAGTTGTATTGTGAAAAACACGCATGCTCCGAAGTCAGGAATGGCTGGATGCTAATTACATGCACCTGAACGTTCTTCTGCGGTCGTACGATCGTGTAGTGCAGTCAGTATGCTACATACAGCAGCCAACATACGATTTGACACGATCGTACGTGCGTGTACGGGGCTTTATTGTTGGGTAGTAATTATTCAGAAGCTGGAGAGCACCATGTCGTCCTAGAATGCTCCAAAAGGTTTTGCGGGGATATGTAAACTGTAACAATAAACTTTTTTTGTTGCCTTTTAGCCTGGTAAATATATTATTAAAAAGGTTTTGTTACCTCTGATCAATAAATGCCAATGATACCTGTTGATTCTGCCAGAAAACTTGTGAGCTGATAACTTCATGTGGATTCAGTTTATGCTTCACGCTTCTCATTTAGCATTGTTTCCAGTTTTTCCTTAGGGTCTCATTTACACTGTTGCTGATAAACAGACGTTTCGAGGCATTTGGGCGGTTTTTTTTTTCAGCTGCCCCTGAACTTGCCTCTGTTATCTTATCAGTACATTTACACAGGGTTGTTTAATGTCGTTTCCAGGCAGTTGAGTTTAAAGGCTTTTTTTGGAACGCAAAAAAATGGGTTCAGACGCCAGTTCAGAGGCATTTGAAATGCCAAACCGCTTGTAAACGCGGTCTAGGACCGTTTCGTTTACAGCCGTTTCCATTTTTTAAAAAAAATTAAGCTCCTTGATGCAAGCGCGGCATGCAAAACGTGGCAAAACTGCCGTTTTAGACGCCGGCTTCTGGCTGTCAAAAAAAAAAAAAAAAAGTTCAAAGGAGGTTGAAATTGCGTCCCGTGTAAATGGAGCCTTACAGCGATGTCAAACTGAGTTTTTCGTGGGCCGCGTCAACAGTGGTTGCCCTCAAAGGGCCAGTTTATCTAGGGTGCACTACGTACACAGTGCAAGGTTCAGGAGTGTGTTAGGTACAGAGTGCAAGGTTCAGGAGTGTTACCTACAGAGTGCAGGGTTCATGCGTGTGTTAGGTACAGAGTGCAGGGTCCATGAGTGTGTTAGGTACAGAGTGCAGGGTCCATGAGTGTGTTAGGTACAGAGTGCAGGGTCCATGAGTGTGTTAGGTACAGAGTGCAGGGTCCATGAGTGTATTAGGTACAGATTGCAGGGTCCATGAGTGTGTTAGATACAGAGTGCAAGGTTCAGGAGTGTGTTATCTACAGAGTGCAGGGTTCATGCGTGTGTTACGTTCAGAGTGCAGGGTCCATGAGTGTGTTACGTACAGAGTGCAGGGTCCATGAGTGTGTTACGTACAGAGTGCAGGGTTCATGAGTGTGTTACGTACAGAGTGCAGGGTTCATGAGTGTGTTACGTACAGAGTGCAGGGTTCATGCGTTTCAGGATTATGGCCCGGCTCTAGTACCTCTTTAAATAGGTGGCTCTGTCTTACCTTGCAGGGAGATCGTTCTCTCCCTCAGATTATGGAGATCTTTTCCTGACATGCCCTGCCATGAGCGCATGAAGGGATCTGTAAAAGCTTCTGTGTTAACAAGTGATAGTGGGGAGTAGGAGTGGAGGGTTAGAGCTGGAGGTGGAAGAATGGAGGTTCGCCACGTTTTGGCTGCAAAACTGGGTGCGAGAGCCACGTGACCAGGCCTGGTGGGCCGGATTCGGCCCACGGGTCTTGTTTTTGATATATGTGATCTACATGATAGGAGTCCTAACACACCTTCTGTCCTAAAGTTACATTACGTCTCCATAAATACAGTACAGTAAATGAGCGTTGTCACCTTTAGGACAGGAAGTATGGATTTGGCAGGATCAACTGGTGAAAATTAAATAAAAACCTGAAAAAGAAAACAAATGCAGCCACCACATCTAAGTATGGTAAGCTGCAAAATGTATATTATTGTTTTTTGGTTTAGATATACTTTTAACTCTTTTCTCTTTTTTTTTTCTTTCTTTTTCTTCATGTGCAGGAGGCTCGAGGAGACTACAGCAGGTAATTAATCACTGTCTGGTTTGTCTTGTATGTTCTTGCCTCACACTGGTTTGTCAATGGTAGGCATAGATGCCAGAGTCTACTTGTGAGGCAGAGTCTCCCTCCAGGGCACTTAGAGCTGTGCCTGGAGAACAGAGGGAGAGAGGTCGGCAGACGGGAGGGGGCGGCTGAGGAAAATGCGCTGTCAGTCCAAAAATAGGCTTGGATAAGATCTCCTAGGTTTCAGCCCAAAATACATCAGCGAGACACTGAGCGCTTTCGAGCTGTCTGTCATCTTGGGGTTTAATTAATTCCTTGCATGTTCATTCTACTCTTAACTTCAGGTCTTGCAATGAAAAAAGCTTCTGTTCCAATCCTGGATATTAATTTTAGGGCATTTACAAAAAAATGACTGTTTTTCTCAAAGGGCCAATAAAACCAAATTACAGCTTGGATCTAGAACAGGACATTGAGGCCTCATACACACGGACGTTTTTTGACGCCGGCGTTTTCTGGCGTTTTTTGCAGCTCTCCATGTTAGTCAATGGCCCCATAAAAACGTCGGCGTTTTTGAGCTGTAGATGGCGACGGCGTTAGTGAGCTGATAGTAGAACCCACGGCCATCACATTCTGAGGCTGTAACGTTTTGGCTTTTTTTGACGCTGACGCCGCAAAATGCCAACAAACGCCAACTAATATTGTACCGGCGTTTTTTGACGCTGACGTTTTTAGGTTGAAAAATAGCAGAGGGATGATTTTTGTTAAAAAAACGCCTATTGACGCCGACGCTCACTAACGCTCACTAACGCCGATGCATAACGCCGAAAAACGCAGTTTTTTTTCCTTGATGCCGGGCCCGACGTTTTGTTTATTTTTAAAGATACGCCCATGTGTATGAGGCCTTAAAGTAGATGTACACCCTAGCAAGGAACGTCTCCTATTTGCCCCCTTTTGCTCTGTAAATGATACAATTGAAAGCTTTTTGTTCTATCGAATTCAATAAGCAAAAGAAAAAAGTTGATCCTTCTAGAAATCAAATTCATGAACAAAGCACGATCGATAATTTTCCACCCTGGGTGATTGATCAAATCTGATCTAAATTGAGTCTCACATTCTGAGTCTAAAGCCCGGTACACACAATCAGATTATCGGATGAATTTTCGTCTGATATTGAAAGGGAAGAGGATACTCAACATACGAAAATTCTCCTACGACAGAATTCAACTTCAGAAGAGATGTCATGTGCTGAATTGCTTTGTATGTTTTCTTTTATTTCTGAGCATGCGTAGTCTTGCTCTAGCAATTTTTTTTTTTTCTGAGCCTGCACATCAAGTTTTTGCCATGCTAAAATTTGGAATTGGCTGTTGAAAGCACCATACTAACGATCAGAAAATCATCAGATCGTTCAGACGAAATTTTACTTCCAATTTTCTAATCGTGTGTACGGGCCTTAAATTTGTTCATTAGGGATATTATTTCTATGCCATAGGCATGTGCACAGGGTGCACACCCTAATCACCCTGTGCGGTGCCAATTTCCGCTACTTCCTGGCACCCCCTGTCTCCTCCCCTTCATTGCTGCTGGCTTCCCTCCTTTCTTCTCCCGCTGGCTGCTGCGGGGGGATGTTTCAGGATGGAGAGCAGGGGAAGGGGCTGGTAAATATTTCATTTACCGGCTCCTTCCTTTTCTGAATGAACATGGCGAGTGATCTATACTGATCACTCCTGTGTCCATTCTTAACTGAAGCATAGTAAAATGTTTACTATGCTTCAGTTTGTTAGTAAACAGGAAGCCGTAATATATATTATAGTAATATAAGTAAATGTTTCAGGAGCATGTCAGAAATAACAATCTAGGTAAAGTTCTGTACTTACTCAGCTTCCAAATAAGCAGGAAGAACATTTTGATTTTTATTGTCTGTTGATGAATCATTTCGTTTCTGCGCACTCACCAGAGATAATGGAAGTCTGTTTAACATTGATGCTGTTGAATTAAATTGAATGCATTTAAAGGAGAGCAGCCAAGGCTGTTGGGATAAAAATATACAAAAGTGACTCAGTCCATGATCTATGTTTCTGAGAACTCAAAGCCCAGATTAGGTTGTCTGCTCACACAATGTAAAAGTTGTTCATTTACTTTGCGTTTTTGTTGAATGTACTCTGGCCCCGCCCCTCCTGTGCGCTGGCACGAGGCTCATAAATTGCTGGTTTACCCTGAGCTTTTTTTGGCTGTTAATTCACTTTCTCCTTGACAAACATGTCCAGGAACTGAAGTCTTGGAGAAAACTTTTTTATTATTTGAGGTGGATGGAGGCATTAAGCACAGCACACTGAGCAAATACGGATCATAAAGGTCAGTCACGGGCCTGTTAATGATTCACCCGGTTCCCGTTCTCACCGCCAAAGCGAAGGGCAGATAATGGAAGGGAAAGACCTGCTGCCCACGCTGTGTCGGTGGCCTGGCAGATTAATAATCTGTGAACATTTGAACTTGAGACTGCCCAGCTAACTCCATTACCTGCCCTTAGAAAAGCACGTCCCAACATACTCTGCCATGCTGTATATTCAGATTTAGCCCAAACCAGCCGGCACTTTGTAAAAGAGAATATAAATTGATCTTTTTATGTATTTACTTTATTATGGGTAGTGTTAAAAATCAATAAAAAAAAAAAAGTTTGATTCGCTAAATAAGTTAAATATAAAACACTGTGTATGAAATGTGTATTTGCATTTTCACCCAGCAGGTTGGATTTTTGTATGTTTTCAAGGCTTTTCTTACCCCCTTCCCCCTGTGCAAAAAGCCTGCTGTTTGCAAAGCTCAGTAGCTCAAACTAGTAACACAGCTTCAGTAGCTCAAGCTGCAGTGTTGGGGTACTTTCATACTGGGACATTTTTCAGGCACTTTTGAGTTAAAAATAGCGCCTGAAAAACACCCCCCATCCACCCCAGTGTGAAAGCCTTTCACACTGGGGCAGTACGCTTGCAAGATGTTACAAAAAGTCCTGCAAGTTGCATCTTTGGGGCGCTGTGGTGAGCGGTGTTCACACCGCTCCTCCACCACCCTGCCATTGAAATCAATGGTAAGAGCTTCCGAATCGGCTGCACACCATCTCAGAAGTACAGTGCGCTGGCACTTTTAACCCCTTTTTAACTCATTGTGGGGGTTAAAAGCGCCCCACTTCTGTCTGCATAGCGGCGCAATAGCAATGCTATAACATCGGAAAAGCAGTGCTGGAACTAGCGGCACTTTACTGCTACCGTCCCCCGCCCCAGTGTGAAATTGCCCTTACAGACACAGGTGAATGGCCAGTGATTCATCCTACCTCTCCTTCTCTCTGCCTGCCTTTTACATTTTAAATGTATACAAGGTCTTAATTAGAGAGACAGTTTAAAAGGAAACCTCTTCTGCTGTGCTCTCTTCCATAAAAAAAAAACCTCAAGTGCATTTGTTTACACTTTGTATTAAATGTTGATATTATTATTATACAGGATTTATATAGCGCCAACAGTTTGCGCAGCGCTTTACAATAAAGAAGGGACACAGTACAATTACAATACAGTTCAATACAGAAGGAATAGGAGGGCCCTGCTCGTAGAGCTTACAATCTAAAGGGAGGGGGAGGTGGTACAAAAGGTAATGGCTGCAGGGGATGATCTGATAGAGGTGGCTCAAGCACGGGTCTTAGGTGGAGGTGGGGTAGGCTTCCCTGAATAAGTGAGTTTTCAAGGATCGCCTAAAGGCGGACAGGGTGGGGGCTGACCGGACTTTCTGGGGCAGGGAGTTCCAGAGGATGGGAGAGGCTCTGGAGAAGTCCTGTAAGCAAGCATGGGAGGAGGTAACAAGGGATATTATTTATTTATTTTTTTAACAAAGAGTATGTTAATAGAAAAGAATGATACAATTGTATTGACCACAACACATTCTAGTTTCCTTTTTAAGGGGGAATGTACCATAGGAAACTAGAATGCTCGGGGTCAATACTAAAGCCTGGTACACACTATCAGGTTTTTTTTTTAAAGCTGATCGCTTAGGATGGAGCCGCTGTACTAGCAATCCAATGTTAGTACAGCGATCTCCCACGCTGTGCTATTGTGTTCTGACAGGGGGTCAGCGCTGTCAGCCATTGGCTGGTCAGCTGCCATACACAGGGGCCGATGTCACCCGTCATACTGCCATGCTGCATTATGCATGGAATTGCATATAGGAATATGGCCCACCTGCCCAGGGCTTTTCGTTTTTTGGCTTTGCGTTGTTGGGGTACATCAGGCCACCTGTCTGCTGTAAAAAAAAAAAAAAAAAAAACTCTAATTGCTGTTTACCTAGCTTTCTGAAATGGACCCTTTCCTTGAGTGATCAAATTCCTGACATGTCACAATATATAGCAACACTACATTTTACTTTTCGGATTATATCCTTAAAAACCTGGTGCTCCAGCCAGTGACTTTGCCTAGGCTGAGATGATCTAATTAGTCTGCTGCAGGCAGGAGGAAGCATTTCCTCAGTCTCCTGTCCCCCAATGATCAGGCTGCAATATTGTAACTGTGTAGAAAGTCACAAAGTAAGAGTCTACAGCAGTGACTGATCTGTGTCAGACATTTGTGAACACAGCCAAGAATTGCTGAGACAGCAAGATATACATGATGGCGTCACCTCGGAGCCGCCATCTCACTCCAGTAAAGTGAATGTCAATCCTGGCGGATGACTGAATAAAAATGTATGTGTCCTTCTGGAGAGTCAAGCAGATGAAGGCATTGTCTAAGATCTCTGGGAGGGATAATAAATACCTGGAAGTGTTACATTTCTTAGCATGCATGCCCTGAACACCAAAATAAATATCTGATGATGGGTCCACTTTAATTCCGAGCTTGTGATTTGGCGAACCAGGGACTCCCAGCTTTGCCCATCAGCGCCTATTTCTACCTAATTGTGGAAGCTCCTGATTGTTCATCAGTGGTGAACCTGTCCTGTAGCTGTGTCACATCGGAAGTGACTCTAACATTTGTCTCCGTTATCGCAGAGAGCAGATTAAGTAGTATTGATTTGCAGAATCAATTAGAAGATTAAATGACAGTGTTGCTTTAGAGGACCAGCTATTCCCTTACACACACGTAAGTAGCTATTTTAAAGTGGGCCTAAAGTCTCAATTACAAACACATTTGTATGTTCTGCCCTAACCTGCACCTTCTTGTTTTATATATCACTTGCCATCAGGGGAGGGC
This sequence comes from Glandirana rugosa, assembly GCA_018402905.1. Taxonomy (NCBI): domain Eukaryota; kingdom Metazoa; phylum Chordata; class Amphibia; order Anura; family Ranidae; genus Glandirana; species Glandirana rugosa. The sequence continues at coordinate 285,561 of BLSH010367321.1, forward strand.
TGGGCCAGGGGGCAGGGTGGCAATTGCCCCCCAGGCCACCCTAACTTACTTTCAAACTGGCCGACGGCCGCTGCCCTCTCACACTTTTTTCTTCTTGTGGAGGAAGGAAGCAGGGGCCAGGGGTGCAGGCGCCAACTAACTGCAGGCAAAGGGGGGAGGGCACCCAGGGTCGGCTGTGCTGATGGGCACTGGCGAGCCTGCATTAATGGGTACTGATCAGGTTGCATTTGATGGGCACTGGTGAGGCTGCATTGATGGGCACTGGTGCGGCTGCATTGATGGGCACTGATGAGACTAAGCTGATAGGCACTGATGAGGCTGCATTGGTGGGCACTGATGAGCTGAATTGATGCATTATTTTTGATAAACCTCCTTTGTTGCTATTAACATATTTGTCTTGCTTCATAACATCAATATCCATTCTAAAACCAGGTGGGCATGGATGGTGAGCTGATTCGGTGGTTCAATGGGCCACTTGACTAGACTTACCCCCCAGGCCTAAGGCTGCCAGCCCTCCCCTGCTTGCCATGTCACCAGTTTTGCTCCAGGTGTGGTTCCTAGAACCTCGGTCAACCAGTGATTCGAAGCAACCACAACTTAGGGGGTTGTCTCATCATACCATGCACAGGTTGGCATAAGCTAGACCCAAGCACTCATTCTAGCTTTCAAGGGATTTTTCCACCATGGTAAAGGCTGTAAGACTATCACTCTGCTTTCTTTGGAAAAGGAATGCAGTTAATACGTAATCCAGTACCCAATAGCTTTAGAAACTATGCATTGGTTGGTAGCCACTCCTCGGCTATGTTGTACCTGATGCACAGCTGAAGGATACCTCCACACATGTCTGGCATATTTTATTATCTCCCACTAAGTCATTAATATGGCATCCTCTTTAAATTGCCTTCTGGTCTGTTCTGCTCATCCACAGTTCATAAATTGGTGCCATGCTGTGATTGCATGCCTGCATGCCTCATTTTGGCAGCTGTCTCTGGCCTCATAGTGACCCTGATGAGATTTGATCTAACCGTGGAAAAGTGCTGTTATGGTAGTCATGCTGCTCAAACCAGTCTCACAAGGCTGACTCTGTCTGGGCACAGTTTTAAAAACCAATATCCTGCTCGGCTGAAGGCATCCAATGTCAACGGCAGTAAACAAATTGAAGCCTGTAGGTAACGGTGATGAACAGAATGCGTAGGTAGCACCAGGGCCGTCTTAATGCACGGGCACCCTTAGGCACTGCCCATGGGCCCCAGATGCATGGGGTCCCATGATCATCTTGCATTACATCATGCTTTCCATCTGTCCCAGATCTGCCGGGACAGTCACACTTTTTACTAAGCTGTCCTGGGATGGCTGTGGCCAGCACTTTAGCGGCGGTTTGTGCAGTGCTTCAGTGTGAAAGGGGTCTAAATCAACTCCTATGTCTGTAATAAATAGGAGGAGAGACCCCACTGGTCCTGACATGGTTCTTTCAGAGGGCCTTAACGTTGGGAGCAATGTAACAACATACAATGGACAATCTGGAGACTGGGACCCAAAGTCAAAAAAAAAAAAAAAATAAGAATGGGTAGCAATGGAGCTCAAAGGACGGGAGCCATCAGAAATGAAGTGTCTCTTAAAAATGGCTAATATTTAAAGAGCAACCCAATAGTTTTCTTCTCTCCCCCCGAGGGTGCACTTCCTTCTGGGTCCAATCATGATATCCTTCCAAGTCAGCAGCATCCACATTTAGCATATGCAAAAGTAGACGCCAATCCTTTGGACATCATATCTACATTTTTTGGCTGGAGGCAAAAACCTTGGGCAGGATACATGCCAATATGAATATTTTAGGTGAGGAAGATGGCTTGTGATTTCATGATGTGACAAGCATCGGTCCCAATTGTGTTGGCTCATCCTGACAGGGGGTTGTACTTTTGCTTGAAACTGTCTGCAGATGGCTTTCCTTTAACTGGCCATTCACATACATACACTATATGTCAAAAGTATTGGGACACCTGCCTTTACACACACTCATGAACTTTATTGGCTTCCCAGTTTTAGTCTGTAGGGTTCAATATTGGGTTGGCCCACCATTTGCATCTATAACAGCTTCAACTCTTCTGGGAAGGCTGTCCACAAGGTTTAGGACTGTGTCTATGGGAATGTTTGACCATTCTCCCAGAAACACATTTGTGACGTCAGGCACTGATGTTGGATGAGAAGGCCTGGCTCGCAGTCTCCGCTCTAATTCATCCCAAACGTGTTCTATCGGGTTGAGGTCAGGACTCTGTGCAGGCCAGTCAAGTTCCTCCACCCAAAACTCGCTCATCCATGTCTTTATGGACCTCGCTTTGTGCACTGGTGCACAGTCATGTTGGAACAGGAAGGGGCTATCCCCCGAACTGTTCCCACAAAGTTGGGAGCATGAAATTGTCCAGAATGTCTTGGTATGCTGACACCTTTAGCCTCTTGCTTACTGGGCACTTAAACCCCCCTCCTGCCCAGACCAATTTTCGGCTTTCAGCGATGTCACTATTTGAATGACAATTGCGCGGTCGTGTGACGTTGTACCCAAACAAAATTGGCGTCCTTTTTTCTCCCACAAATAGAGCTTTCTTTTGGTGATATTTGATCACCTCTGCGGTTTTTATTTTTTGTGCTATAAACGAACAAAGCGCGACAATTTTGAAAAAAGAACAATATTTTTTACTTTTTGCTCTAATAAATATCCAAAAATAAAATATATTAAAAAAAATTATTCATTGGGGTTGGCCGATTTTATATTCTACATATTTTTGGTAAAAAAAAAATCGCAATCGGCATTTATTGATTGGTTTGCGCAAAAGTTATCGCATCTAAAAACTATGGGAATTCATTTATGGCGTTTTTATTATTATTATTTTTTTACTAGCAATGTCAGCGATCTGCGATTTTTATCGGGACTGCGATATTGCAGTGGACATGTCAGACATTTTTGACACTTTTTTGGGACCAATGATATTTATACAGCGATCAGAAATTTAAATGTCCACTGATTACTGTATAAATGTCATTGGCAGTGAAGGGGTTAACCTGCAGGGGGCAGTGAAGGGGTTAACTGTGTTTCCTGGGTGTGTTCTAACTGTGGGGGGGGATGGGTTGGCAGGGACATAACAGATCTAACTGATCCCAGTGACAGGGATCAGTAGATCTGTCATGTCCCCCTTCACAGAACGGAGAACTGCTGTGTTTACATTGGTGGTTCCCCGTTCTGCAGCTCCGCAGGCGATCGTGGGTCAGGAGCGGACATCGAATCCGCCCGACCCGCGGGCACGCCCACGCAGCGTGCAGCGGCCGCGCGCGCCGCCGCCTGTGAGTGCGCGCCGGGAGCGTGCAAAGGGGCGGACGTCAATAGACATCCACCCAGAGATTGAGATCCGCGCTGTAGCCGTCTTTCGTCTATAGCGCGGATCTCAAGAGGTTAAAGTGATTATAAAGTCTTGTTTAAAAAAATAAAAATAAAATAACAAACCTGCTATACTTTCCTCCTCTGTGCAGCTGGTTTTGCACAGAGCAGCCTCCTCCTCTAGGGTCCCTCTTCACTGCTCCTGGCTCCTCCCTCCTGTGGAATACCCCAACAGCCAGCAGCTTGCTTTGGGGCACCCGAGCCGGGTCACAGCTCCCTGTGTCCATTCAGACATGGAGCCCTGACACTGTCCCACTCCCCCTCTCCTGATTGGTTAACTGACTTTGACAGCCGCGGAAGCCAAAGGCGCCTCTGCTGTGTCTCAGCCAATCAGGAGGAGAGTCTCGGACAGCTAAGACACTCGTGGTCATCGCTGGAGAGAGATGGGGCTCAGGTAATTAATTAGGGGGTGCTGGGGAGGCTGCTACACACAGAAGGTTTTTTATTGCCTTTACAACTCCTTTAAGAATTCACTTCACTGGAACTAAGGGGCCAAGCCCAACCTGAAAAACAACTCCACACCATAATCTCCCCCCCTCCACCAAATGATTTGGACCAGTGCACAAAGCAAGGTCCATAAAGACATGGATGAGCAAGTTTGGGGTGGAGGAACTTGACTGTCCTGCACAGAGTCCTGACCTCAACCCGCCTTGGGGATGAATTAGAGTGGAGACTGTGAGCCAGGCCTTCTTGCCCACATCACTGCCTGACCTCACAAATGTGCTTCTGGAAGAATTGTCAAACATTCCCATAGAGGCTCTTAGGGCTGTAAAGATGGCATACAATTGCAATCCCTGTGTTGAACCCCTTATGAAATAATCTGATCTGTAATTATGTGATAACATTGTGAAAAAAGTTAATATTTAAATAAATGAGTTATGTTAGGAATTGTGCCTAGATTAACAAAAGATTCATTCACAATAAGTTGCTTTATACGACCAACACATCAATATTTCCCAAGGTTCACTGCTGTCTGGCTATGGGTAGTAATAACCTGACTGTACGATGTGCGTTTTAAACCCCATCAAGGTCAGCTGTCCATAATGAAATATTTGAGAACGTACGTTTTCTCTCTTCCCCAGGTGAAAGGAGTGGGGTGCCTTTTGTAATCGGTTTTTTTCTTTTTACAGCCCATTCACCTCTGAGTGTTCGTTTTTTTGTGTATTGATTGAAGAATGACATGTCAAGCATCAAAGCTCCTATATCTGTAATGAAATTTCTTTAGATTGACGGGGTCAGATCTGAAATTGTATTTTTCCAGTCTGCACAGGCTTTTCTGATCTTTGTAACAGAAGCTAGATAATATTGTCTGTAAAAAAGAGAAGGGAAAAAATGGTGATAGTGACACCTTTTATGTAATTGTATTGCTAGTGCTAACATGATGGTGTAATGGCCCATACACACGGTACGATTATCGGCCAACGGTTGTACAACAGCCTGTTATCCGATAATCCGACTGTTAGTACGCACGATTCAACAGCCAATTTCCAATTATCGTCCAACAGAAGTTGTCTGAGAAGACTAAAACTTTTGTTGGCCAACAAGACGTTGGCCAATTTTCAGCTCATGTGTACAAAAGTTGGCCCAACAAAAGTTGGAAGTGCAAACACGCATGCTCAGAAGTCGGGAAGTGTTTGGTCGTGTAAACCTGCGTCCATAATTCAGAATTCACATTCACCTGAACTTCCTCTTTATACGCTCGTAACACATCACCGCGTTCACCTTTGTCGGATAATTACTTGACTACTGTCAGTACGCTAGACAAAACCACGGACAGCCGATTTGGACAAAAGTAGGACATGCGGTGGCCAGTGTGAAGATGTCCCCTTGTAGATTAACCACTTCAGCCCCAGAAGGATTTCCCACTTTAGGACCAGAGCACTTTTTGCGATTCAGCACTGCGTCGCTTTAACTGACAATTGCGCGGTCGTGCGACGTTGTACCCAAACTAAATTTGCGTCCTTTTTTTCCCACAAATAGAGCTTTCTTTTGGTGGTATTTGATCCCCTCTGCGTCGTTTCTGATCGCCGCTATAAACAAAAGAAGAGCGACCATTTTGCAAAAAAACCCAAATTTCTTACTTTTTGATAAAATACAAATCCAAAAAAAAAATATAAAAAAATTTTTTTTCCATCGGTTTTGGACGAGTTATATTCTTTCTCATATTTTTGGTAAAAAAAATCGCAATTGGCGTTTATTGATTGGTTTGCACAAAAGTTGCCGCGTTTATGGATGATGAGAATTCATTTCTGGGGTTTTTATTTTTTACCAGTAATGGAGGCGATCTGCGATTTTTAGCGGTACTGCAATATTGCAGTGGACATGTTGGACCATTTTGGGACCATTGGCATTCATACAGCGATCAGTGCCATATAAATGCACTGATTACTGTGTAAATGTCATTGGCAGTGAAGGGGTTAACAGTGTTCCCTGGGCGTGTTCTAACTGTATGGGGGCTGCCCTGGCTGGGGAAAGGGGATGATCACGGCTTCCATGTACAGGAAGCCTGTGATTATCGCCCTTCCCCCTTCAACAGAATGGAGATCCGTGTTTACATACACAGAACTCCGTTCTTTCAGTGCGGGGGAGCCATCGCGGGTAGCCAGCGGCGATCGAGTCCACCCTACCCGCTCCCTGGCTCCCCCCGAACACAGTGAGCGTGCGAGTGTGCCTCCGGCGGCGCGCGCTCAAAATGCTAGTTATCGCGGCCGCCGTCCTGTGACGGCGGTTCGCGATAACGAGCCACCTTGCCACCGTCACGCTGCGGCGGGCGGTCGGCAAGCGGTTAAAGGAGAAAAACGCACACATTTTCGCCTCCATGCTGCAGAATCAGGGTGATTACCTCCAGTAATGTCCTTGGTCTTCTTGTCTTCAGCAAACTGTTTGTGGGCTTTCTTGTGTATCACCTTTAGAAGAGGCTTCCTTCTGGGCTGACAGCCATGCAGACCAATATGATGCGGAGTATGGTCTGAGCACTGATAGGCTGACCCCCTCCCCACCCCTTCAACCTCTGCAGCAATGCTGGCACTCATACGTCTATTTCCCAAAGACAACCTCTGGATATGATGTTGAGCATGTGCACTCAACCTCTTTGGTTGACCATGGCAGGGCCTGTTCTGAGTGGAACCTGTCCTGTTAAACCATTGTATGGTCTTGGCCATCGTGCTGCAGCTCAATTTCAGGGTCTTGGCAGTCTTCTTATAGCCTAGGTCATCTTTATGTAGAGCAGCAATTCTTTTTTTTCAGATCCTCAGAGAGTTCTTTGCCATGAGGTGCCATGTTGAACTTCCAGTGACCAGTATGAGAGAGAGAGAGCGATAACTCCAAATTTAACACACCTGTTCCCCATTCACACCTGAGAGCTTGTAACACTAACGAATCACATGACACCGGGGAGGGAAAATGGCTAATTGGGCCCAATTTGGACATTTTCACTTAGGTGTGTACTCACTTTTGTTGCCAGCGGTTTAGATATTAAAGGCTGTGTGTGTTATTTTGAGGGGACAGCAAATTTACACTGTAATGGCCGGTTCACACTTGAGTGGCGTGACTTCCCGGCCCGTTCATATCTAGGTGACTTGTCAGGCGACTTGAGTTGCCTAACAAGTCATCTCAATGCTGTGCAATGGAACCGTTCTAATAGGAGCGAATCGCTTCGCTCCGACTTAGAAAAATAGTTCCTGCACTATTTGAAGGGCGATCTCAGCGCGGCTTGCATTAACTTCTATGATAGAAGTCTCCTGACAAGCCGCGTTGAGATTGCCTCGAGCGGGGCAACTTGCTTCACCCTGGCAAGTCGCGCCACTCAAGTGTGAACCGGCCCTTATACAAGCTGTACACTCACTACTTTACATTGTAGCAAAGTGTCATTTCTTCACTGTTATCACATGAAAAGATAGAATAAAATATTTACAAAAATGTGAGGGGTGTACTCACTTTTGTGAGATACTGTATGCTGTTATCAGCGTTTTTTGGTTGGGGCACTTCTGGCTGGATTCCCCCCCAGAACTAGTGGGTTTTTGAGAGGAGTTTTTGAGCTGTAAAAACGCTTTAACAGTGGTAAACACAGTAAAATGTGGCTAACCAGCGTTTTTGATCCCATAGCTCGTATTTTCTTGCTAAACAACGCGGCAAACCGGTAATGCAAAAAAGCGGATAAATGTGGAAAAACGTTTGTTTTTTTAACGTGACAATGCTACTGGTGTTTTTGTAAAATCCAGTGTGCAAAAAATAATCCTAAGACCCCTTTCACACTAAGGTGCTTTACAGGCGCTATTTAGCTAAAATCATGCCTGTAAAGTGCCTCAAAAGTCACTCCCCATCTACCCCAATGTGAAAGCTGGAGTGCTTTCACACTGGGGCGGTGCGCTTGCAGGACGTTACAAAAAGTCCTGCAAGCAGCATCTTTGGAACAATGCGGCGAGCGGTAATATACCGCTCCTCCTCTGCCCCTGCCCATTGAAAACAATGGGGGTATCGCTTCCGAAGCGGCTGCACACCCCCTCAGAAGTGCGGAGAGCGGGCACTTTTAACCCCCTTTAAACCCATTGCAAGGGGGGCCATAGCGCTGTTGTAACAGTGGTAAATCCCCGCTGTGACTAGCGGGATTTACCGCTAATGCTCCACCGCCCCCAGTGTGTAAGTGCCCTAAATGCGAGACATGAAAGCAAAAAAAAAAAAGGCCTAGCTTGTAGAGAAGATAATATATATATATATATATATATAATTGTATGTATATGTGTGTTACCATATGGATTTCTATCATTACAGGTAGTCACTCCATATAGTTACCAGAATACAATGTTCTTCGCTATAGTGGGCTTATAAATAGAACATTTAGTATAGAGATCTGTACATCAGACAAAGGACAGAGGGATTTGATTCCAAAAAATTGCCAGTCCATGAAATGAGTGACAGTTGGGAGTTTTTTGAGTCCATAGAACAATGATAAAAAAATTTAAAAAAAAATCCATCCTCAATCTTTTATTTATATTTGTGTGAAATCCACCTTGTCTACACCGATCCAACCCAAATGATAACCGCCTTGCCTCAGCCATCAATTAGTTCATGAAACTGCAGACAAAGCACGTAGAAGATGACATACACTATACATAAATATGCAGACGTATGATGTAGGCTTCCTGGCATGTACTATAATACGGTTCTAGACACAATTAGGGGGGGATAACCTGTCTTGTGGTCTGATCTTGTACAATATTATCAACTGGCCAAGAGCCAAGGCTTGTAAGGAGCACGGCTATTTTTAATGGGGGTCTACATCCTTGTCACACCAACAAAACATTGGCAACGACCCAGTCCACAACACAACCTTAGGAAGCCACATGAATGACTCAATAAGAGACCTAGCACTTCAGGAAAAAGTGTACAGTCAGCGGGATGCATAATTGCAATGATTCATGGAATATCATGAAATGTATTTACTATAAGCTTATAATAGGTGGCTTGTTTTATGAGAATCTTGCTTGAAAATCAAAAGTAGAAATTATTATTTTTTTGATCGAAACAGCTGTGTGTGCCATTAGGTCACATTCTAATTAGAGTAAAATTTAAGTATTTTTTATCACCAACTGTATGGCCCAAGGCTTTTTTATGTATTTTAGATTTTACTTTAAATGTATTACTTTATCAAAGTGTATGTAAGTGAATTATTATTGTATTTTATACATATAATATATTTATTTAGCTTTGAATAGTTTAGGGAGCACTACAGGACAATGAGTTTGTAGGGGAAATTTTGACACACCTGGAAGTGTTGAAAACCTGCTTGAACAGTAAATATAGATGCCTTTCTTTTACAGCTTAGGCATCTTTACAAGTGACCCAGTAAGGGTCACTGTAAATCAAGACCTCTATGACCTTTTGCAGCTTGACACTGTGGAGCTTCCTTCCTCAAAGTTCCCAAAAGATATAATCCTAGGCGTGCGCACTTAGGGTGGCAGGTGTGCCTGGGCACTCAATAATCGCCCTGTACTGTGCAGATTACCCCTGCTGCCTGGCTGGGGACTGGGGAATCTCTGTCCTCAGTTTCTTTCCCTGTCTCCAAAGGGAGACATCAGGGGTTTGTTTAGACCCCTGATATTTCATCAAAGCCACCCAGCAGAGCTCCTAAAAAAATAATCAAATATAATATTGTAAAAAAAAAAAATTGTAAAAAACAATTAAAATAAACTACTGACACTGTCCTCTGCCCTACTGACACCGTCCTCTGCCCTTTTGACATATATATATATACACACACATACACACACACACACCCGGCTAGGGCGCCACTACCTCAGGGGCACCCATCCGCTGTTGATCCATCACTGCTCTGCATCAATCACTCAGGTCACTGGAGAGCCGCGGCTGGCAGCACCCCGGGGCGGTAAAATGAGGCAGATCCAGGGGCACAGGTGCAGGCCTGTGGACCACGGTTAAAGAAATGGGTAGAGAGCCTCTGCAAAAAATCTCTACCTCCACCGTATTAATTGACCGTTCAAAGGGGGGGGTGGAGTCAGGGGCAGAGCCAAAGGGGGGTGGCAAAATGAGGTTTCACCTAGGGTGTCAAAAATCCTTGCACCAGCCCTGCACACACTCATGTATGTTTGCACTTTGTGGTGCACACCCTAATGCAATAGGCTGCGCACACCTATGGATATAATGAATTTGCTCAATTCAGGTCTCAGCACTCTGTAATTCCTTACATCCAGGCCATGTGCTCAGTGTACACAGATCAGTCCATATACACTATGTACATACAATAATACAATGTCAGTGACAGTGTTTAACTCACCAGGTCTGGGACTCTGCAGACTGCTCTGCATCCAATGACGTGACCCTGCCAGTGCGAGGTACAGTTTAAAAACCTATCGGTGCCCCTTCCCCGCTGCCAGTGCACCCACTACTCTGATCTGTTCGGCGAAAGGCGCTATAGCACGTGAGTGACACTGCTGCTGTTCAGGACAGGCCGGTGTTCTGTCAGATTAGGTGACCCATCAAATCTTGTAATGGAATTGATGTTTTGTCGCTGCCATCTTGCTACACCCCACACTTCTCCGCAGTAAGGATACAGTGAGAAGGCTGCAAGCAGACATCTTTTTACACCCACCGGAGTTTTGCATTTCACACTTATTTGTAACAGTAGACTGAGCTTATATAGCGAAATACAATATTTTGAATTCCATCTCACGGTTTTGATGTTGAATTGTAAAAGCAGTGGTGTTCTGTCAGATTAGCAAACCTGTCAGATCAGCAAGTTTGCCGCTGCTGTTCCTAATCTGATGGAACACCGGCCTGTGCTGAACAACCGCAGCATCACTCACGTGCTATAGCACCTATCGATGATTGGATCAGAGTAGTGGGCGCACTGGCAGCGATGCTCCGGGCTTGGTGACAGCTGGAGCCTGCCTGGAAGAGGCACTGAGGCAGGGTTTGAAATTGTACCTTGCACTAGCAGGGTCGCGTCATCGGATGCAGAGCCCCAGACCTGGTGAGTGAAAAACTGACATTGAATTAATTGCATGCTGCAGAGGAGTGTAGGAACTCTAGTGGCCGCTGGCCGTGTGCCATAGGCGGCAGTGCACCCTAAGCGGCTGCCTAGTTAGCCTAGTGGTAGTGCCAGCCCTGCCCAGAGACATGAGATAGCTGCCACATATACAGTCCTAAAGTGAAACAATTGGTTTATAAATTAGGCTGCTTGCAATAGCTTAGCATGCATGCTTTATGCTCTGTGAAGCTGTCCCTGGCACAAGCTTATTTTTTTAAGGCAACAGCAATTGGTTGGGAAAATCCAACCCGATGACTGTTTTTTTGTTTTTTTTCTCCAGGATCAGTCATAAAGTATGTGGATAGGTCCCTAAGTGCCCATAGCCATACAACCATTCCCTGACCCAGCCTTTAGTACACCACTCTTTTATTCCATTCTGGGTGCCACAGAAAACTCATTATTGTTGTGAACAAAAGCCAGTTAAAGATAATGTAATGACAACTCAATACATAGATAATTTGCCTGCTAAGTACTAAATCCTTGTAGATAATGAGAACAATTTAGGCTGGTATGTAAAGTGGTTTGTCAGTGTTCACTATCTGAACAAGGATGAATTGCTATTCATACTTAGATAGTACATGACCTTGGCATTTGTTATGTGACATCCCGATACCCACAGAGACATTTACTAGTCATTTGTAACCCAAGTGGTCATCAGACAACCTGCACTCCTGGCTCAGGATGTTCAATCAACCAGGAGGTTTTAGCTGCTAGATTACAACTGCTATTCATAATTCTGGTGACATGTACATGGTGACTCAATGTCTTGAATTGATGCATTACAACTAACTAGGTTAAGTCTGAAAGTGGATTAACCCATTGACCTAAACACACAGAAACTAACAACTCTGATTGTTTTCACTCAGACTGGGAGAATTTCTGTTTAATTCATCTCTGTCTAAACAGATTTGGTCCTTATGACTAAAGGTGGACATAGTTTGGGATTAGTCTTGCCAAGAGCAATGGGTGTTGACACATCTGTCCATCCTTTCTTGCATTCAGGCCTGATAAGATTCTTTTCTGCAATCTAGCCGTCTGGTGGGTGTGGGCTGATGGGCAGTGAAAGCTTCCTTTCATTCAGAAAATTAGAGAGCGAGTAGTTTCACCATGAAAAAAAATATCCATCCTGTTGGTTAAAATGTACTTCTGAAGGTTGGTTATTGGGAAAATTATAGACCAAGTGGTCTACATTGTTGCAGACCATCCATAAATATTATTGAGCCATGGAATGATCAGTTTACTTACCAATTAACACAATATAGGGATCAGATGAGTTCCACATGATCCTTCCCTAAAAGTGGTAGTAAACCCTCCTATCATTTTCAGCCAAGGAAGCTGCCATCTTGGCCTCTGTTTAATCTACAACTGCCGTGATGCTGCACATGTGATCAGCTATTACACCAGCCATTGGATGGTTTGACAGTTTGGTTTAGAGCACAACCAATGGGAGTGTTACATTTCCGGCACATGCCAGAAATGTAACTGGTTTTTAAACTGTTAAATGGATGGGTTTACTACCGCTTTAATACACCCAGTCTGGCTTGAAGCTCTTCATAGTTGGAAATGTGGTTTCTGTTCTTCTGACTTTCATACAACAAAGCTTATAAGCATTGTTTAAAGTAAATGATTGCCACGGTAGCCCCGGGGTCCTTGTTGCCCAGGGCACCGTGGAAATTTAATGCCTTTTGGCTAAATCTTTTTACAACTCATGAAGAGCTGGAGGGGAGCATCCGAGGGTTCTTTGCTGGCCACCAAGGGGGGGGTGCTAGAGAGTTGGGAAGAGTTTAAGACTTACTTGCGGGGCCTGCTTAATACTGAAATTAAAAAGATCAAACAACAATCGGAAGGCCTAAGGGAAGAATTGGAGGCACGGGTGCACTCCCTGGAGATGCAATATGTCCAGGATCCCACTGACGAATCTAGAGAGGCTTTGGCAGTCAGCTCAGGGTGCGTATGAGCAACTGTTGGCCTCGAAGGCAGATAAAAAGAGATTTTTCTCAAAATTAGCATTCTTTGAGGAAGGGGAAACAACGGGACGGCTTCTGGCCAGAATAGCTAGGACGGAGCAACGCTCCCTGTCCATTGGGGCGGTAAAAACTGACAGTGGGAGGGTGGTGCACTCACCTGACCTGATATTGCAGACACTGGCAGGATTTTATGAGACTCTGTACCAACCGGCCTCACACTATGCCCCGGAGGAGCTGACCACATATTTAGCAGGGATAAATTTCCCACGACTGAATGAGACCCAGCGAAAGGAGTTAGATTCCCCAATCACACTTGATGAGATGCAGGTGGCGGTGGGTGCGTTCCCTAACTGTAAAGCCCCGGGTGAGGATGGTATTCCTATGGAAATTTGCAAACAATATGCAGAGACATTGCTGCCCAGGTTTCTAGGGGTGTTCGATGCAGCCAGGGAGCAACGGGCTCTACCACCCTCTATGTCCAATGCTAATATAATGCTGATATTGAAACCAGGGAAAGATCCAGTGGACCCGGCCTCTTATCGGCCGATATCACTGTTGCAAACAGACGTCAAGATACTAGCTAAAGTGCTGGCCCTTAGATTAAACAAGGTCATCACGGCCATAATTCACCCGGACCAGGCAGGCTTCATGCCTAACAAATCAACTGCAGTGAACTTGAGAAGGATGTTTCTTAATATGCAGTCACTAGCAGATAATGTTGGCCATAGGGCCTTGCTCTCGCTAGATGTCATGAAGGCCTTTGACAGTGTAGAGTGGCCTTATTTATGGGAGGTGCTACGGCGGTTTGGCTTTGGTGAGTGCTATGTCTCCTCGGTACGGTTATTGTATTACCGCCCCCAGGCAGCCATACGTGAGGCGGGTAGGATGTCCCTTCCCTTTGAGCTGAGGAGGGGCACTAGGCAGGGGTGCCCTTTGTCGCCCCTGCTGTTTGCCCTGGCCATAGAACCTCTGGCAGTGCAGATAAGAGAGAACCCGTGCATAACAGGCTTCTGCTATGGCGACAGGCAGGAGAAGGTTATGCTTTATGCTGATGACACCATGATTCTATTAGGAGATACAGAGCAATCATTAAAAGCGGTAATGCAGACTATTGTTCAATTTGGTAAATTTTCTGGCTTGCTGATAAATTGGACAAAGTCTGCCTTGATGCCACTAGATGAAGACCAGTTACAGCGGGATGCCACGGTGGGAGATATTCCTAAGGTCCACTCCCTTAAATATCTTGGGATCTGGGTGACCCCACAGATTAGAGAATATAGTTCACTTAATATTGCCCCCCTCTTGACGCGATTTCGGACGCGTGTGAAAACTTGGAACAGCCTGGGTCTATCCATTGCGGGCAAAGCAAACCTCATTAAGATGATCCTCATGCCCCAATTGCTATATATGTTACACAATTCACCAGTAGTAATCCCGCTAAAAACATTTAGGATAGTGAATTTGATCTATCGTACATTGCTTTGGAAAAACCGCCCTCCTAGAATAAAATTAGAGCAGCTACAGCGCCCTAAGGACAATGGGGGTCTTGCATTGCCAAATCCGTGGCTGTATTATCTGGCCGCACAACTGCAGCACTTGATAGGTACCATGGCTGAGGGAGGGGAGCACACTGGCAGGGCTCCCGACGCTGCCCAGATGGTTATGTTGCATACGGTGGGAGGTAGCTCTATCCCGACTGCCCTGGAAGCGGGGACGTTTGGGAGGTCCCAAAAAGCTTTCCCAACGTACAACCTAATACAGAAAGTTTGGAACAAGGTCAGATACATTCGGGGGGGTGACAGGATTTACGGAATTTAGCCCTATATGGTCCAATATGGCCTACCCTGAGTTAGCTAAACTTCAAAACGCACCTAGGTGGAAAACACACGGCATTGTATATTTGAGCCAAATCTTCCATAATGGTAAGCTGCTCTCCTTTGAGGCCCTGAGGGAGAAGTTTAATTTGCCAGCATCTATGCATTTCTATTACCAATAATTGAGTCATGCGGTACATGCCGAAGGGATGACTATGGATTGGTCTCTGTCTACTGCACCATTGTTTACACAACTTAGAGGGGCAGACACCTCTAAGGAGTTTATATCTCAAAGTTACTCCACCCTACTTCGTCTGTATCTCGAAAAATATCCCTCGGGAGCCAGACCGAAGTGGGAACTGGATGTGGGACCGATAGATGCTGATCAGTGGGAGGAGGCCCTACAGGCGGTGAACGGATGCTCCCTGAATGTGACACAGAGACTGACTCAGCTATACACACTTCTGAGGGTTTACTACACCCCCCACAGACTACATGGTATGGGACTGCTGCCCACTCCGACTTGTACTAGATGCAAAAGAGACCATGGGAACCTGATTCATATGCTGTGGCGCTGCCCCAAGCTCCATATATATTGGAGTGGGGTTGTTGACACGCTGAGTAGGGTGTTTCAGGTTTCAGTACCTTTAGGTCCTAAACAATGTTTGCTTAACCTTCTGGATGAGTTTGACTGGGAAAGCCATACCTGTGTGGCTCTTACTAGAACTCTCTTTCTGGCCCGTAAAATGATTATGGTGCACTGGAAGTCCGAGACCCCTCCGACAGTTGGGGAGTGGGTAGCGGCGGTGGCCAACACCTTGAGAATGGAAAAAATTATTTATCAGCATAGGGGTTGTACCTCTAAGTTGGAAAAAATATAGGGAAGATGGCTTGAGATGCCGGGGCTAGCCCCGGAGGATTTGGTCATGGATAGACTGCTGGGCTTACATATGGTGTAAAGCTGAAATTTATAATGTGGAGTTGGGCAAGATCTGTACAATGTATTACAATTGTGGATTGTGTTGATGCCATTATACGCTTGTCTGGATTGTGAAACATTCAATAAAACCTTTTTTCTGGTAAAAAAAAAAGTAAATGATTGCTTGATTAGATGAGATGGTCATCTCCTGATCCAGCAGATTTAAACCACTGGCAGTAGCAAACCCCTACCAGCGGACTGCTCTAAATGGTGACGATCATTTGGACAGGTTTGAGGTTTTCAGATTGTGCTGGCACAACCAACTGTCATTTATCGTCTCTGGCAAACTTTCAGTGTAACTTCTATCAAATATGTCTTGGATAGAGTAGGGAATGGTTGGCACCTCTTCAGGTCCTTAGACTTTCTATCTCGGTTACAACCATAATCAAAATAGGAAGTGGTGAACATCTTCCATGGACAGGTTGATAGCAATAAAGACATGACACCCTAAATGACAAGGTGGGGGGGTACTAAAACTGGAGCACTCAGAAGCATATTGGCTACAATGCACAGCTGCACCAGATTCTAACTTCAGCTTGTTCAATTAAGCTTTGACAAACCTGGAAGCTGAACCAGATTTTGCATGCTCTAGTTTTAGTAAATTCCCCCCTGGTCTCACCAAGACGAGAAGAAAAGTGAAATCTACAGTGAATGTTCAAACAGCAGTAAACCCTGGCTGAGGTTCTAACCTTTTTCCAACTAACGCAAAACTGTAAACCGGTACTCCATGTTCTGGAAAAACACATAAAACTACTGCTGCCCCCAGAATTTAGAGCTTGTTGCCTTAAAGGCCAATAGCCAAGGTCTCAATTAGGTGCACCAGAGAGCGTCCGATACTCTATGTAGCAGTTGATATCCAAAAAAGGTTTACAGTAGCGGACTAGGCAGCCGAAGAATGCTGGAAAGGCAAGAGAAGGTATTCTATGATACCTGCTACAACCATGCATATGTTTTACATTCTTCCATACATAGCCACAGTGTTTGTTTTGCATACAGTATAGAAGTGTTAACATCCATCAGATGCTTATGGCTCTGGGTGTACTTGTTGTCGGGATTCACCTTCTCTATTTGTGCTTGAAACCATCATGTCCAGTACAGCAGGAGAGATCTTACAAGAGGGACATGTAATGCATGGGCCTGCCTCAATGGATATACATAGACTGGATAGTTTAGGTAGGTTGTCATTATTTAGTTTTGGTAAATCTAAAAGAGGTTGCACAAAGACTGCGTGGTCAAATTTGAATGTGTACCATGAGCTTAACCCCTTCACGCCGACTGTACACAATATGCTGGCTCACTTAACTGAGCTTTTTTCTGTGCGGTGCGCTCCCAGCACCGAAATTGGGGTCACACCAAGACACCTGATTCCTGATCGCCGTGATAGCCCCCGTATTTTCTGTCTCTGTGAATGGGCGAGACAGATGTATTGCATCTTTCTCTGTCCTTGCAGAGATAGAGGGAAAAGTGTGTGTAAAAATAAATTAAATAAAAATAAAATTATTTTAAAAAAAAAATACGACAGCTGTACTGATGAAACGAAAATCGTACGATCGGGCGAGAAAATTTTTCATGCATGTCTGATCATGACAGAAAACATCGGATGAACTGTCATGATTGCCTCTCAAGCTCTGTACAAAGATCCGATTATCGTACGATCGCGTTGAAAGCGGTATTTTCCGTACAATTTTCTGATCATATCTAAGTGAAGGGAAATCTTCTCCAGTGATACCTAAACGGGGAAATTACAACCCGATCAGGTCTAAACATTTCCCGCTGTATCCAAAAACACAATTTGGCTTCAAATACATGTTTTATGTAATTTTTTAAAATTTTTTAATAGAACATCACTTTAAATCAATACCTTTTAGTTATACCGCAGCGCTTCCTTAGGGGTTTTGTAGATTTAATCATAGAGCCATATTTGGCTATGACTGCTTGTATCTTGGGAATAGTTGCCGTTTAAGGCTGCCATTATCACAGTGCCCATAGACCAGGCTCTTTTCCATGAATGTGTCTTTTGATTCTGCAGGAAGTCTCTTATCATGAGGAAAATAACCATGTTTAAATTTAGAGTGTTTTCACTAAGGGGTTTTATAGAGGAAAATGAAGAACAGGATCCCCATTGAATAGACGGTGAGAATAGCGTATTCTGAAAATAGCTGACCTGTGAGATTTCCAATCTTGCCTTTGTGTAGGAAGATGAACAGTAGCCAGCACACTATGACATGGGGGAAGTTTCCTATTGTCCACGTTGAACCGACGGGTGTTATCCCAAGTCGGTGATTATGATGGAGAACGTTGGATAGATGTAACCGCTTCTGTTGAGACCATTTTATATTCATTGGACAATCGCTAAACTGGTTTTAAAATGGTGGTGTAACCCGTAATCCTTTTATAATAACCTCCGTTACCCCTCCAGAGCAACTGAAGATGCATATTAGATGGGCTTTTTGTGTCTATGCTGAAATGAGAGATCAAGAATAAAATAAATGGGATTAAATAAAGAGGATTAAGTCATGGCAATATATATTTCCACTTCTCATTGTCAGATATTATGTACAGCAGCTATACTATGTGGATTGAACCAGGATATG
Source organism: Glandirana rugosa (assembly GCA_018402905.1). NCBI lineage: Eukaryota > Metazoa > Chordata > Amphibia > Anura > Ranidae > Glandirana > Glandirana rugosa. The sequence continues at coordinate 303,888 of BLSH010367321.1, forward strand.
TACAGAACTGCTAAAAGTCGACACATGCTTTGCTTATGCAGGACAAAGCAACAGGTTCACTTTAATCGCCCCTTCCCCTCCACTTTGTGTAAAGTCTCTCAGTTAAAAGCTTACAAAGAGCCATGAACTCTATGTGTGCGGCAATACTAGTGCTTACTCCGGGCTGGTGCTAGGATTTTTGACACCCTAGGCGAAACCTCATTTCGCCGCCCCATTTGCTCCACCCCCTTTGCCCTGCCCATGTGACCGGAGCCGGCGCTATACAGGAAGCATACGCTCTGCTTCCTCTAGCGCTGGCTCCATTGATGTGCTTCTGATTACACTACCGGTCGGACAGAGCAGCTGCCTGAGACTGAGTAAAGGCCCGTACACACGGTGCAACGGTCATATGAAAACGGTTGTACGACCTCTTGTTGTACGATCATCCGACCGTTAGTACGCGCAATTAGAACATCCGACGTGCGACGGTCGTACAACGGAAGTTGGATGAGCAGACTAGAAAACTTTCGTACGACCGTTGTATCGTGTATGTACAGAGAAGTTGGTCCAACAAGTTGTACTGTGCAAAACATGCATGCTCAGAAGTCAGGAACGCACGGAAGTTCATAATTCGGATATCGCATGCACCTGAACTTCCTCTTTATACGATCGTAACACGTCACCATGTTTGGCTTTGTTGCACGAGCGTGTAGTGCATGACAGTATGCGAGGTACAACAGCCAACATACAATTTGAGCCGTTCAGTCATACGACCGTCGCACCGTGTGTACGAGGCTTTAGTTACATGCTGCAGCCTGCAGACGTGGAGGGAAGCCAGCGGCCGGGCGCCCTTAGGCAGCAGTGCACCCTAGGGGGCTGCCTAGTTTTCCTAGTGGTAGCACCGGCCCTGTGCTTACTGATTGATCCAGTGCCATAAATAAAGTGAGTTCCATGTTCCTCCTTACCTTTTTAAAGTATTGGGAATTTCACCTAGCAGCTGAATAGAGTATTGATGGGGATAAAGGCAAGTATGTGCTAATAGTGACAGCATTAAAGCAAATTTTATACTTTGCCTTCCAGTAAACCTTCCATTCCCCAAGCATGTAAACTTAGAGGAAGTAAACTTGCATCTTTGAATTGTACCTATAGGTAAGTCTATAACAAGGCTTACCTATAGGTAGTGGAAATATCTCCTAAATGTGCGCACATGAGTGGGAGTGACGTCATCGCAGCTCCGGCCAGTCACAGAGCCGGAGTCCGCGAACCCGGAAGCAAGACTGGTTAAGATGGAAGCTGTCTCCAGCAATGACATCGCATCACTAGAAGGCTTCATTTTCAGGTAAGCGTCACATAATGTGCTAGTATATGATGCATGCTAGCACATTATGCCTTTTGCCTTGCAGGTAAGGCAGAAAAAAAAAGGAAAAAAGGTCCAGCGATTTACAATCGCTTTAAGCCAGCCATAGATAGTTTGAATCATGTATGGGCATGCTGAATGTACCTAAGTTGATTGATCGATCAACTTGGGTACAACTAGCCTGTTGGATTTTGCATGCAATTATTGCTAGTGGTTGTTATATCAGCTAGCAATAATCACTATGTTCTCGGCTTTCCCTGCTAGAAGAACACAATGGGGTTGATTTACTAAAGGCAAATAAACTGTGCACTTTAGCTTAGTAAATGAGCAGAAGCTCTGCTGACTTCCATCATCCAATTGTTTGCAAGAAAAAATGTTTTTGTTTTTTTTAAATTTTCCTTGCATGTGATTGGATAATCTTTCCAGTGAAGCTTAACTTCATTTACTAAGCTCTAGAGCAACTGCACTTGCAGAGTGCAACTGCCCTTAAGTGCACAGTCTATTTGCCATTAGTAAATAATCAACCCCAGTAGCTTTGTGGGAGGCATTCCCCCCATAAACACTAAGACCCCTTTCACACTGAGGCAGTTTTCAGCGCAAGAAATAACGCCAGAAAACTGCCTCCCATGCTGCCCGAGTGTGAAAGCCTGAGTGCTTTCACACTGGGGCGGTACTCTTGTGGGTCGTTAGGAAAAGTCCTGCAAGCCGTATCTTTGGGGTGGGTTGGAAGCGTTCTCAAAATGTCCCTGCCCATTGCAATGAATGGGCAGCTCTTAGTTAGCGTCGCAACACAGGAGTTTTTGACCCCTCCTTTGGGGTTAAATGTACCCCGCTATCGGCCAAAAAGCACCACTTAAACCACAGTAAAGCACCGCTAAAACGAGTGGCGCTTTACCACTGCTGCGGTCCCAGTGTGAAAGGGGGCTAACAGCGTTTTTAGAGATACCAAGTGATTTTCTTTCCTGCAACCTGTGGTCTATGGCCGGCTTTAGCAGCGCCTTTTTATTATCAGCTTCATCAACAAATTCAAATCCATACCTGCTCTTCAGAAAAACTATAAATGAAACCAAGAGTGTTCTGTCATAGTTTATAGTCCTCAAACAATCTTAAATTAGTTCAGATAAAAATATTGTATTTACAAAAGTGATAAGACAAGCTCTCATTTCTATAAGAAACATCTCATTGACCAACAAATGCACTCATCCATCTATTAGTTCTTCATTCAAATACCAACCTCTAATATACTGGCTAATGCATTTCAAGACAGCGCCTCTTCATCAGAGCCATCCGATACCTCTCTTTACAAAATGTTTAATCCAAATGGCACTTTTCTGGTAGAAAAAAATGAAATGTTTGTCAAAAGTCAACAGGTAAACCCATCTCTCCTTATCTAAGCACCCCCTGGGCCACTGACTGACGTATGCAGAGATAAATTACTGTCATAGAAAGGGAATGTGTCTTTGATGTGCAGGCTATAATTGATATATTCCTTATCCTGTGTGAGAAGCAAGATGGTGGCACCCAATGAGATCTCTGGGTATGTACTTATGTAGCTAAAATGTTTATATTTTTCACATAACTTTCATGGGTAAAAACAAGATCATATTTAAAGCCACCCTTAAAGCGGTGAATAAAAAAAAAAAAATCCTCCTGCAAGGCAATGTCATAATGTGCTAGTATGCATGGCATACTAGCACATTACATGAAACTTACCTTTTAAAACAAAGCCCTCCAGCAGCATACTGTCACAATGGACAGGGCTTCCATCTTCACCTTGTCTTCCTTCCGGGTTGGCGAGCTCTGGTCCTTTGGTTGGATGAGTACTTTGATTGGACTAGGGCTCTGAATTGCCATTCCTTCACAATGCATGCCCCGGTGATGTCACCTGCCCACAAACCAGTAAAAATCTCCTAAGCAGTGCAAGGTTACAAGATATTTACAATAGCTATAGGTAAGCCTTATTATAGGCTTACACGTAAGTAAAAATCATCCATGGGAGTTTATTTCCATATTAAGCCAACCATAAACCACAGGTTGCAGGGAAGAAAATCACTGGATTCCCCCATCAACACAGTCCATGTTGATGGGGGAGGCAGAGCTTTTGTGCTCTCCTGGCAGGGGGCAGTGATTATTGCTGGTGGCTATAGATCACATGAAAAATCCAACATGCTGGTCATACCCAAGTGGAACAATAGCTCAACTTGGGTACAATCAGAGGCATAACTAGAACCTTCAGGGCCCTGGTGCAAGAAATTATGAAGGGCCCTCTGGCCAGGGCCCTTCCCTCTTCCCACTGATCCTGGGGCCCTTTACTCCTATCACGGGTCCCTTTATTACAGTACCGCAGGGGCCCTTGGAACAGCAGAAGACAAGTAAACTGGATAGAGGAAAATGGAGGAGATTGGTTCCTCTAAATGCCACCCCCACCATCCCTCCTATCCAAGTGTACAAGGGAGGTACACGGGCCCCCTGGACCATGGGGCCCGGTTGCAATTGCAACCCCTATCATTACGCCCCTGGGTACAATCAGCCTTCCTATGCATGGTTTGAATCGTAGCCAGTCTCTGCTGAACCGGCCAAGATTCGAAGCACCTAAGCTTTACCTTTGCCAAAGTGTACAACCGCAGAGTGCTGACAGCAGACAGGTTGAATGTAAACAATGCAATGTTTTACAAGGCAAAAAATAGTCTTTTCCAGCGCTAGAGGTCCCTCAAGATGGCAAACAACCGGGAAGAAAAGGGATGGAAAACCTGATGTATGCTGCCCTCCTCGGATGGGGAAATCCGAAAGACAAAATGAAGGCGCACACACCTAGTGCATTACCAAAAATAATTTAATTAAAATAAAACTGTTAAAAGAGGATACTCACAAAATAGGCATCACAGAGCCATATGGAGACAAAACGTGATAAAATCAAAGCACAAGGCAGGATGAAAGCTGACGCGTTTCAGAGCTCTGAGGAAGGGGGTGCACCCCGGAAACGTGTCAGCTTTCATCCTGCCTTGTGCTTTGATTTTATCACGTTTTGTCTCCACGTGGCTCTGTGATGCCTATTTTGTGAGTATCCTCTTTTAACAGTTTTATTTTAATTAAATTATTATTGGTAATGCACTAGGTGTGTGCGCCTTCCTTTTGTCTTGTTTTCCCAATGCAATGTTTACTCTAACATTGGCCTTAGATGAGGGGTAAATAGTCAGAGTTAAGAGGTTAAAAGAACTAATGTGTACAGGTAGTCCTTCAAAAGGCAAGGCAAGTTTTTCATTGTGCTGTGACCCATAGTAAACATAATTTATTGGAAGGTCCCCGGTGATAACTTGATTGACTCTGACACCATCACTTGGCACTGGCTTCTGTTCAATGAATGATAGCCAGAAGAGTTGCTGCCAGTCATTTTTATTCTGTATAGAAAGGGCAGATGCCATTCAGGCTGGACTTGTAGCGCTAGCATCTTTTCACAGGGAAGGGCAATAGTCATCTGGCCATGTAATGTGACCTGCCCATCTAGTGAATTGTGTCACAGCTGGATCTGTTATTCAGCCCTTTCCATGTGTGTCTGAGGTGTATTTACCTTCTGAGTCATTGTGTATTCTACCTTCAAACTATGACTCTTTAAACAGAGCTCACCGTCAAGATAACTGCAAGAGCGACGGAAAAACCTGGGTGAATATAATGCAATGTACAGTATGATCCTGCTTGGGCACACAGACCAATTGGCTCTCAACACAGGACAGGGGACCAGACTGTGGCTTGACTCTACATTGATTTGGTCTTTTCTATTAAATGTGAGATCCTGCCATCCAGGGGCGTTGCTAGGTCTCCAAAAGATCTGGGGCTAGAGCCCATAGCAGTGAAGTAAAGAGTCATATGCTTGCGTATATGTATGTATGTATATATATATATATATATGTGTATGTATGTATAAATATTGTTACATATCTGAGTGCGGATCCCCCTTACATCAGGGTCCCCAGAGAGCCCCCCACTTACATCAGGATCCCCAGAGATCCTCCGCTTTGAATGCTGGGCAGGGAAGGAGTCGTGGCTGTGACGTCACTGGTTGCTAGACACTAGGCAACTCTAGCAACCAGTGACCAGGAGTAGAGTCAGGTGTAGGTGAGGGCGGCGCCAGAGCCAGCGCTACAGCGGCTCTGTCTGCCACTGCCTCTTGCATTCCGGACTGGGACATACCTGCTAATTGCAGAACTGCACCCACTCGGTAAGAGAATCGGGGCTATGGGCCCCAGACTCTGGGCTGTAGCCACCCCCTAGCAACGCCCCTGCTGCCATCCTACACCCAGAGTGAGCCATCAGAATCCACTAGGCCACGTAACGGCCTACTAAAACCACTTTAATTGGGATTAATGTGAAAAAATGTCTGTTACATTGGTGGTCAGTAAGAATAAGGCAGGCCAAAGATGATGCGATTTTCTTGCCTGCAGCCACAGGTTTGTGTGTGTGTGGACTTTTTTTTTTTTTTTTTTTACATAATTTTGAGTTCATTTTTATTTGGTATTTGCAGTTTTTTTCACTGAAGCCCAGCACATTGTTTTATAGGTATATAGCAACAAACTTAAGCAGCCCATACGTTAGTCATTTGACCAGTGGCGGCTGGTGAAATTTTAGGATGGGGGGGGGGGGCGCCAGACCCCGCCCTTCCTTTTTGACCCCTCCCACTTCAGATAGGAGTATCTGGAATTTACACTGTTATACAAGCTGTACACTCACTACTTTACATTGTAGCAAAGTGTCATTTCTTCAGTGTTGTCACATGAAAAGATAGAATAAAATATTTACAAAAATGTGAGGGGTGTACTTACTTTTGTGAGATACTGTATATAGGAGAAGTGTCCCTGAAGTTTGTTTGGAAGTCAAGTGGGCAGGGTGGGGGATCCCAGGTACTTGCGGCCCTTAAGAGGGTGCGCTACATCCCCATACATGAATTGAAATTCAGTCAGTCCCTGCTTGACTGGACAAATGTCAATGCATGTATGGGTGGCTTTAGATTGAAGAATCTAGTGAGCCGTCTGAATACAATTGCCAGCATGGGAGATTCTTCCATCCAGGCAGTTTAGCAGGATGGAGAAATGTATTAGCGGCTGAACAAGACAAATCTATGCCTGTATGGCCAGCATTAGGCTACGTCCAGGTGAGTGATTGATTTATTAAACTGCTTTGCAAACTTAACACAGGCCTGCTGGCAGAACGGCACCACAGTGATCTATTTATTAATTCCAGAACCTCTCCTTGACAGAATTCCTCCCAGCATGCACCAGAGCTTTTGGATTGGCTCTGAATTGTTGCCTGCAGGTTAATATACTAGCTCCTGGCTAGGACATTTCATGCATGAGGAAGCTAAAGATTTTACATCTGGCAAGTCTCATACAAGCTGTGTGAATTAATCACCTTACACTGAAATTCAGCATTTACACAGGTTGTAGTATTAAACAAATCCTAACAATGGACTTCTCTTATTTGCTCCCTTTTGGTCTATTAATTATACCAATGAAAGCTGTTTGTTATAGCTGTTCAATAAGTGTAATGCCCGTTGATCCTGCCAGAAATTGCAACTTTCAGCAGAGTGTTCAGCTCTGCCCAGGTCACCTGTCAATTACAGAACATCTTTTACTGTAGCTGTCCTGTAGAGATGAGAAGAGGGGGTACTGTTCTGTAGCCGTTTCCAAGGGTGACAACGCTTCTCCTCCACAGATTCAGTACAGCCACTGAGTGTTGTCACTCTAAGACAGGAAGTGTGTTACTGGCAGGATCACCAAATGAAAATACAGGAAAATAAGCCTAGAAAAAAAAAAATTTAGCCACCACATTGAAGGATTGATGATCTGCAATATATATTGCCCTCTCCACTACTCCAGCGTACCTCTGCTACCTCACCGCCAGTAACAGAATGGGGGCCCATCGTAGACCTCAAGCATGCATAGTTAACTCCTTCCTTCCCATACCATGTGACCAGGTCATGGATCTCCCATGATGCAGATTCGGTTCCAGTTGCTACTGCAAACCGACCACTGGAGATAGAGGCAGAACACCAACCCCCCCTTTGCTACTGGAGGACCTGCCACCTTTACCTGTTACCAGGTACCACATCTAACAACCTGGTTACATTGTGACTTGTACTAGTGCTTGGTTGCCCATACCAACTACTCTACGCCCCTTGCTTGACTTGCCAAGCAGCAGTAGAACTTCATGTCCCATGTGCCTTGCTGACCTGGTTCTTTTGATACACCAGAACCAACATGCACCCCTTTAAATAACTTCAGACCAGGCTTAGGGCAGTTGATGCAAATTTACTTGGAATCTCTGGCAGTACAGTTCAACATGAACAGTGTCCATATCCTGACCCTAACTGCTACTGAATGGCTGACCAGGAAAAACTCGACAAGGTAGTAGTCCGTATTGGCGTTCTCCAGGTCTTGGCTGCTCTCCAGAACCCTGGTGACGCACTACAAGGTGCAGCAGCCACAGCATGTGTTCTCTCTGATATGGCCCATTCCAACCCCAGAAGTGCATGCCCTCGAACCCAGCCTTCCCCTGTATTCCTGTCACCGGTAGGTAGGCTGGATCTAAAAAGCCAGGGAGCAGCAGCAGACACATATTAACTCTTTCCCCCCTGCCTGGGCCAGCCACTAACTGAGCTAACATTTCTGTAAGCAACCTGCCTACACCACCATACATGGAGTCTTCCATTGATTTTATTATTATTATTTTTATTATACAGGATTTATATAGCGCCAACAATTTACGCAGCTCTTTACAACTTGAGGGTAGACAGTACAAATACAATACACTTAAATACAGTAGGAATCAGAGGGCCCTGCTCGTTAGAGCTTACAATCGAAAAGATTTGGATCTTTGAGTCAATGAACTGGAACACGTACACAGGTATGGATTTTACGCAGAATTTCCCCATCTGCATTCTTCCTGGCCAGTGACTTAACTAACAGGAAGGCACCATACATTTTCAGAAATAGCTCAAATATGACGGCCCCTATATTTTTCACACAACCGGTTAAAAAAGAATTTACAGCTAATTTAGAAAAACATGTTTTATTTTACCAATAAATTTTCTAATCATTTACTTCCAAGTCAGCCAGTGTAATTACCAAGAATCTGTCTTTTTGGTCTCATAGACTTTGAAATGGAAGAGCCTAAAAAATGTTTTCCAAGCGTTTTTCAGGTGCTCCCATTAAAGTTTTTGGGGCCAAAGATGCACTATTCTGCCCCAAAGAAGCTCCTGTACTTGTTCGAGTTGTGCATGATAGTTATTGAACCACACAATGCTCAGATGTTGACAGGTCCATCGAGGCTAATAGAGTTCTTCACCTTGAGCAATCTCACACTTTGGAAATCCACATGACAAAATGCTCAGGTGTGATTGGGGACTTAAAGTGACACTAAACTCTGGTTAAAAAAAAGAAAAATTCTATTCCAGTGTGTATTCTTAACGCAAAAAGTCCCTTTTATTGCTCTCAGCTTCCTGCAAATCTCCAAATTCCCTTTCCTGTGATCTGACTTCCTGTTAGAGGGTGGCTATGTACGTTCTCCATGGTCCCACTGTATGTAGCTCTCTTGCGCCTAGGTGAACTATGGGATTTGTAGTGTAGATGACCACAGCTCAATCCACACAAATGGAAATGGGGGTGTTTAGGAGCTCACAGAGGACATTAAAAAGAGGCAGAAAAACACAGTAAGAAACGATATAAAGAGAAATAGTTCACCGGGCCATTATAGTGGAACTAAAGTTCTGCTGTAAAAACCAGTGAGCAGGTAGGCTCTTTATTAGAGAAGAGACCGCAATATCCCTTCTGCAGTAAAATACACCTACCTGCCTGCTCGCAGTCTTGCTGGTATATAAACTGGGCTGCACAAGCGCATTTCAGCTTGCATCGCTGGTACAATCCCTGTGTGCCAGGATGATTGACTCCTCTGCATGTATAGGAGAGACATCATCCCACGCCGGGATGAAAACCATCAAAGACGCTGGCGGGGGGCCAGGACCATTGGAGAAAAGTTAAGTTAGCTCTACTTTACGTAGTGAATCTGTACTGATATTTTTGGAGAATAAGGATATCGTTTAGTGTCACTTAAAGTGGTTGTATTCCATTACGCATACCCAGTAAAGTGACTGGTCTCAACTGATACAAAGAGATTAAAAAAATCCTCCTGCAAACATTGTAACTTTTTTATCTGTAGTCTTCTCTCCTCTACATCTGTTCAAAGTCCAGAATTATGAGTTTTCAGAAAAGGGGGCGGAGAGCTGAAGTTACACTCTGCGGAGCTCAGTGAGGAGAGCTCTGAGAGCTGATTGGAGGGAAGGGACACGCCACCCCCTTCACACAGGAACAGAGGTGAGGCTGCCAATCAGCTGGAGCTCCCTCCCCTGTCACCATTTTTCTCTTGGTGTCAGGAAAACTTGTCAGAAGTGATTCATGCTGATAGCAGAGGAACGAAGCCGCAGACAGAAATGGCACTGAGTGCTCTGGATTGAGACCAGTACACACTATAGAGAGATATGCTGTATTTATATTTTATGCCTGAGGTTTAAAACCACTTTAAAAGACCCCTGCAGTGAGAGGAATATGGGGACTGCCATTATGTGGGCAGCTGCAGGCATCACCCCGGTATCGTTTTTCCGGCGGTTGGCTGTCTTTTAATAGCAATCAGAGTAGCTCATGAGCCGCTCGATTGCTATTACAAGCAGCGGGAGGGGACATTCCACCACCTGGCTAGACAGCCAAGCAAAGCCTGGACCGGCTTTGATCTGCTGTTCATCATAGTAACCCAGAAGCGATGACATGACCTCACTTCCTGTTTATTTGGAAACCATCTGCGCCATTTTTTGAAAATCAAAAGCATTCAGAAACATGTGGTGTTTTGAGTGCAGAGGACCTGTCACATGCCTATTGCTGTCACAAGGGTATTTTACATTCCTTGTGATGGCAATAAAAGTGATTAAAAAAAAAAAAAAAAAATTAAAGCAAAAAAAAAAAAAAAAAAATTAAAGTGCCCCCATCCTCCCATGCTTGTGTGCAAAGGCAGTTAAGCACTTTGGTCCCACACTCACGCAAACAGCGATCGTCCCACACATGTGAGGTATTACCGCGAACGTCAGATCATGGGCAGTAATTCTAACAGCAGACCTCCCCTGTAAATCTATAACCTGTAAAGGCTTTTAAGGCATCACTTATGGATAGTACAATTTATGTTGTTTGTCGCCGTTGCACGGGCGTGTGCAATTTTAAAACGTGACATGTTTTATATCTACTTTACTTGACGTAACTTCATCGTTTTATATTTTACAAAAAAATTGGGTTATATTACATATTGTACTTAGAAGTTGTAAACCCCCATAAAAAAAACCCCAAAAAACTAAGACAAATGATACATGGCATAATGAGCTAGTATGCAGCTCACTATGAAATACTTACCTTAGAGCGAAGCCCTGCAGCGGCGCCCGCACACAGCCAACATCTTCTCCGGTGTTTCTTCCAGGTTCGCGGGCTCTGGCACTGTGATTGGCCAGAGTGATCACATTCCCTCTGTTTTCAGCTGCATAAGAGCTGGAGGAGTAGAAGCAGCAGCACACGGAGCCTCCCAGTGAATGCCTGTGCATTGGGGGTGTGTCAGGACAAGTCTGATCATTGGAGGAGAGTACACAGAGTTCCCAGCATAGCTAGAGAACTGACCAGGCTGTGCTCCCCTGCTTAGCATGGTCATTTTTTAATAGGAAAGCAGAGAGACTAGCAGGAACAACAGGGATTTCACATAAAGGAAACAATGCAATGAGAACAGGAGACTTTCTTTATATAAGTACATGGTATATCAGGAATATAAAGTGTTGGGGTAACAAACGCTTTAATGGCTACAGAAAGTGCTAATTGCCAGGCTGTCTAGTTGATCCAGTGACTTCCATACCTTCTAAGGATCTGGAACAAGTTTGTATTTTTGCTTATACTTGTTCCAAGTCAGTGACTTTAGATTAGAATGATTGTAGCCAGAGGCAGCCAGGCATGCAGCATTTTCAGCACTCGCAGCCTGCAGATTTCCTTTAGTACAAGTTTCCTTTATTAGCTGCTTGTTGAATGTAGAAGGACCGGTACCCTTGGGGTATTATAGGCTGAGGCTGTGTTTGTTTTCCTTGTGAATTGTTGTGCCAGAATTTCGTCTCACGTGACCCAGCAGGGAAAATGAAAACAGAATTTTCTCTAAGTGGTTTTGCTAGTGGCGCTGGAGCTTTCATCTGCCAGAATCTGCCAAAGTGAGAAAGATTTTAATAACCACATAGAAATGCAACCTGTTGGAACAGATGCAGCCGCAGCGTTACAAGAACAGACGTCTGCTGAAAATGTAAACACAGGCCTTGTTCTTAGCCTGCATCTCTGGCTATGATCGATTTCATATGGGTTATAATTATACCCAAACACAGACACCATTAACAACTGGAGGATTAAGCCCATTACGTTGTATGCAGAAGAGATTGTCTACCTGAATGGGGAAAAACAGAAGTTTTTTGTAGGGGTGTTTAAATCCCAATTGAATTAAATACATTCCAGGTACATTAAAACAAATGTGTGCAAAGCCTTACAGTTTTTCTTTTCTACAAATAAGCCACAGCCTGTAGAAAAGCCTGTCCGCTGCCAACATGCTGCAGAGAAGGAAACTTGCTCTCTGCGGGGAAGCTGTGATCTCTCTGCAGAGGTCCAACACATCCCGTTTAGTCAAAGCTAAAGCTCTCCAATCAGTGAGGAGCACACGCTTTGCTGATTCCACAGCTATAGCTTGGATTCACTAGGGGGATGTGTTGGACCTCTGCAGAGAGAACACTGCTTCTCTACAGAGATTACTGGCAGGGGACATACTCAAGCTGTGGCTGCTTTAGAAGAAAAATGCACTGTGAGCCATGGAACACCTTTTTTGTATTGATACACCTGGAATATTTTAAATCAAGGGTCTCCAAACATTCTAAACAAGTTAACTGTCCTCCAGGCTTTAGGGGGGCCAAACTGGGTGCCAGTGGGATTAGAAAATGCTCTGGTATCATTGGGAGTAAGCCATGCCCCGGCATTTGGTGTCAGTGAGAGGAATGGTGCCCCATCATTGGTGTCAATGAGAGGAATGGTGCCCCATCATTGGTGTCAATGAGAGGAATGGTGCCCCATCATTGGTGTCAATGAGAGGAATGGTGCCCCATCATTGGTGTCAGTGAGAGGAATGGTGCCCCATCATTGGTGTCAGTGAGAGGAATGGTGCCCCATCATTTGTGTCAGTGAGAGGAATGGTGCCCTGTTATTAATGTCAGTTATAGTAATGGTGCCCTGTTATTGGTGTCAGTGAGAGGAATGGTGCCCCATCATTGGTGTCAGTGGGAGGAATGGTACCGCATCATTGGTGTCAGTGGGAAGAATGGTGTCCCATCACTGGTGTCAGTGGGAGGAATGGTACCGCATCATTGTTGTCAGTGGGAGGAATAGTACTCCATAATTGGTGTCAGTGGGAGGAATGGTACCTCATCATTGGTGTCAGTGGGAGGAATGGTGCCTCATCATTGGTGTCAGTGGGAGGAATGGTACTCCATCATTGGTGTCAGTGGGAGGAATAGTACCTCATCATTGGTGTCAGTGGGAGGAATAGTACCTCATCATTGGTGTCAGTGGGAGGAATAGTACCTCACCATTGGTGTCGGTGGGAAGAATGATGCCCCATCATTGGTGTTGGTAGAGGGAAGGGTGCCCCATCATTGGTGTTGGTGGGAGGAATGATGCCCCATCATTGGTGTTGGTAGAGGGAAGGGTGCCCCATCATTGGTGTTGGTGGGAGGAAAGGTGTCAAGGGCTGGATAAAGGCAAGTAAAAGGCCACATCTGACTCAAAGGCCACAGATTTAAACAGATGGCTTTATTTGGGCTTTAACCAATTCTAATTTAATTTTAAAGTGGACCTCTAGCCATTTATTACTATTATAATTATTATTAATAATTTATTATTAATTGTAGAAAGACTGGGTTCCAACATTTTTGCCTTGTTCAAACCCAGGACAACATCTGAATGGTGTTTGTATGTTCTGGAAGCTGATTGGAGGGAAGAGACACACCCCCTTCACACAGGAACAGAGCTGAGGTTGTCAATCAGCTGGAGCTCCCTCCATTCCCCTTTTTTCTCTTGGTGTCAGGAAAACTTGTCAGACCCATACAGATAGCAGAGGAACGAAGCAGCAGACAGAAATGGCACTTAGTGCTCTGGACTGAGACAAGTATAAACTATACAGGGATATACTTTGTTCACATTTCATGTCTGAGGTTCACTACCACTTTAACCCACTTCCACTCAAATGGCCCCTGATGTACAATATGTGCAATGTACAATGTAAGATTGTAAGCTCCTTTGGTGTACAGGGGCTGAATTGAACAGACCACGTTATTCTGTAAAGCACCATGAAATGAGTTGATGCATTGTAAGCAGAAGATATAAATATTTGCCATCACCAGGGCAGGAAATGATGAGAAATCTCACCAGCAGGGATAACCATAGCATTAAACACCAAATTCTTCACAACGTTAATTTCTTGTCGCTTCCTGCACTGATGACACCACGGGAAGTGAAGGGAAATCTCCCTGACAAGAGTACACAGACAACAATAGTAGCCTGCTACAGGGTCTGCCTGGGGTAGGCAACCTATGGCCCTCCAGCTGTTGTGGAACTACATTTCCCATGAGACATTGCAAGGCTGGCAGTTACAATTACTCTCCAAGGCATGATGGGACTTATAATTCTGCAGCAGCTGAAGGGCCGCAAGTTGCCTACCCCACTAAACCTTCCCCAAGCTGTTCAAAAAACATCTCAACCAAAAGCCCTCTGATTAGGAAAGTCACTGAGATTTGATATACGCTTCCAGCAACTGAGTTTTAAATTTTTCTTTCAGTTTTAATAAAGATTATAAGGAATTTTAAGCACTGGCTTTGTAGCATAGCTTGTCCTGGTCTTGTAATAAATCGGCTAATCATTGTAATA
>BLSH010367321.1:318255-333017 GCA_018402905.1 Glandirana rugosa
CCCCCCCCCCCCCTTTTTTTTTTTTTTTTTATTGCTTTCGGTGTCCCCGTTCATTTCTTGTCGCTTCCTGCACTGATGCACTGATGACACCACGAGAAGTGAAGGGAAATCTCCCTGACAAGAGTACACAGACAACAATAGTAGCCTGCCACAGGGTCTGCCTGGGGTAGGCAACCTATGGCCCTCCAGCTGTTGTGGCACTACATTTCCCATAAGACATTGCAAGGCTGGCAGTTACAATTACTCTCCAAGGCATGATGGGACTTGTAGTTCTGCAGCAGCTGAAGGGCCGCAAGTTGCCTACCCCACTAAGCCTTCCCCAAGCTGTTCAAAAAACATCTCATCCAAAAGCCCTCTGATTAGGAAAGTCACTGAGATTTGATATACGCTTCCAGCAACTGAGTTTTACATTTTTCTTTCAGTTTTAATAAAGATTATAAGGAATTTTAAGCACTGGCTTTGTAGCGTAGCTTGTCCTGGTCTTGTAATAAATCTGCTAATCATTGTAATATATAACGCACTGAAAAGTCTCGGAAGGGCTTTGAAGTAGGAATTAATTCAGAATTCCGTAGTAGAATGATTTCAGCCCGGTGCAGGATTTGGTCCATTGTAGTATTTAATCCTCTCTGCACAGCTATATAAAGAATGCTGACCGTTCTTTGTAAACTGCTGACTTGAAGCAAACCTGTCATGGCCCTAAGCTTACTGAATTAACCTTATGGCACATCAGCAAGTGCCATTAGATGCTGGCATTGACTGCAGGCTGCTGAAGCCTCTGGACTTCCTTTATGAAAATACCAACTTTGGTCTGAGCATAGACATCCCAATTTGGGAGTACATGGGCCTCTTGACAAGGCTTGCTCAGGTACCAGGCACTGCATTTTGGGATTCAGAGGGGAGGGGGAGGCAGCATGTTTGTGTTCTTTCACAAAACACGGAAGGATTTGCATAGGACATAGACCTCGCACCTCCTTTATGCATCAATACTGGCTTGCTTTAAAGTCTGAGTCTATCCAAAATTTAAGTCATAGTTATAGGTGGAACCTGGTGTGCTGAGTCAGCCTGGCTTCTTATGTCTTGGAAGCTCCAACAACAAGATCCCCTTACCATAATTCTCAACTCTGTTCCTGTTCACCTGGGAGTTTTTTTGGTATTCCTGCCCACCTTTGTGTGTTCCAGCTTTGTTAGGCCCGGTTCCCACAGGGACGACTTGTGATCCGACTTGAGTCACCTCAAGTCGCCCCAGGTCGCTTGACAGAAGAAATCCCATTGAAGTGAATAGGAGCCCTCTTTATTTACGCTACTGAAGTCACTCCGACTTCAAGGCGACTTCAGAAGAGATTCCTGTACTATTGGAGGCGACTTCTATCTGCCCATAAAATTCAATGAAAGTCACCTCCAAGTTGGATTCCCCATCTAAACAGAAGCGACTTCACAGTGAAAAGAATAGAATTTATTTTTGGGCAACCCCCTCCCTCCCTTCTCTGATTGGCCGCAGCAAAGTCGCCTGGCATGAAGTCATGTTGTAAGTCCCCTCAAGTCGCGCTATAAGTTGCCCAAAGTCGTGCTGAAGTTGCTTTCAAATCGCCTAGCAAAGTCGCCCCTGAACTCGGATCGCCCCTGTGTGAACCGACCAGGAACTCATTGCAAAGATCTCACATAGAGGGTCCTCAAGAGGTCTAAGAAACAGGCAGGTAGTAGCATCTACAAAACAATGAGATGTCAATTTGCTTGGGTGAATTTACTGTTTTAAGATATGTGTACAAATTAAGGATTTATTATAATACAACAATACAAAATGTTTTTGGGCAACTTATGTCTGTGGCACCTTGTAGAGCAATAATGGCTAACTCATGTGGCACCTTTAGAGCAATGATGGTCAATTTATGCCTGTGATACCTTTTTACAGCATTGATGGTCAATTTATGCCTGTGATACCTTTTTACGGCATTGATGGTCAATTTATGCCTGTGGTACCTTTTTTACGGCATTGGTGGTCAATTTATGCCTGTGGTACCTTTTTTACGGCATTGGTGGTCAATTTATGCCTGTGGTACCTTTTTTAGAGCATTGATGGTCAATTTATGCCTGTGGTACATTTTTAAAGCAATGGTGATCAACTTATGAATTGTATGGGGCCTTAACTGTGGCCCCTGTCATCACTACAGGGCTGGACATAATATTCAATATATGTAATTCTACACAAGACTATTGAAAATATACTACAGGAGATGGGTCAAAGAGTGACGATATGCCGGGTGAACTGACCCTTTGAAATATTTGTACATATTAGATTAAAATCATTCTGATGAGGTACTGAAAAGTGTTGTTATTTAATAAATGTTTTTGGGGGACAGATATTTCTTCTATGCCTGTGGCACCCTTAGTGCAATGGGTGTCAACCTGTGAATGCGGTACCCTTAGAGCAATGGGGGTCAGCCTGTGAATGCGGTACCCTTAGAGCAATGGGGGTCAGCCTGTGAATGCGGTACCCTTAGAGCAATGGGGGTCAACCTGTGAATGTGGTACCCTTAGAGCAGTGGTTCTCAACTCCGGTCCTCGGGACCCACCAACAGGCCAGATTTTTAGTATTACCTTGGGGAGATGCAGACTAGAATACTGCAATCACTGAGCAGCAAATGATATCACCTGGGATGTATTTCGTTATCCTGCAAACCTGGCCTTTTGGGGGGTCCCGAGGACCGGAGTTGAGAACCACTGCCTTAGAGCAATGGGGGTCAACCTGTGCCAGTGGCACATTTAGAGCAATGGGGGTCAGCCTGTTCTATCGGCACCTTTTTAGAGCAATGGGGGTCAACCTGTGCTTGTGTCACCTTTTTAGAGCAATGGGGGTCAGTCAACCTGTGTCTGTAGCACCTTTAGAGCTATGGCGGTCAACTGATGTGTATGGAGCCTTATTTGTGGATGTTCTATTCAGCATACATAAGACTATCAGAGACTGCAAACATTTTGCAGGAGATGGTCAATGAGTGACCACATGGTGTAGATGTTCTTGGAGACAGGTGACATGCTGAAGTGGACAGTCGCTGACCAGAGACATGTTACATAAAACACTGCTAGAATCACTGCCAATACAGCCTTTTTCCAAACCAATGACTCCATTTTGTTTTCTGACTGCACCGGTCTGAAGGCCACACAACAAAGACCAAACGGCCGCATGTATCCATCAGGCCACATGTTGGGCACCAGGGCTTAAGAACTTTGGTAGACTATCTTCAAACTTTTTGTGCTTCTCAAACTTTGAGTCTTGCAGACGGCTCACATTTGGCTCCGTTCATGACAGGGTTGCAGTCTGTCCAGTGAAGGTTGAAGACCACCCTGGGAATGGCTTGTTAGAGGGGGTCACATGGAAGGCTGGCCCTTGTCTTAGGACAGGACTGCTCTTTAGCTCCGATCTGGCTTTGCTGACAATACAAACTGACATTCATTTTTATCACTCCTCAATCGGCCTCATAAAACCAGACACTGTTATATTATCGCTGGCTCCCTGTTTTCCTTCACTAAAACAGCACAAAGTAATAACAAGCTGGGCTGCGCCTGCACTGCGGGGAGTGACAAAGGGAGTCGCGCTAATGTAGCTAAGCTGTTCTTTGTATTCTCAGGAAGAAGCAGGAGTGTAGCAATAACAGTCTGCTCACGGTTTCCACTAGATATCAAGCTGACCGTGAATAATCTTGGCTCGGCAAATGGTAAATCCCAGGAAAAAATTAAACCAGACGTTGCTTCTGGCTGCTTATCAGATGTAGAGTAGGTGCGGTGAACCCAGTGCCGGGATAAATGACATTTGTATTGAAGTGTACCTGTCTCTCCACCACAACATGTTACCAGACAAAATGGGGGAGATTTACTAATACTGGAGAGTGCAAAATCTGGTGCATAGGAACCAATCGGCTTTCAGGTTTTATTGTCAAAGCTTAAAAGGGTTGCACATAATGCCTTTACTTTTTTAGGTCAGAAAAAAAAATGGTGCTTTACTCCCTCTTTAAGGTGAAAAACATAGAGGCTTTACAACCACTTTAATTAAACAAGTTGAAGTTAGAAGCTGATTGGCTACCATGAGTGCTCCAGTTTTAGTAAATCTCCCCCAATATGCAGCTAAAATTGTTACACAGTTGTCGTTCTAAAATCCCTTCTGCATAGATCCCAGTGGTCTGTATTTTGGATCAAAATCTCAGTCCCTTTTACTTCCTCAGTTGTACCTTTTTGGATGATGTATAGACCTCTATAAACAAAATGTATTATGTGAAGCAGAACTCCAGCCCAAAATGGTAAGATAAAGCTTGGTCAATTAAAAGGTAAAATAACAAATCCAGCTTTTTCTGCAATGTTCTGGACCCGCCCCAGCCTGTGATTGGACAGTGAAAAGAGAAGCAGCACAGTGATGAGCTCATCTCTCTTACTCTTTCTCCTCCTTTCCCCAGGCTTCTTGTCAGCTCATTAACTGATTGGCTCCTTGTGCTGCTTTCCCTGCCACAGTCTGAGCTCTGCTGTATAGGGACAGCAAGGGGCTGATACCAGGCCGAATTCAGGTACTTCCATTGCTTTTATATAAGTGTAGCACCCTTGTTTTAAACAGGGGCTACTGGTAAATTTAGTTGTGCTAGGTGGTAGGTAACCTGGCTGATTTATAGTCTTTTTGATCATATGGGTTTTTTCCTAAGCCTTGTTAAACTGTGGTTAGTCCCTTCTGTCAATAGGTGGCACTGTTGCCTTTGGCACTAGGATGACAAGCTGCAGTGAGACTGAGTATTGAATATGTATATCTCTTTTAGCCAATCAGTAGGAGTTTCATGGCTGCTGAGCATGCTGGGAGAGAGCATATATTTGAAGGAAGTCGGGTAATCGAGGTCCTCCCACTCAGATCTCTGTCTGTTTTGGATGCGTGAGGAACAGCTGCATTGGGTGAGGCCTGGAGTCTAAGACCTGGCCATGTGCTCGGGAACTCCTGCAGAGAGAGCCTGGGGGCATGGGAGAGCCTTTGCCAGAGAGCAAGAGCCTCTTGTTACCTGGGGGCATGCAGAGAAGGATGGAGTTCTGAGATTAAGTACCAGAGGTTACTCTTCATGAGCTGGGGACGTTGAAGAGGCTGGGAAAGCGTAAAGAGGAACTCATCCAAGGAAACCCTGCACGGTGTTGAGTTTTTGTTGCTATAGGAGACGGCTACGTAGGTACAGAACATTGGGTGCAGGCCTAAGGCCCTTGTTCTGTATTGCTGTCTACCTGGCTGTTTTGTTTTTGTAGTCTGCTGATCTGTCTGCCTACTGTTCTAGGGTGTCCTGTGCGCTAACCCTCTCTCCCACATTTTTCTGTTGTGGGTACTCACTTTTCTTCATTCTAAAAGGGACTAGCACCCGTCTTTTCTGCAAATGCCCACACCCACAATGCCTGCACCAGCACCCTGAGGTGAAATGTCAGCCCTCCTTGATGCCGGGGGTCAGGGGGGCTCTGCAGAAGAAATACATGTAATTGTGTATTAATGATTACATAGATGCATTCATTTTTGTATTTTATATCGGTCGGGAGTTGGCTTTGAATATAAAACAGTTACGCTAATTCAGTCAACCCCTGAATTATTGCATTTGTTACTTTGAAAAGCCAGTATGTAGGAAATGTAGTGGTGGGGAAAAAAAAATCACTTGTGGAATGAAATAATCCTTTTTCACATATTCATTGTTCATGCTCTTCGTAATGGGAGGTGTGTCGTTGGCTATATGCGTTTATGCTATAATGTGGCCACTTTCCTGTCTCGGAAAGTTGGTAGGCATGCCATCACATTTCCTACATAATGTCATTGGATATGCAAATTCAACAGTGGTTACCTTTTTAATATGATGCAAACAGCCTGTTTGCGACTCCGAGTGCAACTTTACACTCTTTGGCACTCAAGTCGCAAGAAAGTTGCATCAACGTAGTGCAAGAACCTTTTCAAAGACACTGCAACTTTAATTCTCATTGATTAGAACAAGTGTCATTGAAATCAATGGTATGTGACTTTGTGTCCAAAGTCATGTGACAAATCGCACTAGTGTGAACGGAGCCTAACTGGCACAGAGCACGTGTACTGTGCCCCTGAAAGCCTTGGTGACACTGCAGAAATTCTGCTACACCTTCCTTATAGGAAAATATGAGCTGCCAAAGTGTATTTCTGTTTGGAGAGATAAAAGCTTGTTGCTGATTGGTTGCTGTGGTTTAGGACTGAGCATAAACTGAATATAATGTTTGCTGATAGCACTCTTGGCATTCCTGCCTGGAATAGCAGTCATTAAACCCTTTTATCCTGAAATGTCTTTAAATTCTGTCACTGAGAATCGCATTTTGTGCTAATGGAGTTACAAGCTTGGTGCCTACTGTTTCCTGAGAGTGAGACCCACCCGCAATAATGTATAATTAGCTGACACTAAGTAGATAAAAGTTTCTAAATGAGACCATTAAGTTCTAATGCGAGGTGGCTAAATCATTTGCTGCTACTGTAGGATGAGCGAAACCTTTTTCTTCACACGCACTTATTTTCAAGGCCTAGAGCTTTGACTGTGATACTTCAGTCTCTGTTATATTGCCTTGTAAAATCAGACATAAAGCCCAACTCCAACTAAAACGGTCTTCATGACTTTATATGTAGTGAAGGGTTGGGCCATCTTTTTGGCTTTTTTTGCAGTCTGTGTCCCCACCTGGGTGGTTTCCCCTTGAGTCCTTGGTTTCCTTGGTTCTCTTCTGGTGGTACCTCAAAATGTTTTATTGATGTCTGTGTCCCCACTGGGGAGATTTCCCTTTGTGTCCTTGCTTTCCTTGGTCCTCTTCTGGTGGTACCTCAAAAGATTTGTATTGCTGTCGGTGTCCACACTGGGGAGATTTCCGTTTGTGTCCTTGGTTTCCTTGGTCCTCTTCTGGTGGCACCTCAAAAGATTTGTATTGCTGTCGGTGTCCACACTGGGGAGATTTCCCTTTTGTGTCCTTGCTTTCCTTGGTCCTCTTCTGGTGGCACCTCAAAAGATTTGTATTGCTGTCGGTGTCCACACTGGGGAGATTTCCCTTTTGTGTCCTTGCTTTCTTTGGTCCTCTTCTGGTGGCACCTCAAAAGATTTTTATTGCTGTCGGTGTCCACACTGGGGAGATTTCCTCCCCTGTACTTGCTTTCCTTGGTCCTCTTCTGGTGGCACCTCAAAAGATTTGTATTGCTGTCGGTGTCCACACTGGGGAGATTTCCTCCCCTGTACTTGCTTTCCTTGGTCCTCTTCTGGTGGCACCTCAAAAGATATGTATTGCTGTCGGTGTCCCCACTAGGGAGATTTCCCTTTGTGTCCTTGCTTTCCTTGGTCCTCTTCTGGTCGCACCTCAAAAAGTTTTCATGACGAGTCGTTTGTAAGTTGGATGTTTGCAACTAAGGGACCGTCTGTACTTCTGTCCCAGTGGCAGTGGTTACCAGGAGAAAAATAGAGGATGAGTCTTGTTGGTGGGAAAATGGACAGAAATGAAAACCTATAAAAAAAAATCTAATAGGCGTGCCAGACCAAAAATCCCAAACTCCTTGGACCTAACAAGCATGTAGTGCAATGGTCTGCCTGATTGGATACAAATTGATTGGATAGGTCCTCATATTGCATAGATTTGGTAAATCTAAGGTTAATTGTATAGAGAATCGGTGCTCAACCTGTGGCCCCCCAGCTGTTGCGGAACTACAAGTTCCATCAGATCTGCCTTTGGGAGTCCTGCTTGTAACTGTTAGCCTTGCAATGCCTCATGGGGTTTGCAGTTCTGCAACAGCTGGAGGGCCACAGGTTGAGCACCCATGGTATAGAGATTGTACAGTCCAATTGTAATGTATATGGTGACGTATAAGCAAAAAGAGACTGGCACCAAATAGCCATATACTTTACTAAGTCAATTTTATTAAATGTACAAATAAAATCAAAGTTTATGAATTCATAAGTCTACAATAGTCAGGGCATATCATTGAATACTGAGCATGGATTGTTTGATCGACCAAGTAAGCAAGATGGTAAGCAAGATGGGAACTTTGTGGGAAGCCTGAGAGCTGGAAGCCTCTGGGGCTTGAACCGCTGAAGCAGCTGTGATTGCCAACAGTTGAAGGGAACCCCACACAGTATCACCACTGTGATATCAGTAGGATCACAAGGAATGCTGGGAACACGATTCAGGAGGCAGCACGCTCACTTTATCAGAGGTTCCTTGGTGCCATTTTCTTTAGTTCCCTTTCACACTGAGGCAGTTTTCAGGCATTTTAGGGCTAGAAATATACCTGTAAAGCGCCTGAAAACTGCCTCCCATTCTCTTCAATGGGTGCTTTCACACCTGGGTGGTACGCTTGCGGGACATTCAGAAAAGTCCTGCAAGCAGCATTTTTGGATCGCTCCTAAAACGCCCCTGCCCATTGCAATGAATGGGCAGTGCTTCTGAAGCGCCTGAAAAGCTCTTCGGAAGCACCGCAACACAGGCGTTTTTAACCCTTTTTTGAGAGTTAAAAGTGGCCCACTATTGGCCAAAAAGCAGCGCTAAAGCGCAGCTTAAACAGCGCTAAAACGAGCGGTGCTTTACTGCAAACGCGGCCGTGGCCCCAGTGTGAGAAGGGTCTTACACTTTTGCAGATGCCGGTCCCCCAAGCCTGAATCCGGGGAGGCAGCCTGTTTTTTGGTTATTTTTAGTGTTTTGTGCATAGTTGTAAGCTAAACCTCTGGGAACTTATTTTTGTTTGCCCGACGCTAGTGTTTTTATTTTTATTTCATTTTATTCATTTTGTCCACATTGTTTCTGATTGGGAGTCACAATTTGGTACAATAACCCATAGAATACACAATTGGCTACTTTTTTTGTGCTCATTGTTTTTCTCTAAGTTACTTTTACTACTCAATATCTTTTGGTTCTGTTTGTGTGTTACAGGCATTCTTTCTTGCTACTGTGTATGGCGAGCCTGAGAGTCCAAAATCTTTTTAATTTTTACTCTCTAACCATAACAAGACAACGTGGAACACCCAACAGATTTCGGGGGCTCGGACACTCCATCAGGGCTTATAAATGCTGTAACTGGTGGATTCAACAAGGTACTTTAAGGCCCCCGTTCACACCTGAGCGATTTTCTGCTTGACGCTTGTGGCTCTAAAACGCTCAACAAGCCAAATCCCATTCATTGCAACGGCCACTGTTTACACGTGAGTGTTCTGTCAACTGAATCAAAACGCCTATCGCTCCAAAAAAGTACATGAGCTTTTTTTTGGCAGATTACAAGTGTTTTTGTCCCCATAGACTTCAATAGAAATGCCTGACTTTTTAGTGTTTTTTACTGGCATTTTGTTGCTCATTTTCTGCTCAAACAGCAGCTCTCCACCCCTAATTTCCTCTCCCTCTCCTCCCTCTAGTGCTTTCTATTGACTAAACAAAAATGCCTGAAGCTGTAAAACCTTTGTAATACGCTTCTAAAACTGCTTAAAAATTGCCCGAAAATCACCAACAAATCGCTACGCTCAGGTGTGAATGGAGCCTTAGAGAATACACCGCTGCACTCCGATGACGTCACACAATCCAACAACAAAAAAGCCCTACTCACGCGTTTCACCCGAATGGCTTAATCACAGAGGTCTGCTAGGGGTGCTTTTAGTATTTGTACACATATACTAAAGAACAGTATTTGTGGTATTAGTAGCTTGTATTCCAAGAGACTCTGCTGCTTCTGCCAATACTGCTCTTTATTCTATACATACAAGTACTAAAAGTACCCTATTAAGTCAAGATACCGCATGATGAATGGGGGATTGTCTGAGACCCCTTTAGCTGTTCCAGGTTATCTTGTTTTATGAACAAACACTACTAATATTAGAAGATTTTGGAATCATAGATTTTTGATTAGTCGTTTTACAATTCGATCTTAAACCTTGAGTCCACTATATAAGGGGGTGTTTTTGTTGAGAGTGGTCTCTCTGAAGCTCTTCCACTCCATATGAACTTGATTGACTTTCTTCAACCTTAAAAAACTGAAGTCAAATCCAGTGGTCCTGATATACATGTCCCAGCAAAAAAAAAAACTGACAGGGGTTTTACCCCCCTCACTACTCTATCCAAAAAAAGGTTTTGGCCTTGGATACAGTATAGCATGCTATGTGCAATTCCATGACGTATACACAACACAGACTTGGTGACCAGTATAGATAAAGAGCCCATTTTTTTCCAATATATAGTGTTGGTTCGTGGTTCTGCAGCCAAGGTTGCTGAGAGCATTGTACCGGTGACAGGTATTTTGATTCACTATTTATTTACCGCCTATGGCTAGATAAGTTGTGGGTTGGTTTGAGAGGTGTGGCCTGTGTATACTGTGCTAATATTGACATGTCCTCAGGATAGAGCATGCCCTGCTCTGCCGTATGGCCTCAGTGTGCCTTGTATTAACAAAAGAACCTTATTCTTATTAGACAAGCCATGTACTCGTTAGCTGCTGAAATCACTAAATAGAAGTAAGTGTTACTTGATTATTGCTATGAAAACCAAGCTATTATTCATGTTGGATTATTATTACTTTATATTTTTTCATTATGTATTTTTTATATATATATATATATATATATATATATATATATATATATATAAATAAATGTTATTGCTATCACAAGGGGATTAATAAGCCCTCTATGTTATAGCATGGGAAGGCCACAGGTCCTCGTTATTGAGAGGTTTATACACACATAACTGGTAAAGAAGAACCCTATTTTATTATAAAAGTCACATAGTAGTAGCTGCTGAAATCACTAAATTGAAGTAATTGTTACCTACATTGATTGTTGCTATGAAAACTAAGCTAATATTCATGTTAGTACATTATTATTATATAAGTAGCGCCCTCTTCATTTAGGTAGGTGCTTAGAAAGATTTTTGTGTTAGGTGAGGTAAATTTAGTCAGGGCTGACTTAAATTCGGGGCAAGGGAGTGGCTTGGGGAGTGGCTGGTGACTCGCAGGTGGTAATACCTCTTGGTTGCCTCCTCTTTGCTTCTAGAGGGTTCTAGAAGGAAGGGTGGGGAAGAGAGGTGGAGCTGCCTGGGGAACCCTGGCCAATCTCTAGCCCTGGATTGGCAGGGGACAGGTTTTCTCAAATACCTGGGGGCCAGCTGAGCAAGGGAGGAGAGTTTCGGTGGAAGAGATGGAGTACAGTACTGAGTGGGCCTTGAGGGAGAGAGCAAGTGGAGGACCGCGGGAGAGAGTACTGCCAGGAAGATATCCAGGTCATCCGGTTTGGTGAGTGATACACACCCTGGGAAGCTGGAAGAGGCACATCAGAGCAGATTGGGGTGAAAGACCGTCTGAGAAGGGCGCAAGAGCCAGTTGGGACTGTGGTGTCAATGGGCAGTGGAATTGGGTCATTGCAGCCAGAAGGGCTGGCAGGACCCGAAGAGGATGGACTGGAAGCAGTAGTCCACCAAGGCTAGCTAACACACTTCTACTTTTGCTTCACTAAAGGGGGCACGTGGTCCCTGCCTGTATTGGGCGGTTCATTGAGGCTGTGCTAAAATGAAAGCAGGCCTCCATGTACTAGCTAGGCCAAAGCAAGCAAGTGTTGTGCCGGAGGAAGAGGAATAGATTGAGAAGCAAGTGTTGTGCTGGAGGAAGAGAAGAAGCGTATATACTGGAGTGTATATAGATGGTCCCGTTAAAGAACTGTTTGATCTTCTGGGCATCCCATAATTACCCTATACCCATCCAAGTTAAATCCCCTAATAAAAACAAAAAAACACAAGTACAGACCTGTTCTTCCTGACACCGGATGCAAGGACATGTGTGATTTGAGAGCAGTGTGACAGGTGGACCACTACTTCCAGCAACCCCTACGGGGGCATGGCTACATATATAATAACATTATAGATCCTATATATTCTATATCCACAGCTGTGCTGTGGGAGCTGAAAACCTCATGGGCCCATTTAGGCTAATATCTCCAGCAGCTTGAAAATCTCCTAATGTATCTATTGCTCAGTGAGGCTACCCCTGACACCGAAGTACCAAGTGAGTACCCCTTGGTTATGGGCCAATACAATAGGCATTAGAGCCAGGAAATTAGTGTTGGTAGATATCAGACACTTCATGGTAAAACTTGTGTCCTTCAGGAAGTACGAAAAAAATGTTGTCAAAGGAACCTAGGGTTGCCACCTGTCCGGGATTGACCCGATCAGTTCAGGTTTTATTTATTTAGAATGGACTGCAGTTCCCCAAGTAACAGTACCACAACCACCAAGTACATAGGTGTGCGCACGGGCCCCACCCTCATACATGGACAGGAGAGGAGAGGGGGCTCAATCTGCTCCTCTTCCTCCCACCCTTACCTCTGTGTCTGCCCACCCACACTCCAGTCCCCGGTGTTCTGTGCCACAGTAAAGAGATGGGTGAGCTAGATATTTGAAGCTCAGCAACTGGCAGATACACCGTGGATGAAAAGCGTTGATGCCTGAGCCTCCATCCTCGGGTGAGGGAGCTTTACCATTCAATGTCTGTGACTGAAGTCTCCCACCCTCCATTCTCTCTCCTGCCTCTGAGCGAGTGAGTACACTAAGGTAAGGGGGACTCAGATATAAGAGGTGCCCTTTGGACTCTGATGTAAGGAGGGCATTGGGAACCCTGATTTAAGGCGGAATGCTGGGAACTGTAAATTTGGTGGGAGCTTTGGTGAGCAGACGCACCATTACACCAGAGTTACCCTTTACATCAGAGTCCACAGCATTCTCCCTAAAAAAAAAAATTGCCGTGCACGGCTAAAGTGTTCGGGTTTGGCTTGAAGAAAAAGTGGCAACCCTAAAGGAACCCCAGATAGCAGAAAAAAGCAGAAGGGTTTCTAGCCCTTCCCCACTCTATTAGGGAGACCCACGCTCTCTGTCCTGTTTACCGTTATCATAGAAAGTGAAAGAAAATCCAAATTTCGTGTTGTCGCCAGAACAATAGAAGGAAAATTCAGCAATGGGGACACTAGTTCTGACGCTGATGATAACCAGGGATTCCTTCACTTTAGGATTTCTTCTCACTTCCTGTTTGGTTATGGGACAGGAAGTGAAGGGAAAATCTCCTAAATGGGACATAGATGGTACAAATGAAATTGACAGAGGTTATATCGCTCTCTATCAAAAATGTGTGTGTGTGTGTGTGGGGGGGGGGGGGGGGGTTGCCTATAACTCTACTTTAAAGTTTGTGTTGGAGAGGTACAAGATAAACTAAAAATCCACCTCTAAAATACTATGGGAAGGCAGTGCTGTATTTTAAATGTACATTAACAAATATGACTTTAACCAAGTTATATTAGCCCAGTCAGTTTCCATCACCATAATATGGCTCTGGCAGCCAATAATCTGATATCTATTGCAGAGGAGAAGGTTTGGTGGCCTGGTGACAAATGCTGCTTAATGAGGTCCAATGTGTGGTGTCAGCGCATGCTGGCCTAGTGGGGGAGCGTTGTTCTGGGTAACCAGCAGGCCGTGAAATCTCAGTCTGGCTCCTGTGTGGACAAGACAAACATAATAAAACAAGTTCCCTGACAAAAATAGCAGGGGAAGCTTCCCTTACAATAGGGCGTCTTGTCTCCCCTTAGAACATGTGTTAGAATTTTTGTCACTTGCGTATGAGGCCCAGCAAAATAAACACCGGCTGCTGTCTCCTTCTAGGAACCCTTGTTGATATTGTAGCCTAATCTGCAGTGAGGTCATGGACAGTGAATGCATCTTTTTAATAAACATTATTTATCCATGACAGTCCCTAAACAAACGTAACCACTTGTCTACTGGTGCATTTTTATTTTTTTTTTTGCACACGTTAAAATCTGCATTTTTAAAAAAAAAACATTTTGCACACGTTAAAATCTGCATTTTTTGTTAATTTTTTTTTGGAAATTACCTTAAACCCCCAAACTATTTTTATTTTCTACAAGCAGAGGCCCTGTAGAATAAAATGATGGCAATTTTAATTATTTTTCATGTTACACTGTATTTGCGCACCGGTTTTATCATATGCATATTTCTGGGAAAAAATACACTATAATCTGAATTTTATATAAAATAAAAAAGACGGAGTTGCTTCAAGTAGATACTAAACATGTCAAGCATTAAAATTGCTTGAGCCCTTGAAATTGTGAAAAAATTAAAAAGCCTTTACATGTTATCAATTTAGAATTGCTCATAAATTATGGCACAAGAAAGGCCACTTTTGTGAAGAAATTTGTTTTCGCACGCATTTGCATTGAGGTGTGTATAGGGGCGAGGGGGTGCTTATTAAACAAACCAATATACAGGGAGTGCAGAATTATTAGGCAAGTTTATTTTTGAGGAATAATTTTATTATTGAACAACAACCATGTTCTCAATGATTCCAAAAACTCATTAATATCAAAGCTGAATATTTTTGGAAGTAGTTTTTAGTTTGTTTTTAGTTGTAGCTATTTTAGGAGGATATCTGTGTGTGCAGGTGACTATTACTGTGCATAATTATTAGGCAACTTAACAAAAAACAAATATATACCCATTTCAATTATTTATTTTCAGCAGTGAAACCAATATAACATCTCAAAATTCAC
Source organism: Glandirana rugosa (assembly GCA_018402905.1). NCBI lineage: Eukaryota > Metazoa > Chordata > Amphibia > Anura > Ranidae > Glandirana > Glandirana rugosa. Next base: position 332,826 of record BLSH010367321.1, read on the forward strand.
AAATATACATTTCTGACATTCAAAAACAAAACAAAAACAAATCAGTGACCAATATAGCCACCTTTCTTTGCAAGGACACTCAAAAGCCTGCCATCCATGGATTCTGTCAGTGTTTTGATCTGTTCACCATCAACATTGCGTGCAGCAGCAACCACAGCCTCCCAGACACTGTTCAGAGAGGTGTACCGTTTT
>BLSH010367321.1:333958-344778 GCA_018402905.1 Glandirana rugosa
GGTACGTCCTAAGTGGTTACAGGGGAGTTTCACAAATAGAAACAGGGCGTACAACCATCCGTTAGTTTGAGTTTGTCTCGTCGTACCGAAGACACGAATTAGTGTTATTGAATCGTTGAGGAGTTTGTACGACATTAGAAAATTTGTGTCTGTCATTTAGACATGAGGCCAGTATTCACCACATATGACGAAACCTTCTAAAGTCCTACGACTTTCCCTCTTCAAACCTAGAAACCCCAGTAGACTTCCGTTAACAGATACGACACTTCTATGCTCTACACGTCGTGGACTTTGAGCAACACCACAGGAGTAATGCTAGCACAGGCTTCCAGTATCCGTAGTTTCAGGTGCTGCACATCTCGTATCTTCACAGCATAGACAATTGCCTTCAGATGACCCCAAAGATCCAAACTTCTCCCTTTCAGCATCCTGAAATCTTCCAAAGCAGTATACACCACTTATGACCGGAGTACAGATTTACTGTCTGTGTTTAAAAGATTACAGCATGTTTGAGGAGTTGCTAAGTTATTGTGATTAAGCACAGAAGCCATGCTGCTCTGTTTGAGTTTGATTGCCTACCAACATGCGGGACAAAGATAAACACTTTGAGGGGACATTGGTGAATCCTGCATGGATGAGCCTGGATCCACACTTGAGCATAAGCGTTTTTTGTTTGCGCACGGTTTTCAGGCTTTTCAGGCACGGGCTGTCCTCCGATCCCAGGTTTACCATGCGTGTGGGCGCAGCCAGCGTTAGGATGCCTGCATGTCAACCTAAACCTGGGTACATATACACACGTGCCCCCATGGGATTGGCACTGGATAGGGGGTCCAGAGAAAATCAGACCAGTGGGCGTGGCCCCAATAAAAACAAAAAATCGAATCTAAAACAATAGCCGAGAAATGGTAGGATAGACTTGTTGCTTAATGTTGTGGATATATAGAGCATACTTTTTCTTTTTTTTTAATGAAATTGTTTCTTACTCTGCTTTTCTGCCTCCTTGTATTGTCCTCTGGGAGCTCCCAAGCCTCTCCTTTTCCCACTCACTTTGTTTGGAATGTGCAGTACATGTCAGTCTATGCACACTACAAATCCTGTAGTCCCTAGTCCATCTCGGGAGCGAACAAGGAGGGTGGCTACGTTCCCACATACAGGGGGACCATGGAGAATTAATGTAGCCGCCCTCTAACAGGAAGTCAGATCACAGCAATAAAATAAAGGAATATGGAGATTTGGAGGAGGCTGAGAGCGTTAGAAAGGACTTTTTGGAATTAAGAAACATAGAAAAGTGAGGGCAGAAAAAGACAGAGTAGTCTATCGAGTCTGCCCTTTTTCTATTCTTTTTATTTTTTTGGTTTTTTTTTTTACTGTTGTTTTGTTTTGTTTTTACATTAACCTTGTTGTCTGACTATAGATCTATGTTTATCCCAAGCATGTTTGAAGCCATTTACTGTTGACTGTCTCACAACCTCTGTTGGTAGTTTATTCCAATTATCAACCACCCTTTCAGTAAATTAATACTTTCTAAGATTAGTTTTGAACTTCCCTCCAGTTAGTTTGAGGTCCCCGTGTTCTCGATTTTGGTTTCATATTGAAAAGGCCTCATGCACACTGGACATTTTTTGATTGTTTTACAGCTGCTGTTTTTAGCTGCAGACGTTTTTTTCTACAGTCAATAAACCCCCCCCCCCCCCAATCATGTTATCCTATGTGTCCATGCACACATAGGCTGTTATCAACTGTTTTTAGCAGTGACGTTTTTGAGCTGTAAAATAAGCCCAAGACCAGAGGGTTCTGAGAGATGTTTTCAGCTGTAAAAATGTTCAAATGCTCAAAAACGCGCAAAAACACTGACCCTCAACGTTTTTGGATGTTTTAGATCAATTGGAAAAGAAACCGCAAAACGCTGGCCCTTTAAAAACGCGAAAAAACTTGAAAAAACATGCAAAACCGCTGGTAATATAACGCTGGTAAAAGTTGAAAAAAAATCACTGATAAGCTACTGACGTTTTTAGGACTTTTTTAACGTCCTGTGCGCATGAAGCCTAAAGGTTTCAATCATGTCTCCCCTTTCCCTTCTTTCCTCCAGACTCTACATATTAAGTTCCTGAAGTCGCTCTTGATATGTTTTATCCCCCAGACCTTTCACCATCTTTGTTACCCGTCTCTGAACTCGTTCTATCTTATCAATATCTTTTTGTAAGTGAGGCCTCCAGGACTGGACACAGTATTCTAAGTGAGGTCTCACTAAAGAACTATATAGAGGAATCAGAACCTCCTTCATACTTGGACAGAATTTTAGTGTTACCGTTCTGTTTTTTTTTTTTCTTAACCTGCAAGGCAATGTCATAATGTGCTAGTATTGCTAGTTATTGCTACTATTGCTAGCATCGCATACTAGCACATTATGTGAAATTTACCTTAGAACGAAGCCCTCCAGAGACGTGCTGTCACCGCTGAAGGTGCTTCCATCTTCACTTGGTCTTCCTTGCAGATTCGCGGACTCCGGCTGTGTAAATGTCCGGAGCCGTGATGACGTCACGTCGCATGTGCGCCTGAACCGCTGTTTTCGGCACAGGTATGCCGTCCCTTCAGAGCGAATGCGCCAGTGACTTCACCAGCTGCATTTACAGTAAATATTTCCTAAACAGTGCACATTTAGAATATATTTACAGTACCTATAGCGAAGTATTATTATAGGCTTACCTACAGGTAAAAATCAAACATGGGGGTTTCTCCCACTTTAAGTCCCTTTTTACGCATGGCCTATTTTGGAGAAATTTGCATTTTCAAGGTTCTAGGAAATATATTTTCGTTGTGTTCTAGCTGCCATGATAGTATCATTTGAATGCCCTTGATTTTCTGCCTGGCAATGTTTGGCCAGAGGGAAGATTTATTGGGTTGCACCAATGTAGGAAAGTGATCTTTAACATTCTTTAAATTCCACAACCAAAACCATGGTTAGAGAACTTTAATAAACTGACTGTCAGACTGCACCCAACTAAAATAAACTCTTATCTTCAAAGCATATCAGAAAATACACATACGTTTTCACACTCTAGAAAAATTTCCTTTGTAAAACCAGATTTACATGTCTTCTTATCAGGGCCAATGAGTCCCCCATTTGGTAACAGGAAATAAAGCTCTGCAGGTATTGTCTGGGAAACGTTATAAATAGTACTGAAAAATAAAGCTGTATCTGCTTTATTGATGTCTGGTGGCTGAAAAGAGGGCAAATGTCCTTAAATGCTGCATTCGTTTTCCAGGCTTGGAACATTTAATGAAAAATACATGTTAATCCTGCCAGAAATCTAGTGTTCTTGTAACTTCCTGTGCTCTGAACTGAAATCTGAAACAACATTAACAGCTTTCTTAAAGTGATTGTAAAACTTAATTTTTTTTTTTCTTTAAAATAACAAACATGTCATACTTCCCTTCCTCTGTGCAGTGGTTTTGCATAGAGTGGCCCGAACCTCGTCTTCTGGGGTCCTCTAGCGGCTCTCCTGGGTCCTCCTCCGCATCGAGTGGCCCATCAGGGAAAGCTTCCCTGGGGTCACCCATGTGGGCGCGCTCCCATGTCCTGATGTGTGCGTGTATTCACACAAACAGCGGGACTCGGCCCTGCCCCTCAGCCCCCGCATTACTGGACCTGATTGACAGCAGCAGGAGCCAATGGCTACCCTGCTATCAATCCAGCCAATGAGGACCCGAGACACTGGCTGAAGCGGATTGCTCATAGCCGCCGCAGGAACGAACGGGCTCAGGTAAGTAAAAGGGGGGCTCTGGAGGGTCACTACTGAGAAAAGGTTTTTCGCCTTAATGTATAGAATGCATTAAGGTGAAAAACCACTAGGCTTTACAACCCCTTTAAGCCTCGTACACACGATCCGATTTTCGGGCGACAGAACGTCCGTTTTTTGTTGGATGCTTGTCTTATGTCGAAAGTGAAGAGCGTACTAACAATAAGAAAATTTTCGTACGACCAAACTCAACGTCAGAAGTGAGGTAATGTTTTGAATATTTTTGCATCTTTTGTTAGTTTCTGAGCATGCATAGTCTCGGCTGTACGATTTTTTTCGCACGAAAACCGTACTAACGGAACAAAAATTGGACATCGCGTTGTACAGCCAAAATGTACTAGTCTGCACATCCAGCTTTTGTCTGATGAAAAATTGAAAGCGGCTGTTGAAAGGAGCATACTAACGGTAAGAATTTTGGACAACAGGCCGTCGAACGAAAATTCCCATCTGAAATTTGCATCATGTGTATGGGCCTTACGTTTTTTGCTTTTGGGAACTACAGAATATCTCCCATATCATGTAAATAAGAAGAGAGGGAGGTGTTTACAGTCCAAACCAAGAGAGTAGCTAAGGGTGAGAGCTCTGCTCCTCCATAGGTACAGTGAGTGTTGTCATCCTAGGACAGGAAGTATATTACTGGCAGGATCTCCAGGTGAAAAAAAAGGCATGGAAGATAAAAAATGAATGAGGCCATCAAACTGAAGGACTAGCAATCTGCAATATATTGCATTTAATTTTTGTTGGATACATTTTAAAACATTTTTAGTCATTCTGTTCTTCCAACTGTAAGGCCCCTTTCACACTGACAGACCGATTTAGAGCAATGGATGGTCTAATCGGGTCTGCCTGAAAACCTGACAATCAGACCCGATTAGACCATCCATTTCTCTATATGAAGCGGCAGATGTCAGCTGGCATCCGCCGTCATCCGATCTTCTAAAAACAGACGGATGGGCCGCCCAGTGGATCGTATTGGATGACAGTTTGATCCATTTCCATCCAACAGCCCCATAGAGAACAGTGGGCTGTGCCCGTGTCTGCTCTGCATCAGTGGAGCGGACGAGTACCTGTCATCTGCCTGCTCAGCGGGGATCAGTGGAGAGATCCCCTGCTGAGCGCAGCAAATCCGCTGGCGGACTCTTCCAGTGTGAAACGGGCCTTAGGCAACAGCAGCTCATTAGTAAGTTTATTTTTTTTGTCCACATGTGGCACCATGTTTTTTTTCCTTGCCTTTTTCTTTAGTATTTAAAATTACAACATGCTGCAGTCACCCTACTGATCATTATTAGTCTACAGTATAGTCAAGAGATTGGCCATAGTTGTGTTTTGGGCAGTAATTTTATCGATTAAGGGGGTTGGGAGTTATTATTTATTTTTTTTACTATAGGTTTAGCAATGAGACCTTTTCTGCCTTATTGTGAAGCTAACTGCAGACATTCAGCGGCCACCAACATTACCCATTATCTGTCACTGGACAAGATTTCTAACACATTATTTTTGTACATGCATGCACTTTTCATAAGCAAGGGGCAGAATTACACAGATATCCCGACCACTGGTTTCCCTCTGGGGCATGAACAGTGATCTCTTTTTCAGCCAACTGACTCTCCCAGCCAGAAAGCTATGGCAAGATGTGTCTACCATGGTCAAGAAGGGCCTACAGCCATTTCAATGTTCCCTGTAGTACAGGTTTTATGGGATCTCTGAGAACAGACCAAATATTAGCATGGCTGCATTTATTATAATGCCACTTGTGAGCCAGCGCCTAGGGCAGAGTTTCTCAACAAGGGTTCCATGGAACCCAAGGTTTCCTCCAGAGGTTTCTAGGGATTCCTTGAGCAATGTGCAATTTCTGGCTTTTAGATAAGTTTCCACTGACACCATTGATCTTTTTAATTCTTCCCATTGACCACAAGTGTAAGGAGCATTCTTCCCACTGACCATCACACTATTATATCATTAGTTGTAGATCTATTCATTTTTAGTAGGAGTTCCCTAAGACCAGAAAGTTATTTCAAGGGTCCCTATGCATTGAAAAGATTGAGAAAGGCTGGCCTAGGGTAAGTGGAAAAGGCAACAAGACTCAGCACAAGGGGAAGGGGGTTCAGGTGATACTGGAGAGGAGTCAGAAGGCTCTTTACAGTTCAAGAAGCATGAAACCACCTCTCCTTTCTCTTTAGTGCTGGTCTTTATAGTTAAAAAGCGGTGTTCTGTATAGTTAAAAAGTATCTCTGCATATATGTTCTGGCTACAATATCTATTTTCACATACATACAGTGAGGAAAAAAAGTATTTGATCCCCTGCTGATTTTGTACGTTTGGCCACTGACAAAGAAATGATCTATAAATGCTCTATAATTTTAATGGTAGGTTTATTTTAACAGTTAGAGACAGAAAAACGACAGACAAAAAAATCCAGAAAAACGCATTTCAAAAAAGTTATAAATAGATTTGCATTTTAATGAGTGAAATAAATATTTGATCCCCTATCAATTAGCAAGATTTCTGTCTCCCAGGTCTCTTCTATACAGGTAACAAGCTGAGATTAGGAGCACCCTTAAAAGGAGTGCTCCTAATCTCAGCTTTTTACCTGTGTAAAAGACACCTGTCCACAGAAGCAATCAATCAGATTCTAATCACCATGGCCAAGATTAAAGAGCTGTCCAAAGTTGTCAGGGAGAAGATTGTAGACCTACACAAGGCTGGAATGGGCTACAAGACCATTGCCAAGCAGATTGGTGAGAGGGTGACAATAGTTGGTGCGATTATTCGCAAATGGAAGAAACACAAAATAACAGTCAATCTCCCTTGGTCTGGGGCTCCATGCAAGATCTCACCTAATGGAATTTCAATGATCATGAGAACGATGAGGAATCAGCTCAGAACTACATGGGAGAATCTTGTCAATGATCTCAAGGCAGCTGGTACCATAGTCACCAAGAAAGCAATCGGTAACACACTAAGCCATGAAGATGAAAATTATAGACTGATCCTTTCTTTGTCAGTGGGCAAACGTACAAAATCAGCGGGGGATCAAATACTTTTTCCCTAAGGCCCCTTTCACACTGGAGCGTTATTACAGCGGTAAAGCGCTAAAATTACCGCTGTAATAACGCTCTAAATATTATTTTCATGCATCTCTATGGATGCTTTCAGACTGAGGCGTTGCGCTAGCGCAGCACTTCAGAAAATCATGCAAGCATGATTTTTCAGGAATGTGGGGAGCGGTGTAGTCACCGCTCCTCCACCGCTCCTGCCATTAAATTCAATGGGCAGTGCTCCCGTAGCGGCTGTACACCGCTCCGGGAGCGCCGGCACTTTTAACCCCTGTTTAACCCGTTGTGGGGGGGTTAAAAGTGCCCCGCACCCGCCTGCATAGCGGCGCCGTAGCGCCTCTATAACAGCGCTAAATCCCCGCTGAGAAGAGCGGGGATTTACCGCTACCGCCCGCCAGCCCCAGTGTGAAAGGGGCCTAAGAGCCGGTTCACACTGGAGCGGCACGACTTGCAGGGCAAAGCAAGTCACCCCGCTCGAGGCGACCTCAGCGCGGTTTGCAAGGAGACTTCTTTACATAGAAGTCAATGCAAGTCGCGCTGAGGTCGCCCCGAAAATAGTGCAGGAACCTTTTTCTAAGTCGGAGCGACCTGAGTCGCTCCTATTAGAGCGGTTCCATTGCACTGCATGGGGACGACTTGTCAGGCGACTTGAGTCGCCTGACAAGTCGCCTCCGTGTAAACCGGCTCTTACTGTATCTCTTGACGTAAGGCAGCCTTTCTCAACCTTTTCAACACAGAGCAACCCTTGAAATAATTCTCCGGTCTCAGGGAACCCCTGCTAAAAATTAAAAATCTACAACTCATGATACATCAGTGTGATGTTGATGGGAAGAATGCTCCTTACACTTGTGGTCATTGGGAAGAATGACCCCCTTACAGATAGCTAAAAAGATCAATGATGTCATTGGGAATTTATCAGAGAGGTAGAAATTGACCATTGCTCAAGGAACCCCTAGCAACCCCTGGAGGAACCCTGGTTGAGAAACCGTGATGTAAGGAGTGGGGCTTCTACTGAGTATCATCATTCATTTGTGCCAGGGGTGGCATATCTAAATGTTGGCCTGCCGATAGGTTACATAATAGGAAAGATTTACTAAAACTGGTGCAGCTGTGCATAGCAACCAATCAGCTTCCAGGTTTTATTATCAAAGCTTAATTGAATAAGCTGAACTTGGAAGCTGATTGGTTATTATGCACAGCTGCACCAGTTTTAATAAATCCCCTCTGATGTGAGAGGAAGGTAAGATGGTGATGCACACAATGGCATAGGAGCTGAGTGGGAGAACATCTGGGGCACCACTAGAAGGGGGTTTTACCACAATGTAAATGGAGCTGGGTGCTGTAATAAATTTGCTTTACATTCACTGTAAAAAAAAAACAAAACCTCTCAAACTCCCCCAGCACATTGCTATCACTTTCACTCATATTGTATGTCGCATAGCAGATAAAGGGTTAAAACATTTTTTTTTTTCTAGGCTTCTATGCGTTCGGCAGGCAGAGGTGTACATATCCCACCTTTTCATTGTATACTTTGTCACTTGAGAGCGACCTGCCTTGAAACGTGAGCGCGTGGTGTAAATGAACAATACTTTGTGCTGCTAAGTAGTTCATCCCCTACCAGGAGCAAATAACAATGACTTTTTTTATTTTTTTGCAGTGATGAAAATGCACGAAAAGATCTGAAGGTTTTGCCAGCTCTTCCCACCAGAACTCTGCAGGAACACCCCTCGCTTACCTACTGGTAACTTGATGTATTTCTAGATGCTGATTTATATTTAATGGGATGACGTTACAGTACTGGTCATATGCTGGAAGGCCTAGGCATTTGCTGTGTTTTATGCTGTCAAGGACAAGCAAAGGTAAAACTGGCTGATCCTGGCCTTTAGCAGTGATCAGATGACCACATGACGTGTGGTTAGCGCCCAGAGCAGGATTTCCTTCACAAAATATATTTTAGCCCTTATTTTACTTCAAGAAAATCTGTTTAATGTATCTATGTGTTAACCGGGGGGCTTTTTTCTCCTTCAGCCCTAGGTGCACTGTGCGATATTGCATGCGATTCGTACCGCACTGCAGTGCAAATTACATGCGATGTCCGTGTGATGCAATTTCAGACATACAGATAGTATGGCTGAAATCGCATCACATTCGGATTCAAAATGCACAGGACCCTTTCTTGCGTCGGCACCAGAATCGGATCTAATCACACCTGTGCGATCCGATTTATGTCCGAACTGTCAGATCGCACTGTGATATGCGAGCTGAAAGGGGGGGGGGCGTTAACAATGTATTGACACCTCCCCTCAGTTCGCATATGGCAGTATGAACTGCCATGCGAGTCGGGTGCGATGCGGGAACCCGCAGTGGATTTGCAGGGTTCCCGCATCACACCAGTGTGAACCGGGGCTCAGGGAATAGGTGCAGGAACCCCCCCTTTCTGTGCTACTCCTTGTCTCCGCCCCTACCTACCTCTGAGCACCGTTCCTTGGTTCCACCCCCTACCCACCTCCCAGTACTGCCCCTTTTAGTGAATACAGAACCAAGTAAAATTTATGGTACTAAGTAATTTGTATGGCATTTGGTAATGATCACAAGGAAAGCTGTAAAATAGATCCCCTGCAGCCAACAACAATAGACACCCCCCAGCAACAATGGACCCCCTAAGCAAAAATAGACTCCCAGCAGTAACAACAGATCTCCCCACAGATAGCATTAATAGACCCTCCAGCAGCCAGCTACAACAGTCCCCTCCCTCAACAGTAGATCTCTTCCAGCGACAACCGACCCCCCCAAGTAATAATGGACCCCCCACCAGCAACAAAAGACCTCTCCAGCAACAATAGACCCCCCATACAAATAAATCCCCTCCAGAGACAATAGGTCCCCCAGCAGCAACAATAGACCTCCCCAGCAACAATAACCCCCTCCCCTACAAAAATATATCTCCTCCAGCAACCATAGATCCCCCAGCAGCCAGCATCAATAGACACTGTAGCACAACCCAGAACCCCTTGCCATTACATACATTCAGTGCTGAAGGTGCAGGAACCGTGTTCCCCTGCGTTCCTGCTAAAAGAAAGCCCTGGTGTTAACAGAGCAGAGCAGTAGTGGCTACCACTTCTGCCTTGTAGCACTAGGGTCATTGTTTTGAATCCTTGACCATTTGTGGTCACAGCATGCACTTTCATTTTATAACATCAGCATTGTAATAGTAAAACAATCCAATATAAGCTTACTAGAAAAATCTCCTTTCATGTTGTAAGTTCTGCCTGTCTTCTGGCTGTCTCTTTCCACAACTTCCTGAATTCCCTGCATGCTTTGCAGCTTCTCCTCTGCCGTTAACTTTCAATTTCTAAAGACTACACATCCCATGGTACCTTGCTGTCTGCAATTCATGATGCCTGTACTCCTCCTCTCAGCAGCTCTGTAGTGCAGAAGGCAGGCTCTGTGAAAGGTGTCACACAGCAGTGCCTACTCACAGGGCATAGTGACATAGAGCCACCCCCTCTAATCCATGCGCCCGGCCCCTAATCTACATGCAGGGCACCGGACACATGGATTCTGATGGGGTTTTTTTTTTGAAGCATGTGATTAGAACTTGTTGTGTGACATTAGCGAAATAATATTTGCTAATGTCTTCCTGTTTCTCCTCCTGGCCAATCAGGAAGTGGGTCCTGAGACCCCATTGGCCGGGAGCCCTAAGACCCCATTGGCCGGGAGTCCGAGGACCTGATTGGCTGGGAGGAGAAGCAACAGCCGGTACACGGAGGAGATGGAGGGGGGAAGCTGCCACCGCAGCTGTGACCTGCATGGGGTAAGTGCAGGGCCGACAGGGGCCTGGTGGGCCAGAGGGTGAGCGAGTGAGCCGACTGGGGTGGTGGGTTATGGTGTGCGGTGGCGGGTTCGAGCGACGGGGGGAGGGTTAGTGTGGGGTGGAGGGCTGGAGTGCTGGGGGGGGGGGTGT
>BLSH010367321.1:357419-374211 GCA_018402905.1 Glandirana rugosa
AAACGAAGGTTTATTCAGGACTTTGTGTTATACTAGACAAATTTTGACGTCAGAGGCGTCAACGTGACGTGACGAAAGGGTTTGAAGACCAACGTGAACATCGAAGGGGATTAAGGGAGGAGACCTTGATGTACATGGAACTAAGGTTCCTGATAACACATACGTACGGGACATACCAGGGGAGACCGATGGACACGTACAACCGCGTCTGATGTTGGGTTGTAGAGAAAGGATCCTCGTCCTCGCCTAGATCTGACAGATTGAACCCTCACGTCATTTTTTCAGTCCCAGGTATGTTAATTGTGTGTAATCTCAGCGGGAAGTGTACTTTTCTTTCTTTAGACGGGGGGGGGGGAAAGTGTTTACCTATTTGTAACAAATAGTAACAACTCTATCACTCTATGTTTCCAGATTTCTTTCTTTTCATGTGAAGGGCGACTCTAATGTGTGTTAATTGTATGGACCCTGACTTTTTTACTGCACTCCCAAGTTAGACAGTCTAGATCCGCTCCTGCTCCTAGGAAAGAGATGTTGGGTTGTAGTCTGCGCCAACATGCACAGGTAGCCAGAGGGGACCATACAGGGCATGCATACACAATAGTCCTTGGAATCAAGGTACATGTAGTTCCAGAGGAGGGAATTAGGGGAAGCTACAAGTGCAACCAGAAGTTTGGGAAAGCAGTGCAGTGCAACTGCGGAGACTGCAGTTTTAAACAGATCATATTGTGTTTCAGGACTTATTTGGAAGCAAACCGCTAGAGTTTATATATGTGGGTTTATTAGGTCAAACGATGTAAAATATGGCCATATCTCAGCACCCAGGATCCACAGATGTTGCATACAAATGAATTACAGAATACCCCTGTATGTAGCTGTACACAGGTAAACACAGTCCCAAGCTTAAACATACATACAGTTGTATGCCCCTGGATACAGACTGTGTCCAGGTGCTTATGTACATATGCATGTTTACACTCTCCATATACCTGCATACAGATACGCTGCATTCACTTATTTCAGCTTTTGGGCACTGAAATATGGCCATATTTACTTTTCTATGTCCCTAATATGCCCAGATGCATGAGCCCTTATTGTTCTTTGGTCAACTGGTCTATATAGATGTAATTCCAAATGTGAGGCTTTATTAGTACACATGACAGCACCAGCTGATACCAATGCTTCTAGGCTCAAAAAAGTCCTCCTGTGCAGGATTATTATTTTTTTTTATATATGTGAAGCCAAAACTTTGGGGTTTTTTTGGTTTTGGATAGAGGGTGGAAGGCTTAGAACCCTGGTTAGATTCTTAATGTTGATTATATCCTCAGTGGAGAGATTCACCCTCTCTATGGCCACTGAGAGAGAGCATGGTGGGAAATCCAAAATGTTTAGTAGGGAAATCTTCCAATGGGGACACCACTTCCGTTGACATCTGTCTCGGGGCTGGTTCATACCAGAACGCGCATTTTTCGTGTTCCCACATGGTGCATTTTTTGACTGATCGTTAATTTTCAATAGGCTGCCAAACGCGCAGGGACACATAGAATCGCACCGCACTAAAACACATGATACTGTGGTGCCATGTGGTTTGGTGTGAATACACCCATTTTTGCCAGATATATGGGGGTGCTATTAACAATTAATGGTGCCCGCATTGTTTAGTGTGGTGTGAATGCACCCATGTTTGCCCGATACATGTGGGTGCTATTAACAATTAATGGCACCCGCATGCATCTAACAGAGGGCGACGTAATCCCATACTGCAAGTGGTATGAAGGAGCCCTAAGTGGGGATTTCTCTTCAATTTGGGGAGATATATGCTCACTTCCTATCCAGGAGACTCCACAAATAGTGAGGGACAATACTTGCTGAGTTAGGTTTTAAGAGATCAGTGTGTGGCAGGCCCTGCTTGGCAGAAGTCAGTCATTTGACCAACATCTGTAAAGGAAAAAATTACAGTGGCCACAGCTACTGATTAGTGTATTTTGACAGTGGCGTTAACCGGTGTCCTCGTCTCGTTTGTGTGCATAGCCAGCTTAACTCTGCTGTCCTAGAGGCAACTTGATGTGACATCAGCCTCGGGTGGGGGAGTCCCCTAAGTTCAGCCTATTGCCATCAGGTGGTTCTCCAATGTGATAGTGATAGATGCCAGAGCTGGTGACAGATTGCTTCAGCACTTAGAAAATGCAACTGCTGTATGCTAAGTTACTTTGGAAGGCAGTAATGATACTTAATGCTATTACTGAGTTCCACCCTTCTAAACCAAAGTCTCACAATTTGAGCTTGCAAGATTGCATTAAACACCTAAGCACGTGCCGGTTTTGTGATATTTTGTGGGTATGGCATCCCATGGTGACTTTTCTTTTGTAATTATTCATTATAAGCCCCCCACTGAAATGCAAATCCTGTTTATATTTGATGAGCATGCAGGCCTCCATTCTTTATCATGTAAACAGAATTAGCATAATCTCTCCCTATGTTCTCCTTGGTATGTGTGAGGAGAGGTGATTGAACATTTATCTAGTAGGAGTCACATTCAGATGAACTTGTGTAATGTTTGAAGATGTTTCAGAACTTATCCAAGCCACTACTTCATTAGAACCAAAAAAATGAATTTTTGAAACTACAAAATGTCTTCAACATTACAGTTGAATGTGACTAACTACTGCTAGACATGCCGGGACCTGGATAAGTCAGAACCTTCACAGACATGATTTAATGTTCTTTCTAGACAGTGAAGTAGCAATATGGTGGGCAGCTGGCTGTCATGGTCTCACAGCAGTTTACCGAACACAGGAACGTGCATCTAGTATTTTTTTGTATTGGAGTCTGCAAAGCATTGCAACCGTGGTCAGTCGATCGTTGGTGCAATGTTCTCCTGCAGACTATTCCTGCAGACACAGGTCTTTACCTAGGTAAGGATCGTCAGTTACGGGGCTGGAGAAAGTACCAATGGACTACAAGTGAGGTGACGTCACTGTACTCAGTTAAAGTGATTGTAAACCTCAGACATGAAATGTGAGCAAAGCATATCCTATAGTGTGTACTTGTCTCAATCCAGAGCACTAAGTGTCACTTTTGTCTGCTGTTCATTCCTCTGCTGTCAGCATGAATCACTTCTGACAAGTTTTCCTGACATTAAGAGAAAAATGGTGACAGGGGAGGGAGCTCCAGCTGATTGATAGCCTCAGCTCTGTTCCTGTGTGCTGTGTTCAGGGGGTGTATGTCTTGCCTCCAATAAGCTCTCAGAGCTCTACAGTGTATAATTTCAGCTCTCCGCCCCTATTTTTCTAAAAGCTCAGACAAGCTTTATAAATTCAACACTTTGAATGGATGTAGAGGAGAGAAGACTGCAGATAGACAGGTACAACTTATTTAGGAGGATTTGTTTCATCTCTGTGTGTCACCTGAGACCAGTCACTTTACTGGGTATATGTAAAGGTTTACAACCACGTTGCCTTGGTGGCAGGTTTAAAGTGGACCTTCATCCTTTCAACTGACTTGGCTCCTCTACATCCCTCCCCTTTCCTCTCCACTGCACATACTGTATATAGCTATTTTTTTTGTTTGTTTACTTCCTTTTTTATCATGATACAGTGGTAGTAAACTTACCTTAAAACAAAGCTCTCTAGCACCACGCTGTCACCGCTAAAGGTGCTTCCATCTTCACCCGGTCTTCCTTTCGGGTTCGTGGTTCACCACAGTTTTCCTTTCAGATTCGTAGTTAGTGACCGGAGTCACGATGACATTGTTCCCGTTGCATGTGCGCAGGAGCCACCATTCATGGCACAGGACTCTGAAGGAATGGCATGATATACCATTCCTTCAGAGCGCATGCGCCGGTGCCGTCACCGGCTACATCAAAAGTAAATATATATCTCCTAAACGGTGCCTTATTATAGGCTTACCTATAGGTAAAAGTAATGCATGGGAGTTTACTCCTGCTTTAAGTTACGGCCCACCCCCCAATCTCTGCCATTCACCTAGGCGCATGACGTCCATACCCCTGCTGATGTACATATCCCAGGATGCACCGGGAGCTCTGCACGTCGTCCCATTCACTAACAAAAGTGGGGGGCGATCCTAGCGGCACGTCATCAGGAGGCTGCAGCAAAACCAGGAAGAGCCTCCCAATGATAAGAACGTGGCGACACGGGACCCAGTGGCTGCAGAGAAGAGGATCTCGGCAAGACGCTGGATCCGCTGAATATCTGAACTGTCCTAGCATCAGGTAAGCAGGGGAGAAAAAAAGATAAGGGGGAAGGATGAAATTCCTCTTTTATTTCAACCATTCAATTTTATATATTAATTTCCATAATCATCATACAGTGCGACAGGAGATCCTTCATAAGGCTCATGTTCTCCATGCGGCCAGGCACTAAAGTAAAGAATGCTGCATTTCAAGATAATCGTGAAAGCACTCGATTTGTCTTTCTTTAGAATGTGTGGTTGTACATTTTCCTGATTCCCCGAGGGCAAATTTGCTGTATTGGTGTTGCTGTAATCTAGCCGCACGGTGAGGAGGAACCACACCCTGATCTCGATATCTGCTAAAAAGAAATAACCTGGGGTACAGTTGTCCTTGTAGAACTTTTTTTTATTTTTTTTACTTCTTACACAAACAGAGAATCCTAAACACTCGGCAGGTTTGTGCTGCAGTTTAGGTTTGCGTGGTTTGGTGGGTTAGATTGGTGAAGGTAGATAATGACACAGGACCCAATGTATTTGCATTCTCAGCCTTTTCACATACACCAGATTTCACCAATCCTTAAACGCTCATAAGTTTTAACATGTAAATGTAATTTCAAAAGTTATTTTCAATCTGCAGCTTTAATTAAAATAATACCTGGTGATCCTGCCATAAAGGTCCTTGTGAAGTCACTTCTTGTTTAGGGTGGCAACACTGTGTCTCCCAGTACAAGCATCCCATGGAGATTTTAAATGGCCGTTTTAATACATGGCCTGCTGTTGTCACCACAAGGAAACACCCCCTTAAAGAGCATTTGAGAGGCAGTCCTCAGTGGTGTGCATGTAGACAGGATGTGGCTGAAAAGGGCTGATGGGGGTCAGCAGCACTGAAATCCAAAGAAGGATGAAAAATAGGTGAAAACTGTGTTTTATTAACCCCTAGGCGCCGATCGCACTCAAATATGCGGCCTCTCGGTGACCGGGCCTTTGGTACCGAGGGGGCAACATATTTGCATGCATTAGCACCAATAGAGCTGTGCTGAGAGCGCGCGCTCTCCACTTGGTCACAAGCCCCATCTCGCCTCCCGGAATGCCAAACCACTTAATGGGCCGGCGGGAGCTGGCACAAAAGGGTGAAACAAAAATGTGTTATAGCAAACTATTTACAGGGTTGGTTCACCTTTTCAGAAAAAATAACACCGAATGCCCTCTCCCCCCCCCCCTTCCCCCATGGAGGATGTACTTAACTCAATAGGTGATGTGTTGTCAGTATTTACGCAGCTGGTGTAGCGGTCCGGGAATTTGAAATTCCCACCCTTCTTCCCCTTCTTTCTGTAGGACTTCCAGCACAGATCAGAGCAATTCTGATAGGTCAGCGCTGGGAGATGACCACTTTGACTAATCTGAACCTCTGAGCTGTCCTGGAAGCCCTACAGAATGAAAGGAAGAAAAGTTGGAAGGGTGTCCAATTTTTTTTCCTTTTGAAAAGGTGAACTTACCTTCTAACCACTTACGGTCCAGAAGGAATTCCCCCTTAATGACCAGGCCATTTTTTGCAATACAGCACTGCATCGCTTTAACTGACAATTGCGCGGTCGTACGACGTTGTACCCAAACAAAATGTGTGTCCTTTTTTCCCCACAAATAGAGCTTTCTTTTGGTGGTATTTGATCACCTCTGCGTTTATTTTTTGCGCTATAAACAAAAAAAGACTTACAATTTTGAAAAAAATATATATTTTTTACTTTTTGCTATAATATCCAAAAAAAAATGTAAAAAAAACGAATTTCTTCATCAGTTTAGGCCAATATGTATTCTTCTACATATTTTTGTATAAAAAATAGCAATAAGCGTTTATTGATTGGATTGCACAAAAGTTATCGCTTCTACAAAATAAGGGATAGATTTATGGCATTTTTATTTCTATTTATTTATTCATTTTACTAGTAATGGCGGTGGTCAGTAATTTTAAAGGGACTGCGACATTGGGGCGGGACAGATCAGACACCTAACTGACCATTTTTGACACTTTTTTGGGAACCAGTGACATTATTACAGTAATCGGTGCTAAAAATATGCACTGTTATTGTACTGACATTGGCAGGGAAGGAGTTAACACTAGGGGTGATCAAGGGGTTAAATGTGGACCTTCACTATGTGTTCTAACTATATGGGGGATGGGCTGCCTGGGGAAACAGAGATCTGTCTTCCTGCATAGCAGAAAGACAGGATCTGTGTGATCTCCCCTGTCAGAACGGAGATCTGACTTGTTTACACCGGCACATCCCCGTTCTGTCACTGTGTGGAAGGATCGCGGGTGGCTGTAGGACATCGAGTCCGTCCCACCCGCTGATTGGCTCCCCCGCTGGAAAGTGGGCGCATGTGCCCGCAAAACCCGTTCCCGTGACCGACATACAATGACAGCGATTCACGGGAATGAGCCGAACCGCCGCAGTAAAATGACGGCGGTTGGTTGGCAAGTGATTAAGTACCATACAAATTGTGAAAAAAGCTTACAATGTGCAGATGGATAATAAATACAATGAGCAGTCCAGTCCCTTTTATTTCTAGCAGGCAATCACAGGTCTGCTTTGATCGCCCAACCTAAAGCTGTTTTTTGATTGGTTGCTATCTTTTTAAATAAAGGGAATGCATAGTCTTTATACATGTAAATGGGATCAGCTGGATGAAAACAATTCAAACTTTACCTGTTAATATTTAGACATAGAAACAAAGTTTGTAATTTGTAGTTATAGATCTATGTGGGGGAATAACAGACTTGCTTGTTGCATACACAGATTTTGCTTCCTGCTCTGTAGTCCTCCTAGCAGTTGCGTATTAATGTTCCTTCTCACAATGATGAAGTTTGTGGGGTTTATTTACTAAAATAAAAAAAGGCTGTTTTCTTTGCAAAGGATTTTTTTCTTAGCTTAGGGAATGAGGTTAAAGTTCTGCTGTCCTACATCATCCAATCATGTACAAGTAAACACTTTTTTTTTTTTTTTTTTTTTTAATTTAATTTGCACTTGATTGGGTATTTATTGCAAAGTGAATTTTCACCACATTGAATAGGCTAAGGAAAATTCCTTTGCAAATAAATAGCTTATTTGCCTTTAGTAAATCAACCAAGTCAGCAGACTCATGCACTTTGTGTGTGACTAAAATCTTAAAGGATAAGTTCACTTTTTTCGTTTTAAAAAAAGGCCGTTTTTTGTAGGTAAAGAAATGTGCATTTACAATTTTGTATCTTCTAGGTGCCTGAAAAGCATGGTACCAGTGATCAGCAGCCTGGCAGTGTGAGCTGTCTGTTTGTGCATCATTTGGCCAGGCAGTTTCACACTGACCAGAGAATTCAATGAACTACCACAGCGCCGTGGTAGTTCTTTGAGAACTACAAGCCGACAGCCAAAAAGGCTGTCAGTAGTTGTAGTCCATTCATTCACAGAACACTGTAAATGAATGGCATGGCCATGTCCCCGCACTCTTTTCAAAAAGTGACAGCTAGTACAGGGAACTTCTCCCTGTACTGCTGTCACAGAGAGAGAGGGCAGCGGGGAGCGGCTGCAACAGTGGGAACAATGATACATGTTCCACCCTAAAATCAGAGGGAACATGTAACATATCTCCAAAGGTGAACTTATCCTTTAAGTGGGCCATACACAAAAAACTAACTAACCAGTCCTCTATCCATGCTATACCATGCAGACGGATAAATCTACACTATAGCAATAGTATAGTATGTATATAGTATAGTGTATATAGTTTCCCATAAGGCAAGCAGGCCTACTGGTACTTGGTTGCCTCCAGGAGTTATACACAATGCTATAGTGCCTGGTCACCACGCCAGGGCATGCGCAAACTGAGCAAATCTAACAGGTACTTGCGGTAGGCAGACATCCAGAATGGTTCAGAGAATAGTTTATATTCGATCCAAGGTTGCCAACAAGGGAATCCAATCTAGCAGAGCAGACAAACAAGAAGCCTGGAACACATATTACACGTTATCACAAGCATAAGACTGCAGGCTTGACTGGCTTAAATCAGGTCTGGACCAGCAGCTATCATGGAGCAGGAGCGCACACGCCTCCATCAAAATAACTGAATGATCCCAGTATTCCGTCTGTTTCAGTTTCCTAATCATGGAAGAATGTTGGGCAGAAGGGTGTCAACCATTAAGCCAATTTTGGCTAGTTCATCAGGAGGCTGTGAATGGCCATCTTTACAGTTGAGAAAGAGACTTGTTAAGAGAAATTGCACTGAGTCACTGAGAGCTCCCTTTAGCTCAATGTGCAAATTTATATTAAACATAATAACAAAGATATGGGGGAGCAAGCTTGTATAAATTTGAAAATCATATCAACAATGACTTTAAGATAAAAATAGGTAAAAATGTACTGCAAATGCACTATACTTTCCTTTTAAGAATCTGGCTTTCATAAGAAATGGGTATTATAAATATTCACATATTATCCAGTTCCCAGTCCTGTACAGTTTTACAATACTTTCTGCTTCCTCATTTGACTTGGTGATTATCCTCAGATATTTTTATATGTTCTTCAATTGTCTAGGTGTGTTTGGGAAAAAATAGCTTCAGTCGCATTAATTATTAAGTGGATTTGTGTGACTGTAATTTTTAACAAGGCAACCCTTGACAATGAAGGTGACCCAGTTTTAAATGTACTTTAAAGGCTAGATGGCAAATACTCTTCTCATGTGATGCTTTTTATATGATTTATTTAGCTGACCGTATGTAAGGGGTCACATTGCCGTTGGTAGTGTCCTCGGGATCTTCTGCATGCCCCACACCTGGTCCTATAACATGACTTGACATAGCAGGACTGCGTTATTATACAGGACTTGCTGTATCTGCTAATAACAACTATGGTATGAGATAAAATTGGCCCTAAAGCCAAGCAATGTTATCTCAAATGTAAAATGCAGGAAACAGACGCTCTTGTTATATGGCAGACATTTTTGCCCATATTTAAATACAGCAGTTTCTATTGTTGTTCTTGTGGTTTATAAGGTTGATTTTAGGTATCAACCCCCAGATGATTAAAGAGTCTGAATGGGTAAAATGACAGGGCATCTTACAAGAGAAACCTTGTCATCCACTAATACTCTTCTTCTCCATGCTTCACCGCCTCTGTGTTCCTCCATCGGAGCCGAGAGTCCGGACACCCTGTGTAAGGGTTTAGAATCTGTCAGGGTTGTAGCTCTGTGTGTTCACAGGAAGGAGATTTCCCTCTCTACCCATCTATGTCTTCTGTAAAGACTGTATATAATCACTTGACCTCTGGAAGATTTTACCCCCTTCATGACCAGGACATTTATTGCTACTCGGTACTGCGCTACTTTAACTGGTAATTGTGTGGTCACCCAACACTGTACTCAAATGAAATTTTATATAATGTGACACAAATGGAGCTTTTTTTGGTGGTATTTTATCACCACTGGGTTTTTTATTTTTTATTATATAAGTGAATAAAGACTGAAATTTTTATTTTTTTAACTTTATTTTTTTATTGATGCAAATAGCAAAAATACAAACGGTATGCACATCAGAAAAGTAACACATACATAAGATATGACAAGGCATTATCCTAGCATTATCCCCACTGTACCCAATTACACACCCATTTATTTGTTGTTGGCAGCATATACCCATATCCCACCAATGGTACAATCGTATCTATGTGTGTATCCCACTTGCAATGACACGTACAAAATTCTATCCAAAATTAGATCAACAGGTGCTAATCCAGGCGTGTCCAGCCAAGGTGACCATGCCGCCTGAAATTTGTGCGGACATCCCCTATGTTGGAAAATGTATATTTCTAAGCATATGGTATCCCCCATTGCCGCCACCCATTCTTTCGAAGAGGGAGCATCAACTAACTTCCAGTGTTGTAGAGTAAGTTTCTTGGCCTGGAACAAAGCCAGAGCCAGTGCTTGTTTGGTGGCCTCCTCCACCTGCATCTCATCCAGGATTCCCAAAAGACAAGGATCTTGTTCATTAGTATCCTGAAACACCCTATCCAGGGTGTCCAGGACCTTTCCCCAATAAATATGCAATTTGGGGCATCTCCCCAATAAGTGGATAAGGTCACCTTGGTCCCTTGAACATCTAGCACAGATAGAGTCCCCTCTCACTCCCATTTTAAAGAGTCTAGCTGGGGTATAGTGAGCCCTGAGAAGGATGTACAGTTGCGACAAGCGTTGCATGACATTTATTGAGCAAAGCTGAACCCTCTGCATCGCCTCCTCCCACTGTTTCTCATCAAAGGCCCCCACATCACACTCCCACCCAGCCTTAGCACTTGAAGGAAAGTCCCTCAAATAGAGGAGCAGCCGCATATTGTAGGAGCGTGAAATGAAGCCTATACAAACCTCAATCTCAGACATATAATTGAAAATCGGTGTTGGAGGCAGTACCCGTGGCTCAGAGCCATTTTGCGCCCTAATCGCATGCCGCAGTTGGAGATAGTAAAAATACATAGTTTGTGGCAGCTGGAATTTAGACTGCAGCATGGAGAAAGGGCACAGTATATACAAATATATGTGTGTAATGCCATATTGTCGCCATTTGGCCCCATATTGCAGCAATTTCAGTTCCTCATAATTAGCAGTGTCCCATATTGGGCTTCCTGGTTTTATTGTCAAACCTTAATTGAACAAGCAGAATTTAGAAGCTGATTGGCTACCATGCACAACTGCACCAAATTTTGCACTCTCCAGCTTTAGTAAATCAACCCCATAGTATCTACAAATTATGGTATACAGTATATACTAGAATTATTTTTTTATATACTAGTAATGGCAGTGATCAGTGACTTGTAGTGGGACTGTGATAGTGCGACGGGCAATCTGACACTGGGTGGGAACTAACACCAGTGACACTAAAGCCTGGTACACACTAAAGCCTCGTACACACGGTGCAATGGTTGTACAACCGCACGTTCAACTTTTGTCCAAAATCGGCTGTTGGCGGTTGTGTCTAGCGTAGTGACATGAGTCAAGCAGCTGTACAACAAAGCCAAGAGTAGTGACGTGTTACGAGCGTCTAAAGAGGAAGTTCAGATGAATGTGATTTGTGAATTAGGAACGTAGGTTTACACGACCGAACGGCCTTCCTGACTTCTGAGCATGCGTGTTTTGCATGTACAGCTTTTGTTGGGCCAACTTCTCTGTACACACGAGTGAACAGTCATACAACAGCTTGTTGTACAACAAAAGTTTTCTAGTCTGCTCAGCCAACTTCTGTTGTACGACTGTTGAACGTCGGCTGTTGTAATCGCACATACTAATGGTCGGATTATCATATAACAAGCTGTTGTAAGACCTTTATTGTATGACCATTGCATCGCGTGTACGGGCCTTAAGTTTTTTGTCGTTCAATTCAGCGGGTTGAACGGAAAAGAAAACGACCGTTCCGGCCAGAGCCACTCTACTAACAATCCGACATTAGTACAGTGATCTCCCCTGCTAAGCTATTGTGTTCTGACAGGGGGACGGCCCCCGACAGGACACTCCAGTCAGCGTTTGCAGTCATTGGTTGAGAGCGCTGATCAGGAGCTGGTCGGCTCCTGGTTTTCCAGCATGCTCGTCCGACAGGAGCCGGCCAAATGTTGAACCGGCTGACATACACATGGCCAGTTTTTATTGCCTCCCGACATTTGGACTGTGTGTACAGGGCTTAAATACTATACACTGTCACTGTACTAATGACACTGACTGGAAAGGGGTTAACATGATGGGGCAATCAAAGGGTTAACTGTGCGTAACAATGTGTAATGTGTGCATTATGTGCTGCGTTTACTAATCAATAAGACCAATTTTTCTCCCAAAACAGCCACATCGCTGTTCTGTGTACAGAGCCCTGTGTTGTTAGTAAACCAGAGAGCTCTGTACTGTGATTCGCTAAGCCGATCAGCATAAATCATTGGCCCAGCCATAAATCATTGGCCAGGACCTGCTGACTGACTTTTGTTGTACCGAATCACAGCACAGATCAGGCATACGCCCCCCACCCTGAAATTCCGGATCAGGTACATGTATGTGATCCGGTGCAGAGCGGCTGCCCCGTATATGTGCATAGGGTGTCTGCAAGTGGTTAAATCTGATAGAAACTTAAAAATCATTTATACCTTGACAGAAGTGCTGTAGTTAAATTAGACAGTGGAGTTGGTCAATAGACAGCCATGGTCAAAAGTTTTGAGAATGACACAAATATTAATTTTCACAAAGTCTGCTGCTTCAGTGGTTTTAGATCTTTTTGTCAGATGTTACTATGGTATACTGAAGTATAATTTCAAGCATTTCATAAGTGTCAAAGGTTTTTATTGACAATTACATTAAGTTTATGCAAAGAGTCAATATTTGCAGTGTTAATCCTCCTTTTTAAGGCCTCTGCAATTTACCCTGGCACGCTATCAATCAAATTCTGGGCCTTATCCTGACTGATGGCAGCTCATTCTTGCATAATCAATGCTTGGAGTTTGTCAGAATTTGTGGGTTTTTTTTTTAGTTCACCCGCCTCTTGAGGATTGACCACAAGTTCTCAATGGGATTAAGGTCTGGGGAGATTCCTGGCCATGGACCCAAAATTTCAATGTTTTGCTCCCCAAGCCACTTGGTTATCTCATTTGCCTCATGACAAAGTGCTCCATCATGCTGGAAAAGGCATTGTTCGCCACCAAACTGTTGGATGGTTGAGAGAAGTTGCTCTCATAGGATGTTTTTGTACCATTCTTTATGCATGGCTGTGTTCTTGTGAGAGAGCCCACTCCCTTGTTTTTTTCCGGACGCCCCAAACAATCGGAAAGGGGATTCATCAGAAAACATTACTTTACCCCAGTCCTCAGCAATCCAATCCCTTTACCTTTTGTAGAATATCAGTCTGCCCCTGATGTTTTTCCTGGAGAGAAGCGGCTTCTTTGCTGCTCTTCTTGACACCAGGAGATCCTCCAACAGTCTTCTCCTCACTATGTGTGCAAATGCACTCACACCTGCCTGCTACCATTCCTGGGCAAGCTCTGCACTGGTGGTGCCCTGATCCCGCAGCTGAATCAACTATAGGAGACGGTCCTGGTGCTTGCTGGACTTGGGCGCCCTGAAGCCTTCTTCACAAATGCAGTGGAAATGTTTTTTTTATGGGATTAAGCTCATTTTTATGGCAAAGGGACTTTGCAATTAATTGCACTTCATCTAATCGCTCTTCATAACATTCTGGAGTATAAGCAAATTGCCATCATAAAAACTGAGGCAGCAGACTTTGTGAAAAATATTTGTGTCATTCTCAGAACTTTTGGCCATGGCTGTACACCAATGCAATCAAATTAGTTGAGCAACCAGCCTTGCTGTTACTTGGATTGAGTTACCTACCAACTTTATTAGATTAGGAACATTTAAAAACTAAATATATAAAAATGAATGGTTAAACCCACAAGAGCTTTTTTTCACCAATCCTTTTTTTTTTTATTGCTGCCGTTTTAAGCTAACAAATACAATGACATACTGTTTGGATTAAAGGTTCCAAATGAGGGACAGCTGGGTGCTGTGAATATACTGTACCTGTGGAGATACCATTAGGGAATAAGGATACTAGGGTTGCACCGATACTGGATTTTTATCAGCGAGTACCAATACTTTCGGTACTGCAAAGAATTGCATGCAATTTGAACAGGAATGAGGTGCAATTGCTGTCCGAATCACATGCAGTTTCCCAATGCTCATGTGTGAACTCCGGCTGAAATCACTATGACAATCCTGGGATGACATAGGAGCGCTGCGAGAAACCGCATGCAATTCGGAAAGGAATCACACCACATATCTGCCAAACGAGATGGGACCAGGTACTACCTTGTTTTAAAAGCAGATTTGGTTGTGAGGATATGAATGGAACAAGAAGTAAGTGTGCTCCAAATTTGTGACCAGCTTCATGGATTGAAATTTCAATCCATATATGGCCAGCTTAAGTCCTTCCAAGACCCAGAGATGGTGGAATGTCTCTTGGTGGGATAACTCCTGCCTTCCAGTAACCACAAAAAAAAGTTTTGGGTGAAGTTAGACACTTCTAGATTAATTAGCTAGAGTGTCATTCAGAGTGGTTGGAATTGCTTACAAACTGGGGTACTGTACTACTGCCTATCAATTAATACTAAGCAAACAGGTTTCTGATTTATTGCATCTAAATATACTGTATATGGTGTATAACATGGAGAGAAAGTCTTTCCAGCTGACACGAGAGAGAAAGGCCCTTTTGTTTTGTGGAATGTTAGTCTCAGCTGTGTGTGACGCTCCTGAATCCGGACATGGCATCTCCTGTGGGTGGTAGAGCATGCGGGCTAAAAATTGTGTAAGCGGGTTACGGGTGACCCAAACAGCAGGAGGAAGTATCGTCCTTCGGTTGCCTTTGGGTCGGAGAGAGGCTACAAAATGAAAACTGCTTTCAATGAGCTCATGCAGCTCAGGCAACACATTAAACTAAGTTCTGATTCAGTAATCATGAAGTCATCTGGCTTATAAACTAAAATCCGTAGAGTTACAGGATGAGAAGTCTGTAAAATGGACTCATCAGTGATGGAGTTTGTGTGCAATAAAGTATACTGACTCCATAAATTAGAAGTATGTACATTGGCACGCTGCTTTCCTTTGATTTGGCTTAAAGGGAAACCATACTGTAGTTAATGTGAGACTTTTTTTTCCCTAAAAGTGTTTGTTGATGTGGCTTTTTAATACTTCAAAGCCGATCATAGATGAATGGAAATTCGGCCGGTTCAGCAGGAAGTAGCTGAATTTCGATCTATGTATGGCTTCCCACTCATGAGAATATACAGTGGGTATAGAAAATAATCACTCCCTTTAAAATAATCACATTTCAGCTGTATTTACTAGTGCAACTTATAAGCTCCAAGTGATAGATATAGAACACCAACATGTCAGAAAAAAAAATTAATCAAAAATAGAACCACTGAGTTAGAAAAAGGATCACCCACTTATGTCAGTATTTTGTTGGACCACATTTTGCTTACGATTACAGCCTTTAAGCCCCGCACACACGGTTCGATGATCGCATACAACAGGTCATACTCACAACGGTTGTATGCAAAATCGATTGTTCGTATGCGCGATTTGAACAGTCGAACATACGACGGTCGTACAAGGGAGTTGTATGAGCAGACTAGAAAACTTGGTCGTACCAACAAGCTCTCATACGACCGTTGTATCGTGTGTACAGAGCAGTTGGTACAACAAAGTTGTATTGTGCAAAACACGCATGCTTCGAAGTCAGGAATGGCTGGATGCTAGTTACATGCACCTGAACGTTCTTTCCCCGGCTGTACGATCGTGTAGTGCAGTCAGTATGCTGCATACAACAGCCAACATACGATTCGACACGATCGTACGTGCGATCGTCGAACCGTGTGTACGAGGCATTAGTCTGTTGGGATATGTCTCCACTAGCATTGCAAATCTAGACTTTTCAATATTTGCCCACTCTTCTTTGCAGAGCTGCACACGTTCAGTTTAATTTGATGGTAACCGTTTGTGGACTGCAGTCTTCAAGTCATTCCACAGAATTTCAATGGGGTTTAAGTCTGGACTATGACTAGGCCATGCAATAACATTCACCTTTTTCTCAAATAATTACCGTATATACATGTGTATAAGCCAAGTTTTTCAGCACATTTTTTATGCTGAAAAAGCCCCCCTTGGCTTATACTCAAGTTAGTCAGACCCTTTGAAGTGACATCATCACAGGTATCTGCCTCCGCCAGCCAGACACCTTGGAGCCTGCCCGGCCTCCAGCGATCCCCTGTGCTTCCGACTCCTTTCCAGCACGAGCATTCACAGTGCGGTCTTTTCCACTCCAGACCGCCCGAACCGCCAGCCCACTCCATCGGCTTCAGTGGAAGCTCCCTCTCCACCTTCTTGGCCCCAAGTGTCCTTCCCCGGCTGAGGACCCCTCCATCTGGGTCGTTATCCCACCCACCAGTGGCTGTGGCTCCTTCCAGCTAGGGCACTCACAGCACGGTCTCTACACCTTAGACTGCCTGGACCTTCAGCCCATTCCATCAGGCTATAGAGGAAGCTCCTTCTCCATCCTATTTGGCCCCCAGTGTCCTCCCTTCAGGCTGAGGACCCCTCCATCCACACCAAATGTGTGGAAGGGGGAATTGGGTCAGCTTTTTTTGTTCGGCCAGCCGATGAATGAAAAAAAAAATTACCCATGTATAGGCAGCGTTACACGTTAGTACTTTTATGACCATTTTTCAGTTACACTTCTGTAGGTTGCTCTGGAAGGTGTCAACTTGCTAGCACAGCCTCGTCCCTCCTTCTCTTCTGGGAATGTCTAATTACTCTCTATGCTGGCCCAGCTCCTTTGCCCCTCCCCTCATCTCCCTACATAACCTATTATGTAGCTGCCGGGGGTGAAGAGCAGGGGAATACTATAAAGTGTCACTTGAGTGATGACTCCTAGTCTGCTGGAGCTACTAAAATCACACGCTGTAGTCGCAGGGCTTTTTGTCCACACGAGAGGCTTTCATAGGTAAACTGAACAAACTGAAAATAGATTCAATTCACATATTATTTTATGGAGCGA
>BLSH010367321.1:389170-401615 GCA_018402905.1 Glandirana rugosa
AGTGTGTTCTAAGGATACCTCTGACGTTCACCGTAATCTGTCCGTACCAGGATCTAGGATCCTGGTTTGTTTTTATGTCCCAGCCTGCAGCTTTATTTTAGGCTGCACTGCACTACATGTCCTAAGCCCCTCTTTGACTCTCCAACCCTCACCTGTGAATGATTGCCATTCATGTGTCAGATACCTTGCCCAAACCCCTATAGCCATAGCTTTCCAAATGCCAACTCAGCCTGCAGGGCCTAGAAAGGTAGAACATCCACAGTCCCACTGAATAATGTTTTCTGAGCCTATGAATGAACTACTGTATTTAGCAAAGCTATTGAAGCCACATCATGCCTACATGCACTCCATTGATGGTTTCATGGTATTTTCCATTGTGAGTTTCCTCATGGTGACAACAGAGGACCATGCCTGTCTAATGCCACTTGCAGTCTCCATAGGAATCTTGTGTGACAACACAGGAATCCAATTTGAAGACAGGGACAGAGTGTTGTCATCCTATTACCGGATGCCCCTGAACAAGGACCCTCATAGCAAGTATTTTAATTAAACACGCAGATTTAAAAATTTTGAGAATAACTTTTTTAAACTTACAAAGATTTTTGAGATTTTAGTGCTTGGGTCTACATATACTTTAAGATTATTTCTCTTTCCTATAAATAGTTTTGCATACTAGCAATATGACATAGTTTTGTAGCTGCTGGGAAATTTTTCCCAATTCCTGTAAAAAAAAGTCATAAATTTTTAGCCCATGCTTCACCAATAATTATCATCCAGTGAACCTGGCACAGTTTTAAGGCTGCCCATATTTTTAAGGCTCTGACGTTTTTTCTTTTTGTGCCGCCAAACTTTTGCTCTTTTGAACTTTGCCCAGTTTACAGACATGTGGGAAGGCAGTTTCTACTATTGACATGTAAAACATCCGATCTATAGAGGCACAACACAGGCAAGCATATTCTGTTGCTTGTTAAAGAAACCGACCATTTGAGCAAACCTTTTGGCTCTGGCGCGCATCTGGGCTTCCTGTTCTGGACACAATGAAGCCTGTGAACCTGGAATGTTATCCTGCCAGGATACCATTACAGAGGATGAATGAGAGAATCACATGGCCCAACCTCATTCCCCAGTGAAGAAAAAACATTGTTTTACAATTAACTGTTTACCAGATTGTGTACAGTGAACTCTGGCCCAGTCACATTTTTGTTGTGGCAAAGTGAGCTAAAATGCACATGTTAATATGCGTTACCGCAATGTATGGCAATGCACCTGCTCTGTGTGTGTTGCAGTGCCATTAATTGTAAATGGCACTCCAAACACATTTTACAGTAGAGCCCAACGCACCACAATGCATATATCGTGTGTTGTGCTGTGATGTTAAGAGGGTCATGTATGCTATTTCACCCATTGGGTGCATTGGCAGCCTGTTCATTATGAATGGCTGCCTTAATGCAACACACACTAAAGTGTGTAATAGCGAGCATTACAATGAATGGGCCCTAATGGGACCTAGACTAGACTTGGGATTCAATTCAAATTGATGCAAAGCTACAAACTAAAATAATGAAATTTAAAATTAAATTTAAAAAAATTATTACAATTATTTGAAAAATAATTTGAAAAAGATTTTTTTAAATTTAAAATCATTTTGTATACTCTTCCACATGTTTGAATACTACTCTGATGATTTTATGTAATGTATGGTGGGAATGTACCTCCCACTGTCGTGTACACGTTTTTAACATTTTTGTAATAAAGATTTGACTTTTTGTATATTTGGTATGTTATTGGCTGGATTATAAATTTACTAAGAGCACCTATTATTTCTTATCTTTTTACCTCAATTGCAATTTGGGGTGATAAGCTCGAAGTATAAAGTTTAGCTAATTATCACCAGCCCCATGGGGTGCCTCCCTTATACACCATTTTTTTACTTTCAGCAAAATAATGAATAGTTTTATTAAAATAATTTAAAATTGTAACATATATTTTTGCCGATAGGCCTCTTGCGCATGGTACTGATGTTTGAGCATCAGCATTTTAGATCTGTAAAATAAAAACCTCTGTATGTCTATAAATTAAGCGTTTTCAGGCAGCAGTGTGCAAGAGGCTCCTGGCTCAAATATATCACAAAATGACAGTTTGCGACCCCAAACGGAGGCTGGACCCAATTTGCTTGCTGCACTATTCCACCAATGCAGCCCTAGAAATACCAAGTACTTCCAGTATGGAGGGAAAACAAGACCTTCCCCAAGCCACCCCACGTGACAGCGTTATGTTTTCAAGCAGCAAATGATAGGCTCCTGCAGAGTTCAGGTTTCTATTTTTCTACTTTCAGGCAAAACTTCTAAAGGAACATTTGGTTCATAAGATGGTGTAGTGGATAGCACTTTCGCCTGGCAGCAAAAGGGTCGCTGATTCGAATCCCAACCACGGGTACTACCTGCCTGGAGTTTGCATGTTCTCCCTGTGCCTGCGTGGGTTTCCTCCGGGTATTCCGGTTTCCTCCCACACTCCAAAGACATGCTGGTAGGTTAATTGGATCCTGGCTAAATTGGCCCTAGTATGTATGTATGAATGTGAGTTAGGGACCTTAGATTGTAAGCTCCTTGAGGGTAGGGACTGATGTGAATGGACAATATATATGTAAAGCGCTGCGTAAATTGATGGCACTATATAAGTACCTGAAATTAATTAAATAAATAAGATGAACTCCGGGCAAATGGCTAAAATTAAAATAGATGTGTCATAAATCTTCCTAGTCTTGTGATCACAGCATCCCTGCCAGAGAACATAGACAGGTCAGAAACCTTACTTTTCTCCACTGTGGTTAAGCAGTACAGCATGGTCACCTACCTACCTACCCCCCAATCTGCTGTTTGCTCAATTAAAGCATCAACACACTGAAGTGATCTCTGTATTTATCCCTCCTCCTGTCAATAAGCTCCCAGTTTTAGACTGGCAGCAAAAGATGCATTGCGGTAGAGACAGATTTTGTTTGCGTGCAATTGTGCAACACAAAGCAGTGCATGGGACAAAACTGTCACTTGATAAAATGTCAATCAGGTGGGTGATGCAATTCCCTGACAATTTTGCTGATCAGAGATAAAATAGAATCATTGGTATGAATGCCTCTAATTGCACTTGCTTCAAAAATAAAAAGTCACAGCTGCAAACACAGCTGCAGAGGTGAGTCATTATAGAGGATTGCCAATTCACAATATCGGCTCTACAAGAGGTGTGTCAGTTAACACTTTGATATGAGAGCCTTCAAAGCAACACGAGGCAGCCAACCGCATTCCAAACAGGACAATAAGTGATGAATTGCAGGTGCATTGGTCAATAAAGCAGTAAAGTAATTTAAAGGGTCATTCCACCCCAAACTGAGATCTGAGATTGTGAAGAGTTAAACCACCCATCTCTTGGGGGCTTTATTGGTGAATGGTAAGTTCTTGGGTCTGCACACTTGCTTTGGACTTTATGAGGAGTTCTAACTCTGCCTGCTGGACATGGGTACAGCCGATGTAAAGACCCTACAGGAAGTGCATGAGCAAAGACCTTCATGGCAGAGTCTTTAGGTATTATTTGAGGCTCTATTCAT
Source organism: Glandirana rugosa (assembly GCA_018402905.1). Taxonomy (NCBI): domain Eukaryota; kingdom Metazoa; phylum Chordata; class Amphibia; order Anura; family Ranidae; genus Glandirana; species Glandirana rugosa. Next base: position 392,769 of record BLSH010367321.1, read on the forward strand.
ACCTGTACAACTTGTCATGCAACTTTGGACACTAAAGTTGCATAACAAGTCGTACACCATGTTTTTAATTAACACATGTTCAAATATGTGCACCAGATGTCCATTACCATTGGTCAAAGCCAAAGTCACATCTAAGTCACACCCATCTGAAGTTGCACTCCAAGGTCGCACGACTTTGGAGTCGCACAAGTGTGAATAAAGCCTAATGAAACTCACGAACCTTAAATGCCATTAAAGTTTAAATAGTACTGGTATAAGCACCTGAACATCTTCCTTATATTTGCTTCCTGCAATCCCCAGCATAGAAGACTGGGAGCATCAGCAGTGTGAACCCAATCAGTCTCTACAATATCTGAGTACCTTTTGGGGTAGGGTTGCCACATCAACCCTTTAATCCAGGACACATATGAATTACACAGGTTCTGAGGCCAATTTAATGCAGATAAGGCACCAAGAGAGTTTAATTACCACTTTAATTAGCCCCAGAACCTGTGTAATTAATGTGTGTCCTGGATTAGAGGGATGATGTGGCAATTTTATCTCGGGGGTCAGGAAGGAATAATTTTCCCACTGGAGCAATTTGGATCATGCTTTGCTGGGTTTTTTTGCCTTCCTCTTGATCAACTGTGGGGTCTTCCCTTTTATTGGTTGAACTAGATGGACTTGTGTCTTTTTTCAGCCAGACTAACCATGTAGCTATGTAATAACTCTGTTGCTGTTTGTATAACTAGGAGCTTGCTGACAGGAGGAAAAAGCACATATGAACATAGCAATGACCACATCAATGTGGCAATTGTTCTTTGCAATCCAACCAGCAGGGTGGGGGTCATAGGCGTGTGCCAGGTGGGCCTGGGCATACCCTAATCACTACATGCAGCGCTGATTCCCCTACTGCTCAGGCTTCCCCCGTGTTGGCCCCCCACCCTTAGGGCCGGTTCACACTTGCGCGGCGTGAAGCGGCGATCTCAAAGTGGCTTGCGAGGAGACTTCTATCATAGAAGTCAATGCAAGCCGCCTGAGATCGCCCTGAAAATAGTGCAGGGACCATTTTTCTAAGACGGAGCGAAGCGATTCGCTCCTATTAGAACGGTTCCATTTGCACAGCATTGAGGCGAAGTCGCCTGACAATTCGCCTAGATGTGAACGGGCCGCGAAGTCGCGCCGCGCAAGTGTGAACCGGCCCTAAAGTGCTGCTGCGGGGGATGTTTTAGGATGGAGAGTGGGGGAAGGAGGTAGTAAAGTAAATATGCAATTTATCGGTGGCATGCTTTTCTTTTCTTCTTTTTTTTTTTTTTTTTTAATCAAGAATAAGTTTTAGTAAAGATAAAGCATGAAATACAAAAAAAATACCCCAACAAAATATGCTCCAGCCAAACCACGACACAGTACAATAGCTTGAAATCCAAAAACATTCTCCCGCAGCCCACCAGCCAGATCACACTCCTTCCTCCATCCCTGTGCCTTCTTTTTCTAAATGAACACCCTCACTCATTGTGTTCATTCATAACTGAAGCATAGTAAACTGTGTTTACTATGCTTCAGTTTGTGAATGAACAGGAAGACGCTCAGCACAGAACATTTCCCATTCATTCACTGTCCCCTGCAGCTGATCCTGCAGAGAAAGGTGTGTGTGTTTGAGCTTTGGCATGCACACCCTAATGCAATAGGCTGCGCACACCTACGGTGTACTGCTCAACTACAGCCGAGACACCAACCTGTCTGTGCTCTCAGACAGGAATACCAGGATCACAAAACTATGGGGATTGATTTACTAAAACTGGAGAGTGGAAAATATGGTGCAGCTCTGCATAGAAACCAGCTTCCGGGTTTTTTTATGTTAAAATGTCAATCTTTAATTTTAACAAACTAAAGTTAGAAGCAGATTGACTACCATGCACATCTGCATCAGATTTTGCACTTTCCAGTTTTAGTAAATCTCCCCCTATGTGTGTGTGTTTTTTTATTAACCACTTCAGCCCCGGAAGGATTTCCCACATTAGGACCAGAGCACTTTTTGGGATTCGGCACTGCGTCACTTTAACTGACAATTGCGCAGTCGTGCAACGTTGTAGCTAAACGAACTTGGCATCCTTTTTTTCCCACATATAGAGCTTTCTTTTGGTGGTATTTGATCACCTTTGCATCATTTCTGATCACCGCTATTAACAAAAAAAAGAAACTATTTTGGGGGAAAAAAACAATATTTTTTTTACTTTTTGCTATAATACATATACAAACAAAAAATATAAAAAACAAATTTATTCATCAGTTTTGGCCAATATATATAATGGCAGCGATCTGCGATTTTTATTGGGACTGCGATATTGCAGCGGACATGTCGGACATTTTTGACACTTTTTTGGGACCAATGACATTTATACAGCGATCAAAAATTTAAATATCCACTGATTACTGTATAAATGTTACTGGCAGGGAAGGGGTTAACCTGCAGGGGGCATTCAAGGGGTTAACTGTGTTTCTGAGGCGTGTTCTAACTGTGTGGGGGCTGGGTTGCCAGGGGCATCTAACTGATCCCAAGTACAGGCACCGATCGGCGGTTCCCTGCTTTTTTCTTCTCTAACAGATGATCGCGGGTCGCCGGCAGACATCGAGTTTGCCCGACCCGCAGCTCCGCTCGCCCCCTAGCTGCTCGTGCGCGTATTGCCATTTACAGACGGCGATTCGCGCTATGCTGCCACTCTGCAGCTGTAAATGTACACGGCGTGGTCGGTAAGTGGTTAAGCAGAAGGAGCTGCAAAACAGACATTCTGGGAGTCTAAAAGTATATTATTGAGTCTGCAAATGACAACAAACCACAAAAGGCAGACACATTTCGGGGGCGAAAAAATGCCCCTTCATCCGGGCTTTAAGCAGAATGTTTATAGGACTCAGAGCGAATCCTTCTGGAGATATCAATCTAAACCAGAAGGGTGATCAGTGAGTGGAAGGCACTATCCGCGTCAGAGCAGTAGGATCACAAGACTAGCTGACCAGAGTTACTTATCGTCTGTAGCTCATGTATAAGTTTTTTTTTCTGTTTGCCCACAGTTCTGCTTTAAGTTCACTGAACCCCTCTGTAAACCTTTACAATTTACAGAAGTGAGTACTGTGTCATGTTAGATAAAGGGAAGTTTTTTTTTTTCTTTTAGCTTCTGTTTTAGAAGACTCATGGACCCCATGTCATTCTAGGCCATCTGTCTAGATTGTGGTGAAGGCCGATGACATCATGCGTGAGGTCACAACACCGGAGGAAATTAAATCATATATTCTGAGACTTTGCTCTTAGAGAAAAGTGTGGTTTTAGAAAGTCCAGATTCATCCTGATACGTTACCCCTGAGATCCCGGAATTCTGCATCACTAGCTGAATCCTTGCTGTCTCTTTAATGAGTTTCAGCTGAGGAATAGCGCACAGTGACGGCGATTTAGTCACTGTCAGCGAGCCGTGGAGACGTCGGTGGATGAGACCGGTTGCTATCCAGGGAAAGGACGGTTCTCATAGTGTGGAATGTGGACTATGATTAGTCACACTGTGATACACTAATGACACAAGTACAACGAGCCTAGGTGTGTCTTTAAGACCTGCACTCCTCCTTAAATCTCACTATTAATGGTTGACTGGCTCAGGATCTAGTGAGTCTGTTCCTTACTCATGAATAATATGTCAAGTCCATTCTCATTTTATATCCCAGATTAGAGAAAAACTGCAATTAGAACTCAATCATTTCTCCTCCTATGCAAACACACCAATTGTAAATTTCTAGTTGTTGTAAATATCTTTCCACCTTTTTTTTTTTTTTACCATTGGAGCTCATTCACACCATATTTGTTAACCACTTCAGCCCCGGAAGGATTTCCCACCTTAGGACCAGAGCACTTTTTGAGATTCGGCACTGCGGAGCTTTAACTGACAATTGCACAGTCGGGAAGTGGTTAAGCTGCGTATTCTGAGACCCGTATTCTGATTGGCCAAAAAGAGAAGACTCCCGATTGGCCACCGAGAAGAAGGGAGGAAACGAAAGCCGACATGGAGACTTAAAGACCCATGGAGAGCAGGGTAAAGGGAGGCCGCCGCCGAGCATGGGAATTCACGATGGGGTAAGACCGACCTATGGGGAGGGGGTGCTTGGAATGTTGGTGGCATATTGTTTGCCACCCCCCAAAAAAAGAATTCCAACAGCCGCCACTGGTCACCAGGGTGTGTCATTCCTGCCATGGCTGCAAAGGATTGCGGCCGTGGCATGCGTACACCCAAAGCCTCTTCAGCTAAAGGCGGTAGCGGTGGGGGGGTGGGTGTCGTAAGAGTGCGCCTCAGCTGGGCTTTTACTGCCCCTCCAACCACTAGTGTTAACGAGCTCGAAGGCAGGCCATACATTATGCAATTTTCTTTGCTTCAATCACGAGTTGAAGGGAAAAAAAAAGATTGCTTGGTTCCTTCAACACAGTCAGTGTTTTCTGCCAGCAGGAAGCCTTTCTCACCAGCAGAATACAATGATCACTACTGGCTGCTATAGCCGCTGGCAGTGATTGGGCAAAACAATCCAACAGGTTGGTTGTACTGAAGTTTATTGATGGATCAACTTCAGTACAACTGCAACCAGCCTGCCAATAGTTGGATCAAAATTCGTCCGGTTCCTGCTGAACCAGCCCAATATCAATCTGTCTATGACCAGCTTAAGACTTTAAAGTGGAGCTTCACCCAAAAGGGGAAGCTCCACTTGTCTGCCCCCCCCTCTGGTGCCACATTTGGCACCTTTTTGAGGGGAGGGGGTACCTTCGGTTCAACGCTGCAAACTCCGCCAGAAGTTCGGCCCTCACCGCAGTCGGCCCATTGAGAAAGCATGGCACGATTTGCGCATGCGCAGTAGGAAATTAGCTGTGAAGCCGCTACGGGCAAGAATCTCACCAGATTCTTACCAGCGGTTGTATAGACACTACTTGCATACACTCTATAAAAATCAATGGCCGACACTGCTGCTGGTCGTATGTTACCGCTCATCCGAGAAGTTGCATGTGAATAGATCCTCTGACTGATCCTGAGCACAGACAGTGTACATCCAGGATGGCGTTTCTGTGAAGTTATGGCCGCAAACAAACTGGCTGCAGCTAATTGGTCAGTTTGTATGCAGCCATATCACAGAGCGTTGCTGAATGCATCAAACCATCCACTGATATTTGGCCATCTGAATGAAACCATAGGTTATCCAAGGTGGAGGCATAGAATGGGACACATAATTTATTGGGAGGTTAGCAATTAAATTTAAACCCTATCTGGATGAAATGTAGTTTCCCAAAACATGGTGCACTATAAGCAACTGCCTTTTTTTTTTCAAATAAAATTCTGTTTTTACCATTTTTTCATCCTTTTCTTTATCCCTGTGCTGCTGATCTTCTCCAGCCTCTTTCAGGCATTTCTAGTCTGCATTCACTCACTCCAGTGTTGGCTGCACATCATTTCTCTGGACCAGCATCCCCGTATTGGCATCACTGGACTATGGCTGTGCAGTGTCAGTACTGCAGCTAGTGGTTTTCACCAGGGGCACATGTGACAAAGTGGCAATGCAAGGGCATGATTGGCAGACAGCTGTCCCCATTATAACAGTGCCTGGACAAGGACTTTCTTGGCAAGATCACCAGGTTTTTTTTTTTTTTTTTAATTAAAACTGCAGATTTGAAAACATTGAAAATAATTTTTGAAATTGCATAACATGTTAAAACTTATGTGAGATTCCAGTGGTTGAGATTAGATCTACTTTAACTCCCATAATGCTTTGCGTCAGTAACTGTCGGGGCATTGAAACACTCACTGACAGTAAAGATACAAGGTTTCCTATAACAGAGAATGCCAAAAAATAGAAAGCAAAGAAGATTGTACATATTTTAAAAAACAGGTAATTGTCTCACCAATAGTTGTTGGATGAGTCACCTGCCTCTCAGTTGCTCGGAGCCAGTTACAATTTTAATTGGCAACTTATGTAGAGGACTGACACACGTGCAGCATTCAACAAGCCCTTCTGGTGGTTAGATGCATTTTTTGTCATCCATTTGGCAAACTTTACATGGCCTGACCCTTCATTGAAGTAGAACTTTTTGCTCCATTATTGTCCCCAACTTTCTTTTCCATGCTCCATTATTGTCCTCAACTTTCTTCTCCATGCTCCATCATTGTCCTCAGCTTTCTTCTCCACGCTCCATCATTGTCCTCAGCTTTCTTCTCCACGCTCCATCATTGTCCTGAGCTTTCTTCTCCATGCTCCATCATTGTCCTCAGCTTTCTTCTCCACGCTCCATCATTGTCCTCAGCTTTCTTCTCCACGCTCCATCATTGTCCTCAGCTTTCTTCTCCATGCTCCATCATTGTCCTCAGCTTTCTTCTCCATGCTCCATCATTGTCCTCAGCTTTCTTCTCCATGCTCCATCACTGTCCTCAGCTTTTTTCTCCATGCTCCATCATTGTCCTCAGCTTTCTTCTCCATGCTCCATCATTGTCCTCCGCTCTCTCCTTGATCCAGCCCCGGAGGTTTCCTTTGGGCAGAATGATACTGTGGTTCTACCCATTTTCTGTGTGCCCAGCTTGTCATTTATATGCACTCTAGGGGGCGTCATTACCCAGGGTGGGTTCACAGTATTCCAGGGCTGTCATGTCAAAGTAGTCAGTGGAAGAACGCCCATCCCCCATTGGAGAAAGGAGACATACCGGTGACCTCATCAGACCAGCTACAAGACTGCAGGAAAAGAAGAATGGTTTGGGTTTTTGGGTAGCAGGGGTCTAATGCCTATTACACACAATGAGAAAATCAGGCAAAAAAAAAGTTTTCGGATAATCTGATCGTTCATACACCGCTTTTGAGAGCAGATCATGACAAGTTCATGCAAAATTATCTGAAAGAGCAAGCACAAAAACTTTTTCTTATAAGATAACATAAAGAATGATTTTTATTCAATCAATACAGGAGTGATTAAAACCACGCTTGATCAGAAACAAAGTTTGCTCTCACGATCGTGTATTCGTTTTTCAAAAACGCACAATTTTTCGACTGGTGTATGGATAGTATTAGCCTCAGTTCACACTTGTGCAGATTTTCATGTGTTTTGCGTGCATATTTTTGATGGCGTTTTATGCATTTTTCACGCTCTTCCATTCAAGTCCATGGTACCTGCACCTTTTTTTTTTTGTACTAAGTTGTATGGAAGTGTGCTGCATAGACGCCAATGGGCCCCATAGACAATAACACATGCTCTCTTGTGCATTGTGGCTAAAGTGCTACAAACCACAAAAATGTAAATGAGCACTAAAAGCTGGAGTTCACCTTTAAAAAAAAAAAAAAAAAAGCAGTCCTACTGGTGAAAACTATAATAATAATCCTACTGTGTTTACTAATAAAAATGTGCGTTATAATTCCAATGTTTAGCTCACCCAAACCCAAAGTAGAGGTTATTTTTATTCTATAAAAATTTTGGACTGCGCTGCATTAAAAGCAAAACTATTTAAAACAACGGAATCCTTGCACAAAGCACAAGTCTATAAACAAAATGGGTGCATAATAAAAAAAAACAACAAAAAACAAATAAACAAAAATAAGAAAAGCAATCATACTGGTGAAAACGATCATAATCCTACTGTATTTATCAATAAAAATGTGCATTATAATTAAATTGTTTAGCTCACCCAAAGTAGAGGATATTTTTACTTTATAAAATTGTTGGATTCCATTGCTTTCAAAAGCAAAACTCTATTCAAAAGAAAAGAATCCTAATAAATTCACACAAAGCAGAAGTCTATCAAGTAAAAGGGTGGTTAATTAAAAAAAATAAGATAAGAATCATACTACTACTGTATTTATCAATAAAAATATGTGTTATAATTCCAATGTTTAGCCCACCTAAAGTAGAGGTTACTTTTTATTTTATAAAAATTTTGGATTCCGACACTTTCAAAAGCAAAACTCTAAATAATTTTGGAGTCTCAGAATTGGCTCTGAAATGGATTAAGTCATATCTCACTGATCACTGTCACTTTGTTTCTCTTGGTGGATTAAAGTCTGAATCTGGCCCAGTCAGGGGCGTTGCTAGGTGGGAAAAAGACCAGGGGCTCTAACCCAAAGAAATGCGGCACGCATAGCGCGCCGCTGCGAAAATGGGTGTGGTCTAATTAAATAGTGGGCTTGGTTTTGGGGGTGTGGCTCACACCTGAGATGAACAAGGGATGGGGGGAGGAAGGAAGAAAGAAAGAGATAGGGAGGGAGGGAGGGAAGGAGAGAGAAGAGAAGGAAGGAAAGAAGTCGGGATGGAGGGACAGCAGGCCCAGATCCTTCACCACAATAACAATATGTGTATTCCAGAAAGTTTAACAATCAGCAGATAAAGATTCTCCAAACACCTGGTGTTGGCTCTTTAATCATCCCGGCAATATGGTTGTTATGGTGTCAGGATGATTGAAGCGCATTATTTCTATTATTACATTGTAATCTAAAATGAAATCATTCAACTCACCATAATGCAGAGTCAGTGGGAGCCCTGAGTGTGTCACTTGCCACGTCGCCTGCCACCAGATGTCCCTAGCGGAGTTCCTCCTTCCATCACAGGTGCCCCAGCGGAGTTCCTCCTTCCATCACAGGTGCCCCAGCGGAGTTCCTCCTTCCATCACAGGTGCCCCAGCGGAGTTCCTCCTTCCATCACAGGTGCTCCAGCGGAGTTCCTCCTTCCATCACAGGTGCCCCAGCGGAGTTCCTCCTTACACCGCAGGTGCCCCCCCCCAGCAGAGTTCCTCCTTCCATCACAGGTGCCCCAGCGGAGTTCCTCCTTCCATCACAGGTGCCCCAGCGGAGTTCCTCCTTCCATCACAGGTG
>BLSH010367321.1:425280-437768 GCA_018402905.1 Glandirana rugosa
ACTTTTCCATGGGTATGTTTACTTCTTAAGTTCTAACAACAGACGTTCACAAGTCTTACACGGTGCACGACTTATGATTGGTTATAGACGAGTTTTGATCAGTTTCCAACTTATAATAAAACCAACCCTCACTCGGAAAAACACCAAAGGGATATCTGGAGTGATCTAAACCGTCTTCGGGGGGATCTATTACGTCGGAAGAGTCGAACTAGTGGCACCAAAACGATGTTGTAAGATAGTCCTATTTGTTATTAAAGAAGAATGGTCTCCTCGTTCTACCATGCGCCTGTGACCCTCTACTCCCCTGAACGTATCATCGTATCGTGTCCGAGGAGACACTTGGGGCGAGTCTAAGGTGGTAAGGAACGTCAGGTACCCAAACCAGGCAGACCGGACTTCGAGAGACTATGGTCGGGGAGTTTACGAGCCGGTGTTATCGGAATACAACCTTTGACTAGTTTTGAGCAGATATTGGTTAGTATTCAGCACGTGGCACATTCTGAACACTTGCAGACAACAATCTTGAATTCTTCATTTGTATGGGTACCTTTTCATTTTAAACAGCAGAGTGGCCTTGGAGGATTTGCCCCCTCTCTCTAGTGGGCTTCTTGGAAGACAAAATGGTCATTGTTGCCCAGAGTAAGGGGGTTAGCCTCTCATTTATAGTGAAGATTGAGGCCCGCTTCACACTTGTGCGACTTTTCCTGCAACTTGGGACAGCAAAGTTGCTTGACAAGTCGTACCCCATGATTTCCAATGAGTACCATTCATATCTGTGCGACTTCAAAGTACTCCCTGGACTTCTTTGATCCGACTTTAATGTGACTTGAGGTCCTTAGACCTCAAGATTACACAAGCATTGCTTCAAGTCAGTCAAAATCACGGCAAAATTGCATGACTTTCAGGTCGCACAAGTTTGAAAGGAGCCTGAAGCAGATCTCCAGCCAGTTAAATATGCAGCTGAGGTATACTTATTGAATTTGTTTATTTAACAAATAATTTGTAAATCACTCCTGTCAAACTTGTGATATAGACAGCCCCTGCCAAACAGTGTAAATTGTTCACCTTGCTTTTCTGCTTTGCATTTAAACAATATAGCTTGGTCATGGCCCAACTTCTAGCCTTCTGATTGGACAGTGAAGGAGCAGGAGTGCTCTGAGTTATCATTCTGCTGTCCTCCCAAGGAATTTTCAGTCTGGGCAGAGCCAACGATTAGGCAGTAGAGGTGGCTGCTTTGGGTGGTCAGCAGGAGGGGGGAGCCAAAGGAGTAGGACCTGCAACCCATAGGTGGGTCTGCCCCCCCCCCAAAAAAAAAACCCTGCAAAGCAAAGGCATAATGAGCTCATTATGAAATACTTACCTTGGAACGAAGCTGTTGCAGCGGTCTCGGCACAGCGACATGCTGTTTCTGGGTCTGCGGCTCTGTCCAATCACAGCGCGGGCTCCAGCGCTATGATTGGCGGAGCTGCGCTGACTTCACTCCCGCCCATGTGCACGGAAGCCGTCATTTACAGCACGTCAACAGAAGAAACTGCACCCTGGGCTACCCCAGTTGCCGATTCCTCAGTGCGCATGTGTCGATGACGTTGGCACATGCAGATACAGGGAATATCTTCTAAACCGTACAGGTTTAAGAGATATTTTCGGGACCTACAAGTAAGCCTTATTGTAGGCTTGCCTGTAGTTTAAAGTGGTTGTCACGAGTTGACAACCACTTTAAGACCTTTTCCCAGCACTGTACACAGTGTTAGCCTGACAGCACTGCACAATATGTGAATCCAGATTCTCCCGCCTCACAGCAAATTAGCTCTGCACCGATACCAGTATCTGTGCCCATACGAAGCATTTGCATGAGTATCAGTACTCATGCAAATGCTCTGATACTACAACCTATACCTTCATACTCGGTTCACATATGTGCAGGCGCGTTTGCAGTGTGATTTTAATGCCTGGTCCTGTGTGATTGTGTTCAGTGGTTCAGGTGTCATTCCAATGCGAATTGTAGTGTATAAGATTAGAAATCGCACCTGATCTGGACTGAAATCGCATAGGACTCTTTTTCAAATTACACTGCGTCTGGCCCGCACATATGTGTACTGGCTGTAAAAATTCCCTGAAACACACATGAAAACTGATGTCTCTGCAAGTGAAATCTGTGTGGTTTTGCCATCAGTTTTCATGCATGTATTATGTGAATGAGCCCTAAAAAAAAAGCTGTCACATGACCGTATTGGTATTAAAAAACTGGTATTTTATCGGTGCATCCTTCCAGCAAATGCTACCTACTATTTACAGGGGTCTTAGTTTGTGATAATTTCTCTGCTACAGGTCTACTATAAAGTTAAATAGTGATAAAATATATTTACAAGTCTTCATTGTTTAATTTCAGTGTCTTCCACGAGCACCCCCTCAGGAAGTCGGCGGGCACATAACAGCACAATGGCGTACCCAGATTACAACACGGTATCTCACCCGCAGTACACCGGCTACAACACAGCATACAGCAGCATGCCTGTGCCAAGCAGGTGAGTTTGGATTGTGGTCAGACCTGATGAGCTGCTGCATTCTCCAACTGTATTGTCCTGTAACATTCTGAAAAGTGCCCTCTCCAATCGCTCTGTGTGTTTCTTCCGCTATTGAGTGTGTGTGATTATTTATAAGACATGGGAATGAGATTGTTAGCATTGGAAAATTCTTCTCATTCCAACCTTGTAACTTTTGTTTACTGGAAATAATTTAAAAGCTCTCCGTAATTTCCCATTCATGGGGCAACACAGCATTACCTCTGGGCTATAATTCCTGCCCAGGGGTCACATCAAACTGGTGATTCTGCTGCTGGAGACATCTTGTCAGTGGCAAGTTTCTCTAATGGAAGTCACTGGCCTCCCGTGGTATGACCTTTGAGGTTGGACACCAAGAATAAGTCACACAGGGAAAAGCAAGATTTTTTCTTTACTGCCACCCTCCCCTTTATTCATTCACTTCCTAGCCACTCTAATACAATGCAGGAAGCAAGGAATGGAACCCTTGTGTAAGCCACTGTAGTAGGGATTACACAGAGCTAAATTAAACTTAAAAAGAGAGTTGTCCATTTAGTCTATAACATGTATGTAGAACAACTGTTCCTCCCATTGGGTTGTATGTCCAGGAGTGACATGAGCTGGCTGGAGAAACCACTGCGTGTGGTGGGAGGAGCAGATATTCACACATCCAAAAGTGTGTTTCAAGATACAGGTAGCTGGAAAGGTAAGGATAGTGGGTCTCCTATTACAGTGCTGGTCATTTTAACCATCTCAGTACCTCACTGTATTGTAATAAAAACAATGGTGGGGAGGTGGATGCTATTTCCTGATGGGCCAATTTATAAATGGCTTTTCAAATGGCCAGTGTTTCCATGAATGTCTGTAATCTGAGCTATCGTTGAACAGCTCAGATCACAGGCACAATGTACAGAGCTAATAGGAGTGGCTCTGTACCTTGTGATCGCTGTGAACCTATCACTGTCATCACAAGTGTAAATACTGCTAATGATTACAAACATTTAGATCATTTACAATTGAGGAAGGAGAGTAAATGTAGGACTGAATGTTTGTAAACACAGTAGGAAGGAGGATCAGCAGATGGAAGGTGGGGGGTCTTAAAGTGTTAAATTGCTACTGACCACCAATGATGATCAGATTTTTTTACTATAGGGGGAGAAGCTGTGGTTATAGTGCTGCTGGCCACTGATGATTGTGGGATTGTCTTTTGTAAGATTGGGTTAAGGGGGGATTTAGGCTGGGATCACACTGGAGATCGCAGCGGCTCACAGCAGGAGTCCGGTGCATCTTCATGCACTGTTTCAGGTCCGATTTCAGCCCAAATATTGGGCTGAATTCGGACCTGAAATGGACCAAAAGATGCACAGGGCTCCTGTGCAATTCGCACCGGAGCCGCTGCGGAGATGTGTGAACTGCCTCCATAGAGAGCCGGTCACAAACCCGCATCCAATTCGCATAGGTGTGAACCCAACCTCAAAGTGCCACTGGCCACCAATGATTGCTAGATTGTGTTTTTTTAAGTAAATAAATGAAATGTAAATGTAAGCAATCCCAAATGTTTGGTCTTTTTTTTTTTATATAATAAGAAACAAAAGTGGTTAATAGAGATGAGCTGTGTGGGACAAAAGCCTACAAGACTGCCTTTAAAATACCACATTTGTCTGCAAGAATCCTTTAAATATTTATATTTAGTATCTTTGGGACAATAAATTCCATAATTTTTTATATCTATAATTACTTTACAGAAATGTACCTTTTTACCTTTGTAAAAACGTCATCAATTAAAATATTTTATCTCCTCTTTTGATTGCCAGGAGTTTTGTCACTTATCCTTCCCAGCTGGAGAACCCAGAAATCTCGCCTCTACCCAGCGACCCCCTGCCCAACGACCAAGACATCCTATGGCATGAAGATTCCAAACCGGGCACCTTAGTTTGAAGCGGTCAATTCTTCATTCCTCACCTCACGTGCCTTGCACTAATTGCCATATCGTAAAACTTGCCAGTGCATCGAGGTATCCTTGACTGCCCAGGTGGCACAGGTCTGCCATAACAAACTGGGCAACTTCCTACTGAATTTTTTTATTTGGCGTGGCAGAGCCTATGGGCTTACAAGCACTTGGATTTTATAAGTCAAACATGGAAAGCACTTTGCGGAAGACCCGTGTGCATGATCAGGACAAAAGTTTCAAACTGTGAAATTCAGTGGATCTGAACCTGGAAGCCCAAAAAGAAGCTCTGTGGATTTATTGTCAAGAAGAAGCACAAACTTTGATTTGGGATCAGCACAACGGACAACAAATAAAGTTGTTTTGGCCTCATCGCAGTGAATGGGCATGTGGTTTGAAATGGTTTAAGTCAGTATTGGTTATTTCAAATGAAGGATTTTAGCAAGAAAGTCGTGGGTGATGTATTTTTTTTAAAGCCACGGTTTTTATCAGCCACCAATCCAATGCTTCCATTTAACAGAAAAAAAAGCTAGTATGAGGGGAAACTACCCCATATTGTAAATAATGGGAATGTAAATACATTTTTTCCTACTTTGTAATGGCATTGTATGTTTTATTATAATATTTCCATAATCCACAAGGTTGAAAGGCCATCTCTATATAAAATGATCTTTCTTTTATATGTGGTTACTCACATAATAAATCAAAGAGCTTCTTATATCTCTCAGTGACTCCAGTGATGAATTATCCCGGTCATAGTTCCCTCAGCTGTCCAAGAGATACAGCGTCACTATATGGCCAAAAGTTTATGGACCATCATAGTTATATTTGGCTTCCTATTCCAAAACCTTGGGTATTAACCTCTTCCCGCTGGCTGTTTGCTTATATACGGCCTCTTTTCCGGTGGGCCTTTAACGCTGAGAGGCTGCATATGTGTGAACATTTCTCTGCTGAGAGCTCCCAGCACAGTTGCTGGTAGGTAGCAGAAAGCTCCCGATGCCTACTTGTGATTGGGAGCTAATCACAGCGCTAAAATGACCTGAATGCCCGCCTCCACCTCCTGCCATTTAGAAGCTCTTGAAGAGCCGGAAGGCGGTGGTGGGTAGGGGTTAATATGCAACAACCCCTCCTTGTAGCTATAACACCCTCCACCTTTTTGGAAAGGCCTTCCTCCAAATTTTGGAGTGTTTATGCCCATTAAGCCAAAAGAGCCATTGTAAGGTCAACTATTGCCTTTGGATAAGGAGATGTGGCTCACAATCGGCATTCCAAATCATCCCAGTGGTGTTAAATAGGGTTGAGGTTGGGGCTCTATGTAGGCCTAAGTTCCTCCACACTAATATGGTCAAACCAGGTCTTTATGAAGCTGACGTCATGTACAGGGACACAGTAATAGTTCAGCAGAAAAGGGCCTCCTCCAGATTCTTACCAGAGGGTTGGAAGTACACAACTGTATTATATATACTATAGTATGAACCATACCCTTTACTGGAAACACCAGAACTCAATATTTTTCAGAGGGTTATCCAATACTTTTGCCCACCGAGAAGATGTGATGGTCAGGTCAAACTTTTGGCCATATATGCCATTAGTTGGATGGTTTCACCATGATTACCTCTGATTGATCCTCCATATTGTAAAATAATGGATTGGGGAGTCCAGCTACTAGAGACTGACGTCTTTATTTTGGTCTTGTGGGAGAGGAGCGGGGCACAACTACTACTAAACCTTACAACTGAAGTCTGTAGGTGACCATACACAGGACAGTTTTTCAGAGGATTCGACAAAGATTTGGAAGATGCTTGTTGAGCATTTTGTTATTGATTTCCATTGGAAAGAACAATATTTGCATTAGAAGGTCAGGTGTGATAAGTTGCAGAATCGCCAAGACGTGTTACATTTTGCAGCCCACACATAGTGGCATGCACATGGAACTCTGATCCTTCGTTCTTCTCCATAGAGGAGAAAGATTCACCATCAAGCTGGAAAATATCCTTGTGTTAATTCTGCTTCTTAACAACCAGCTGTGTGCAGAGAATGATTTTCAAGCTGGAAAATAGTTTTTATATACTGGTCATTAAAATTGTTTTCATACTTAAGCTGGCCATACATGGATCAACATTCGGTTGGTTCAGCAGGAACCAGACAAATTTTGATCCATGTGTAGACCTCTCTATTCAACAGAAGCCAGTCTTTTGCCGGCTTCTGCTTAATGGACTTGTTGGAAAACCAGCATTTAATGAGCACATGCAGCCAACCCTGATCAGTGTATTCTGCTGGTGGTGAAATCCAGCTGTCAGAATACAAAAACAGTGGGGAGGATTTCCCCTCCACCTTAAATGTGTGGATAGGGAAATCGTCTCAGTTTTTTTGCTGCCTTGCTTAACAAAAAAAGCTGAGCAATGTATGACCAGCTTTACAATGCCCGACCAGCTTTACAATGCCCCTGTGCCCAGAATATAATGTAGATAATCAAATATTTATGTTCTTTACAAATAGTAAAAGCTTAAAAAAAAAAACGATCCATCGTTGACCTCAGTATTGTGGAGCAATTCATTCTCAAACGCTACAACAGAGGCTCTAAAGTGGTGTTTCATTCAGTTTATAACAGCTTAGAGCAGGGGCTTTCTCAACCAGGGTTCCCTAAACAGTGTGGCAGATTGGTTTCCCACCTACTTTGGGGCAATTTCCCACTGACATACTGGGGTGTCTACACTGATCGCCAACGTAAAGGGGCACTTCTCTTTTGACCTCCAACTTGGGGGGGCATTTGTCAATTGACCATTTTTTTTTTTATAGGTAACTATTATTTGTTTAATTTATTATTCCCCTATAGAGAAAGGGCATTTTGAAAAAAAATAATTCATCTTGGTATCAAATATCTAATTATGTCGTTTTCTTAAATTTAAAATGTTCTACAGCTTATTGATCATACCGATGTTCCGTGATCTGTAGACGTAGTCATGTTTTAGTGGGGGGTTCCCTGGGACATTTTTAGACTGGAGGAGGAGGGTATGAGACTGTATGAAGGTTCATCCAAAAATCTACTAGTCTGTTTAAGAAGGCCTGGATTAGACGTGCTGGTTGGACTCATTAGAAGGTTGGTCAGCTGCCAGAGAAAATACGAGAGAGGATCTGAAATGTCAGTGTCTGTTGTGAATGTTGTGGACGAATATTTCTTCAGTGCTTGCAGCTACAGAGGTCATTGTCATTTTGTTTTAAAGCTTTCATCACTTAAGCAGCCCACAAAAGATTGGATTTTCTTTCTTTCTGCCACGGGTGGTAGGAAAGAAATTTGCTCGATTAACTTGACTGACTGTGTTGATGGGGGAAATCCCTCCTGCAGTGCTGTTGTGTTTTGCCAGCAGGGGGGGCATGGGGAGCCATCCCAGCCGGCAGAACACAATGATTACTGCTGGCGGCAGTAATCGCACGGAAAAAAAACAGACAGACCGGTTGTCAATCAGCCGCCCATACATTTATCAAATCTTAGCCAGTCCCTGCTGAACCAGCTAAATTTCGATCCATGTATGGCCGGCTTGATTATGAATATGTAAGTACATTAATGCCCATAGTTTAGGCACCCGTGCACTGTAATTTAAAATTCAATTAACCAAAATCATATCTCAACATTTTAAACTCTTGTCGGATCTTCTGCAAACTGTCCATCTGTGGTCAGACTTAGAGATGTAAAAAGCTGGCAGGTGTGAAGACTTACTGGTGTCCACCCTAAAGTAACATTTCAGTTTCGGGTGGACACCAGTGAGTTCCATTACCTGTGGGGTGAGTTGGCCTTTAAAGATTATTTGATGGTACAGCTCGATTTTTATACATAATCACCAAAGTTTTTTTTTTTTTTTATATATAAAATAGTTATAATCTGCTGGTCAGGTATTAAGAATATCTTTGTTTATTATTTGCTTTAGAACAATTTTTGGAACAGGAATTCCTCACGTGGTAGGTACGGGTGGAAAGCAGAAAGTGTGAAAAAAGCCGGAGTGTAGACTTGGTTTTTTTGTTGAATATTTTTTTTTTTCCTGCTGATGTATACAATACGGTCTGAATTAATATTAAATTTTCTTATTTCATCACTCGTGTCTTGTGGATATTTCTAACTTTTTTTTGGGCTTGTTTTAAGGCTTGTTCACATGTGCCACAAGGATTGCCACTGCTCTGAAAAATGATCCATGCTCATATCCCTTTTCATGGTACTTTACATGGACCCGGTTACAGTGCGATTTTAGCCCATGCAACTGCTGAAATTGCACTGCACAGAACCGCATGTGAATCACACAAACTTCACAGCGTTCACAGGGTCTTTAGAATATCACCCCAATACATAAATACAGTAGGGGCATTACAGGGACATTTTTTGTCTATGCCAAACACTTGCAGCACATAAACTGAATTTTAATGCGTTGCAACAGACTGAAAAGGTGTTAAAGGGGCCCCTAAAGTGGAAGTAAATTGTTAGTGAATGGCATTTTGTTTGCTAAAGCCCTGTGTGCGATAAAATAAAATTACCACTTCTTAAATAATATGTTTTACCTTTTTTCATCCTTTGTTGCATCTCAGTGCTGCAAATCTTTGTGCAATGAATACCCTATCACCTGCATAGAAAAAAAAATAGCTGCTCATTTACTAAACTCTGGGGCAACTACACTTGCAGATTGCAACTACACTTTGCAAAGTGCACAGTCTATTTGCCTTTAGTAAATCAACCCCTCTGAGTCTGTCATAAGGTGACCTTACACTGGACCCCCTCCAGTCCCGCTGTACCAGATTGCTGTGATCCCCTCTGTCACCGGCTCTTCACCGGTTCGGGGATTTGAAACCCCCGCAACTTAATTGTGTTTCCGTATTGCTAAGCCTGTGAAATTACAGGGATTCTAATTGGTCAGCGCCGTCTATGTGACCAATCAGAAGCCATCTAGCCCATACTGTAAGAACTGCGAGGAGAGGAGAGAAAGCTGTCTGGATTTCAAATCCCTGGACCGTTGAGGTGCTTTTTGATGCCTGAGAGCGGGAATCTGGTACAGTGCGATGGGGACGGGGTCCAGGGTAAGGTCACATTACAGATTTTCTATAAAGGTGAACTTACACTTTAACATACAATTCAAGAAGCCCTATCTCTACACCTTTAACCCTTTGTTAGAACAGACCATGTTCAAATCTAGCTACAATTGATAATGAAGATCTACTGGCACAGGGTTAATTATGGAAAACACAGCTGCCCAGACCTCTCATAACAAAGAGAACTACCTAGAATTTTACCTTGTTGGAGGGCCCAGACTGGAGCATCTAAAAAGAAGGAACCAGCAATTTTTAAGTATTTTTGTAAATTATACTGTGTGACGTGTCACATATAAAGTAGTTGTTATCCCAATTTGGCTGCAAAAGTGGACATACTCTTTAGGATCTATAGTAATGATATCCTGCGCTGTAGCGGTCATCCTTATCCCAGATTTACCATCCAATGAGTCACTGACCTTGAACAAGCATGTAGATACTGACATCTGAAAAGCCAACCTTCAAGGTTGTGCCAGCTCAGCAACTCACTGAATAGTGAACCAGGATCAGGATGACAGACAGCAATGGCAGCCCCCATATTTCTGCAGTGACAAACCCTTTTAAAGGATAAGTTGACCTTCCATAACATTTTACATGTTACATCCATATACAGAGTTTAAGATGTAACATGTAATGAATGCACCAGCCCCCGCACCTCCCATTCCTCCACTGTGACAGCTAGCAGGGAATCTTCTCCATCCGCTAGCTGTCAACATATTTAAAAAAATGCGCCTGTGCAGGGCTCCACCCACCCAGCCGCGTCCCTAATTCACAGCGATCCTTTGCAGCTGTCTGCTTGTAGTTTGTGTCATGCGAGGTACAAGCAAGCCGATACACTGACAAATCTTCAGAAGACCTGCATGGCATCAGCCACTGGTGCAATGCTTTACAGGCTCCTGCCACAAAAAATAATAAATGCACATTTCTCCTATCGTTCACTGACAGACGCAGCTCTTCATGACGTGCGGTTTATGCTCGTCCTACTAGGAGTTAACTAGGCAGGGAAAAGAACAAGTTGGCCCCTCCCACGGGGCCGTCCTCTCTATCCACATAAACCCCCCCCCCCCTGCAAAGCCCAGCAGTTTTAATGCCTAGTTTGCAAGGAGTTGACCTGGCTCCCTTAGGGGATTTGCAGTCCGGATTGAGACCGTTTCTTTTTATTTTCTTTTTTAATCACTTACTTCTATCAAGCAAGAAGCCGGCCGGGGCATAGAGGGTCGTTACAGGACTCTGTACTTTCCCCGGCCTGGCCGACCGATGCGAGCCAGTCCCCGGGTATGGGGTCCCGCCGCATCGTTCCCATTCTGTGCGGGCAGCCTGGGGGTCTCCACTCTTGCGCCCTGGTCACGGACTACGGTCCGGTTCGGGCGACTTTAGCCGGCAGCATCCCACCCAGACAGGAGCGGCAGGTCTGCGAACGGGTGGCTACCCGCTACGCCCGACGGGAATGGTGAGTGAGTGCCTCCCTCCTCCCTGCTTCAGGTGTGGAGGGGAGGGGCCGACGGGTGCCCGAACGCTTTCGGGGTGGTAGCCACTACCGTGGGGTCCCCGGTACTCCTGGGGTCCTTCCCCCCCCCCCAATCCCACCGCGCTGCACCCGGTCGTTATTCCGCCTTTATTTCAGTTTGCATGGTCGCGGACATCTGTTCCTAAAGGAGCCTTCCCTCTAGTGCTCAGAGCGACCATTTTGCGATAGGCACGTTCCCCTGCAGGTGGTTTTGGCCTCTAGTGTATGACCTCGGCGGCCATATTGGAGTTCCTGCATGTTGTAAAAATGTGCTACAGCCGTTTTTACTTTCTCTTTAGAATGGTGGCTTCGGACGGTGCAGATCGTCTGGCAGCGAACAACAAGTATAGCTGGGCTCCCCTGTGGGTGCTGGTGGCGGTGGGCGCAGTCCTCCTGGGTCTCCGGGCGTTCTGTGGGGCGGTGGTGTGCAGCAGTGTGGGGGTGCCTCAAAGCAGGCTTTTTTCCCTTTTCTCTCATTGCATTCCCACGCTATTTGGGCGAAAAAACGATGGCAGGCGACCCTGCTATGCCTGCTGAGGAGGGTTCAGCAACAGCGCAACCTGCGCAAGGGGCTTTTTGGACCAGTTGCGGGTGGTCTTTAGCGAGTTTCTCCCCCGGGTGGAACCAAACATCACCCCAGGGGTCCCTAGAAAACGCCCTCCATCCCCCCCCCCTGTTCTTCAGGGGAGGAGTCAGAACCGGAGATAGCATCGGGGGGTCACAGGGATTCCAGTAGAGCTTTCTGAAGGTGAACTGGCCCCCTTGGACAGAGAGGAGGACCAGGGCACGGCGGCTGTGCGCGAAGAGGCACTGGTATCCGCCATTATCTCTGGGATTCGCACTACGCTGGGACTGAGCCAGGACGGCGAGTCGCAGACGTCTGCATATGTTTGCGGGTCTGCAGGCCCCCTAGGGCTTATCCCTATGATCAGTTCTTTGATCACCTGATAAATCGTGAATGGCAGCATTCCTTCTCGCTGTAAAAATGTTTTGCCATCTGTTATCCTTTTGAGGATAGTTTCTGCAGAAATGGGCACCACCTGCGGTGGTCCCCACGATAGCTCGTCCGAATAAGGCGATGACCATTCCCTTGGAAGGGTCCCCCTCTTTTAAGGATCTGGCTGATCCGGCGGACAGAGGCGGTGTCAAAAAGGGATTTTATTAAAACTTACCGTAAAATCCTTTTCTCCGAGTTCACTGACAGACGCAGCTCTTCATGACTTTGTGGGGTTTTATGTTCGTCCTACCAGGAGTTAACTAGGCAGGGAAAAGAAATCAGCTGGCCCCTCCTCTGGGGGCCGTCCTCTTTTCCTACATTAAAACCCCCCCTCACAGAGGAGCTCTCCAGTTTGTACACAAGCCGTACCAAAATAGAGCCCAGAGGGGTGGGTGCTGCGTCTGTCAGTGAACTCGGAGAAAAGGA